>JARCFY010000022.1:26832840-27257759 GCA_029233225.1 Lepidodactylus listeri
ACTTCTGGTGGCAGCACCACTTCTGGTGCATACAGGAAGTGACATCATCATGCTGGGATGCCGCAGTGACACTCTGGTATTTGG
Organism: Lepidodactylus listeri; assembly: GCA_029233225.1. Lineage (NCBI taxonomy): Eukaryota > Metazoa > Chordata > Lepidosauria > Squamata > Gekkonidae > Lepidodactylus > Lepidodactylus listeri. The sequence continues at coordinate 26,832,925 of JARCFY010000022.1, forward strand.
TCAAAACCTCTGTGGTAAACATGGCTTCTGCCTTAGAGTTTTTTGCCCAAACACCAGAGCATTTCCTGGATGTCACCTGTGTGATGATGTCACTTCCTGTGTGCTCTCGAATTGAAACCGCCACATTGCTGGTTTCTTTGGAGAACTGCTCTTGCGAGAACAGCTCTGACAGCATTTCCAGAGCGTTTCCTGGATGTTACCTGTGTGATGATGTCACTTCCTGTGTGCTCTGGAATTGACACCACCATATTGCTGGTGGCGTGGCCTGGGCCTTCATCTCCCTACTGGTTAGTCTGCCAGCCAGCCAGCAGATTGGCAGGGGGTGGGGCCTGGCGGGGGGGGGACCACACTTCCACTAGGGGGCTGGCAACCCTAGCCCCTACCAGGAGGTGCACCTTCCTTCAGAGGTCACCTTGAGGTTGATAATTCAGGAACGAGGCTCCTGAAAAGGGAAGGGAAAACCAGTGGAAAAGAAGGAGGTTCTGAAGGAAGCAGTTCCTCCTGTCAGCCAGAGAAGACAGCCATCCAAAACTGCTAAAAGCCTAGAGCAAGGCCTCCTTGCGAGCATGGGCCTACTCATAAGCAAAGCAAGGGAGCCAAGAAATGGGAGTGACACATTTGGGTTGTTTTAAGTATTGAGCGGGAGGCGATGAATTCAAACAACAGGCTTTTATTCAGTGATATTGCTCAGCTCCAAAGACAGCTCTATGAGAGCGGCACCTTAATTTATACTGTTCCAACACATAACTTTCAACAATGTAACTATATACAAGCAATACTATTGGACCCAAGCAGGGCTCAGTGATTGGGTAACTAGATTGGCTTCAGGACCAATGGGAGTCTTTATTCATCAGCCAATAAGAAATGGAGCTTTCGGATACCAGAGCCCTATCAAGCTATTGCTGCTTCAATACTCCAAAACACAAACCCAACAGGTTGGCAGCCTCCAGTGGGGCCTGGAGACTCCCAAGAATTACTGCTCATCTCCAGACTACATAGCTGTGTTTCCCTGGAGAAAAATGGAAGCTCTGGAAGGTGGACTCGAGGGCGCTGTACCCCTCTGAGGTCCCTCCCCTCTCCAAACTCTGCCTTCTCCAGGCTCCCCGCCCAAATCTCCAGGAATTTCCCAACCATGAGTGGTCAACCCTAGGCCACAGAGAGAAGGCAGAGGAAGGGATAGATGAGGGGGGGAAGGCAGTCTGGGTGAAGTTAATAAAGTACCAAGGGTTGTGGCGAAGCAAGAAGAAGAAGTAGAAGAGGAGGAGGAGGAGATTGGATTTATATCCCACCCTTCACTTGGAGTCTCAGAGCAGCTTACAATCATGTAGCTGGCTGCATGTGGAGGAGTAGTGGGGACTCAAACCTGGTTCTCCAGATTAGAGTCCATCACTCTTCACCACTACACCAAACTGGCATGCAGAAGGTGACAGATTCAACCCCCAGCATCTCCAGTTGAAAGGATCAGGTTGTAGGTGATTCAAAAGACCTCCACCGGACAACTTGGAGGATATGGAGAAGGGCTGTGGCTCGTTAGTGGAGCATCTGCTGGCCAGCAGAAGGTCCCAGGTCCCACCAGTTAAATAATCTGGCAGTAGGTGATGTGAAAGACCTCTTCCTGAGACCTTGGAAGGCAGCTGACAGCCTGAGGCTGTGGTCACACGGCAAGTTTATCCTGATTTGTTCACACTATGAATTTGATTGGGAATAATTTTTTTCCAGGTTGGGATGATCACACATCCCTCCCTGAGCCACTTGCACTGCGCGACGAGGCTCCGGGCACCGTCCAGATAGCCGCGCTGCCCAAGTTTTTTTTTTTTTTTTTAAAAATTAGCTTTGCACATGCGCATATGCACAAGGCCGAATCATCGCTCCCACTGGGACTTGCTCTACTCCCTTGTTTTTGCAAGTCCCCCCCCAACAGTGAAAAAAATTAACCAGCTATGTACAACCGGAATCTATATGTGCACTTGAACGTTTATACATTGAATTTATTGAGCCCAGGATTGCTCATGCACACAAAAGCAGAAGCCTGGGGGGTGGGCCATCGCGAGAAGGACATTCAAACGACCTAATCACGATCATTACAACAGGTAGCTGTTCAGATTGGCAAAATCATGGTTTCTAAGCGTAAATATGCAGAAAGTACTTTATTTTCCTGGTGCTGGAAAACTCACTAGAGAACCGGGAAGATTGCGCAAGTGAGCCCACTTTGGTGCGGGAGATGGATACGGGCATCTGATCAGCAATTTTAAATGTGAGAGGGAACAGCGGTGAAACCCGATCAAAATGACCGTGTGACCACAGCCTGAGTAGGCAGTACTGACTATGGTGGACCAAGGGCCTGCTTCAGTATAAGGCAGCTTCGTGTCTATGTTCACGTGGGTCAGTCTCTGGCATCTTTCATGAAAGGATCACAGGTGGCAGGGAAGACCCTTCTCTCTCTGATGGAGAGCATATTCCCCATGGTCACAGAGGAAGTTTCAGAGCAGAAGGCCCTTGTCAGCAACCAGCATCTTCCTTCCAGCTTCAAAGTTGAACACTGCTGATTACACAGATGTGAAGTAGCTAATATACATGTCATTCAGTTCGGTCTAAATTTATGGATACATTTGCAGTTCTAAAGCCAGGGCCATAAAAAGCCCCACTGCAAGAAGGAGCTTTTTCTTCCTCTCCCCAAATACTAGAACTCGAGGGCATCCAATGAAGCAGATGGGTGGTAGGTTCAGGACAGACAAAAGGAAGTATTACTTTACACAGAGAGTGATCAAAATGTGGAATTCGCTGACAGAGGATGTTGTGATGGCCACAGGAATAAACAGCTTGAAAAGGGGATTAGATAGATTCGTGGAGGATAATTCAGTCAGTGGCTGCAAGCCATTGTGACTAAGGAGAACCTCTGCATTTAGAGGCATTAAGCCTCCAGAGGAACTGTTTAGTCACTGTGTGAGACAGGATGCTGGACTAAATGGACTATTGGTCTGGTCCAGCAGGCCTCTTCTGATGTTCTTATGTACTTAAGGGGCTCAATTTTTCGAGCACACTCTTTGCGAGGGATCGCAGCATCACTAACACAGGCCTGTCGATCTGAGTTTCGGACAATTAGCACAAGGCGTGTAGGACACTGTCAAAAACTCGGTGTTTCCAGGATCCCAAACTTTAAAAGAAAGAGGAATAGAAACTTGCTTTGTTCTTCTAAATCAATTTGCATTTCAGCCCCCCGCCAAACGTTTCCAGCTTTTAACCCTTCAAGTACTCCATTGACATTAGCTCAATACCCCAGGCTATTTCATATCACGTGCAAGGGAAATGGTTTTCCTCCTTTGACTCCAGGTTGCTGATAAATTCTCGGTCTCTACCGGGTGTGATAATGGGCCTCAGTAGGGATTTGGATTTGCAGCATTGTAGGAACGAGCAAATAATATATTCCCCAACTTCCTAATTGATAAAAGCCCATTTATATCTCATAGTGAGCATTTGCAGTTGAACAAAGAACCGTAGGTGTATAGTTTGCTCTGGGACTTCCGGTAACAGACGGTATTTAGTGTTTCCAAAAATACAGGCATTGCACTATTTTTCATTAATGGGCTCGGAGAATCTGAGAATTGATACGTAAATGAATATCTAAAGCGGAGTCTGTCTAAGGGACCATCTCACACTGTTTTATCTGGCACCGGCTCTTCTTCATCTAGACCTGCTATCTGAACTTCTTTTGGTGGAGATGCCAGTTCCGCAGGGCCTGCAAGACGGAGCTCTTCCGCCAGGCCTTCAAATAGGAGCCACCACCGGTAATACCACCCATCACATTTGCCATCTGGGATGTAGCCGGCCCAGCATAGCCCAGGCATGGTGGCTGGAGGGAGGGGGGGCTTGGACCTACCACTGGGTTGCCATCTGATGTTATGTTATTGGAAGCTTTTAGTAATGTATCTTATTTATTGGAATGTGTTTTAGCTGATTTTATCTGTTTTAATGTATTGTTTAGGCCTGTGTGCCCGTGTAAGCCGCCCTCAGCCCGTTCGCGGGGAGGGCGGGGTATAAATCTGAAAAATAAATAAATAAATGCGAAGGGCAAATCGTGATTGTTTAGTTGGCTGTCAAAAGGGAGGGTCAGCAAAGTCATGGAGGGCAGGCCCGTCATAGAATCGTAGAATCGTAGAGTTGGAAGAGGCCATAGAGACCATCTAGTCCAACCCTCTGCCCAACGCAGGACCAGCCTAAAGCATCTCTGACAAATATTCATCCAGCCTCTTTTTGAAAGCTGCCAGTGAAGGGGAGCTCACCACCTTTGAACCACTCTGACCAAGAAAAAGCTTTTCCTAATAGCCAGCCGATACCTTTCTGCATGTAATTTAAACCCGTTGCTTCGGGTCCTAGCCTCTGCTGCCAACTGGAACAGCTCCTTGCCCTCCTCCAAATGACCGCCTTTCAGATATTTCAAGAGAGCAATCATGTCCCCCCCTCAGTCTCCTCTCCTCCAAACTAAACATTCCCAAGGCCCTCAGCCTTTCCTCATAGGGCTCAGTCTCCAGACCCCTGATCATCCTCGTCGCTCTCCTCTGCACCCTCTCGATTTTGTCCACGTCCTTGTTGAAGTGAGGCCTCCAGAACTGCACGCAGTACTCCAGGTGCGGCCTGACCGAGGCAGTATACAGAGGGGCCTTGACCTCCTGCGATTTCGATGCTGTGGCCCTTTTAATACAGCCCAGGACTGGATTTGCCTTTTTCGCCATGATTTTGCCTTATTAGCCATGATCACAAAATGGAACCTCCACGCTCAGAGACAGTAGCCCTCAGAACACTGATACTGGTGGAGGTGACACACGGGGAGAAGTTTTGGACTCCCGATCCCACTTGTGGGGCTTCAAGGGCAGGGGTCCCCAACATTTTTGAGCCTGCAGGCCCCTTTGGAATGACCCCTACACCACGCTGGCTCTCATACATTCAAAAGAAGTATGAAAAGACAATGGATGTTTAGAGAAGCAAGCAGGGCTTTTTTGTAGAAAAAGCCCAGCAGGAACTCATTAGCATAATAGGCCACACCCAACAGCAGAAATGCATTAGCATATTAGGCCACAGCCCCCAACAGCACAGCTCCCTCCCAAGATTGGCTTCCCCAGGTGCCCCGCGGCATAGGCGTCAACTACGGGGGGGGGCCTCAAGGGCTCGAGCCTCCCCCGAAATTTCCCGGGGGGGGGGCTCAGCCACCCCTGGCAAAATGGAGCGCCCGCCAGTGGCCAGTCAGCCGGCCAGCTGGCTGCTGTCGCCGCCTCTCCTTCCCCTCCACCCCCGGCCTGCCCTCCTGCCTTCCTGGGGTGGGGGGGGAGAGAGGCGGCGGGGACATGGTCCCGTGCTTCGCGCGCACGGCAGTCAGCCGGCTAGCTGGCTGCCAAAACTGGGTCTACCTCCCTGGGGCCCGGGGGGGGGGGGAGAGAAGCGGTGGGGACATGGTCCTGTGTGCGCAAAGCGCGCACGCAAGAAAGAGCCCCCCCCTGGGGATTTACAAAGTCTATGCCCCTGCGCGGCTTGCATAGGGAACCCGAGGGAAGGAAGGCAGTTTCTGGATTAGCGGGGTGCCTGGGGAACCCAAGGAGAGAGGCAGTTTAAACTGGATTGGTTTGGCTTCCTCAGGTGCCCTGCAGCTTGCAAGGTGCCTGGGAAACCCGGGGGGGGGGGGAGGCTGTTAGCATGGCCAACTCAGAGGCCAGCCAGAACTCCGTTCCTGTGCGTTTCTGCCCCAAAATAGCCCTGGAAGCAAATAAAAATGTTATTAGCCTGCAAAAACAGGCTAATTAGCCTGGAGCGTTCAGACAGAGATGCTTAAGAACGTGTAAGAGAATTTCAGAGCCTTCGCGTCCTCCGAGCCGATGTTCTTTTCTGCGCCGGGCCTCTCCAGAGCATCGCATATTCATGGCGGACTAAAGAATTGCTTTAAAATGCATTTACCTTGTTTTTTTAAAAAATAGCCGCTTTCCTTTCGAAATGAGCGCTGGTGAATTATGAATGAGGGCATGTGGCGCTGAAAGCCTCTCCTTATATATATATTTTAAAGTAGCCTTTTTCCTTGCCGAGAATATGAGTTTTCAGCCGGCCGGACTGCAGGCTGCAGTCTCTGGCAAAAAAAGAAAAAGAAAGAGTCTATGTTTGGGTTCTTGGTACAGGAGGGGATTCTCTAGTCCATCTAGCATGGCTTGCTCATCTTACAGACATTGGCGGTCTCGTGGGGTTTGAGAAGGGCAGATTTTGGATATTGTAACTCTGCACGCAGGAAGATCTGGGAGGGAAAGCGTTAAAAGAATTCTCTGCTCGGGGACACTTGGGAGTTGGCTCCAGCCTTCTTATTGGTTAGGTGTTGAGCCTCTTTGGCCCTCGCTTGCCTTCTGCGGTTCATTTTATCTAGGACTTTCTCTATCTCTTCTGGGCTTGGAGCTGTAGTAAGTTAACCTGTTTCCGAAGTTAAGCTGTTCACAACAAGTTAAATGTACCTTACATGAATATGTCAGATAAGACAATCTAAGGAGGATACAGACAAGCTGGAACGTGTCCAGAGGAGGGCAATGAAGACGGTGAGGGGTCTGGAGACCAAGTCCTGTGAGGAAAGGCTGAAGGAGCTAGGTCTGTTTAGCCTGGAGAGGAGACGACTGAGAGGTGATACGAGAACCATCTTCAAGTACCTGAAGGGCTGCCATAGAGAGGATGGCACAGAGTTGTTTTCTGTTGCCCCAGAAGGTCAGACCAGAACCTGCGGGTTGAAATGAAATCAGAACAGTTTCCAGCTGAACATTAGGAGGAACTTCCTGACAGTTAGAGCGGTTCCTCAGTGGAACAGGATTCCTAGGGAGGTGGTGGGCTCTCCTTCTTTGGAGGTTTTCAAGCAGAGGCTAGATTTCTCCTCCAGACAAATTTGACCCGCAGTTGCGAGATCACACCTCCCTGTGAAGCTGCAGGCACAGCCCATCAGTGTGTGATCAAACACAACTGTGAGTGAGTGGGATTTTTGTTTTTGTTTTTTTGTTGTTTGTTTCCCATGCACTTAACTGAGGAATCGATGAATGGCACCCCCACACTAAGGGCTCCCTATGGAGTTTGCGATGATGCACATACTGAGAAGGGGGGGGGATCAGACCATCCCAATGCCATGAGAGTGTGCTGGAGCGATCAGAAAGGGGAAAGTCTGCCGGGGCCCGTTGCAACCCGTTTACTACCAGATTGTCCCCAGCGTCTTTTAATTCTTCTTCTGCAGTGGAGCAGAACGGGTTGCTGACAGCTGCAGGGCACATCCCAGATGTTGCTGTCTGATCACTCCCTTTAAATCCACCCAGCATTTGTGCCTATGTCAGGTCTAATTGTGCGTATGATCGCAGCCCTGGAGTCCAACGACACCTTTGAGACCAACAAAGTTTTATTCAAGGTATAAGCTTTCTTGTGCAAGCACACTTCTTCAGATACAGTGAAGTGGAAGTTATCCAGTCCATACATATAGGTAGAAAGAGAGCGGCAAATTAGCTTACAGCATAATGAAGGTCATTGACAGATTCAAGGACCAAACTGTGTGCCACACCGACTCTGGAAAGGGGAAGTTGCAGAATACCTCATTTTTTCCCCCTCTCCCCGTGCCACTCCTCTGAACTCCCGCACATGGACTGCCAAGGGTTCATACATCTTCCTCTTGTTAGTGGATGCCTGGAAGGAGTGCCAGGGGAGAATCATTATTTCCACCATTATGGTATAAAAGTGTAGATGATGTTGAACTGCCTCCTACCTGGTTCACAGGACTGCCTCGCTCATGGCTGACTACACAAAGGCATGTGCAAAAAGCACTCCTGAGAATTCTCATATTAAAAGGTACTCAGAGTTATAATATTCTCCCATTTTATTCCTCCCAGTGTTGGGGCCTCTCTCCCAGATACAGCTGAACAAGACTTTCAGTTGTGATCTAGTGCCCTCTAGTGGTTAGGATCAGGTTGTCCCCTCCCAAATTCATGGAGCTTGTTGTTGTTGATGTTGTTAAGTCGCGCAGTCGAGTCTGACTCTTCGCGACCCCATGGACCACATCACACCAGGCCCTCCCGTCTTCCACCATCTGCTGGAGTTTGCTTAATTTCATGTTTGCTGCATCGATTATACTGTCTAGCCATTTGATCCTCTGCCGCCCCCTTCTTCTTTGACCTTCAGTCTTTCCCAGCATCGGGGTCTTCTCCAGTGAGTGCTCCCTTCTCATTTGGGGGCCAAAGTATTTCACCTTCAGTTACAATATCTGGCCTTCCAGGGAACAGTCAGGGTTGATTTCTTTTAGGATTGACTGATTTGATCTCCTTGCAGTCCAAGGGACTCCCAAGAGTCTTCTCCAGCACCATAATTCGAAAGAATCTATTCTTCGGCGCTCGGCCTTCCTTATAGTCCAACTCTCGCAGCCATACATCACTACTGGGAATACCATGGCTTTGACCATACGGACTTTTGTTGGCAGGGGGATGTCTCTACTTTTTGTTATACTGTCTAGGTTTGCCATCGCTTTCCTCCCAAGGAGCAGGCGTCTTTTAATTTCACGGCAGTAGTCACCATCTGCAGGGATCTTGGATCCCAGGAAGGTGAAATCTGTCACTGTTTTCATGACTTCCCCTTCTATTTGCCAAGGACTGATGGGGCCGGATCCCACGATCTTAGTTTTTTTGATGTTGAGTTTCAAGCCAACTTTTGTGCTCTCCTCTTTCATCCAGAGCAAGAGGCTCTTGAAGTCCTCTTCACTCACTGCCATTAGAGTGGTATCGTCTGCATATCTGAGGTTGTTGAATGCAAAATAGAGATAAGATCTGAGTCCAGTAGCACTTAGAGACCAACATTGTTTTCCAGGGCATAAGCTTTCCTTAGTCGAAGCTCATTTTTTCCAGGTACGCTTTGGTTGTGGTCACACGGTCATTTTGATTGGGCTTCACCACTGTTCCCTATTGCATTAAAAGGGCTGATCAGACGGCCGCATCTGTCTCCTGTATCGAAGCAGACTCACCCCCACAGTCCTACTGGTTTCCTCGCGATTTTTCCAATGCCGGGGAAATTAGGCAGTTGGTTCCCTTCCGCAAACACAATGACCTGGCAACAGTGATCCATGTAATGGTCACCTCGAGATTGGATCACTGTAATGCTCTCTACATGGGGCTGCCCTTATCCCAAATTTGGACGCTGCAGCTGGTGCAAAATGCAGGGGGCCAGGCTGTTGTTGGGTCTCCCTATGCAGGAGCACATCCAGCCTGCACTAAAAGCACTGCACTGGCTGCCTATAGCAGACCGAATTGGGTTCAAGGTGCTGGTTCTTACCTTTAAAGCCCTATGTGGTCAGGGGCCTACATACCTAAGGGACTGCCTTTCCCCACATGTTCCCCAGAGAGCACTACGATCGGGGTCCGAAAACCATCCGGCCCTTCCGGGCCACAGAGAAGCCAGGCTGGCTCTGATGAAAGCCAGGGCCTTCTCAGTGGTGGCTCCGCATTGGTGGAATGAGCTCCCAGAGGACATCAGGGCCCTGTGGGGCCTTTTATAGTTCCGCAGGGTCTGTAAGACGGAGCTCTTCCACCAGGCCTTTGATTAGGGAGCCACACTATATTGAATGCATTAACGTTCTTGTGCACATATATAGACATATATAGACTCCAGTGCTTGGTTGTACATTGGTGGTTCATTTTGTTCGCTGTTCGGGGGGGGAGACACTGCAAGAACAAGGGAGTACAGCGTGTCCAAGGGGGAGCAGTGTTTTGGCCATGCGCATATGCGCATGCACAAAGAAAAATTTAAAAAACTCATGTCTCGCCACCGCTTGTGTGGCACGGCTATCTGGACAGTGCCTGGAGCCTCGTCGCACAATGAGCGGTTCGGGGAGGGATGTGTAATCATCCCAACCCGCAAAAAATTATCCCCGATCAAATATACAACAGGAATAAATCACAATAAGGTTGCCATGTGACCACAACCTTTGAGAGCTTTGACTCAGGGAAGCTTATGCCCTTATGTCCTGTTGGTCTTCAAGGAGCCAGTCTGGTATAGTGGTGAAGAGCAGCAGACTCTAATCTGGAGAACCAGGTTTGATTTCCCACTCCTCCACATGAAGCCAGCTGGGTGATCTTGGGTCAGTCACAGTTCTCTCAGAGCTCTCTCAGCCCCACCTACCTCAAAGAGGGTCTGTTGCGGCGAGGGGAAGGGAAAGGAGTTTATAAGCCCCTCTGAGACTCCTTTGGGTAGTGAAGAGTGGCGTATAAAAACCAACTCTTCTTTTCCTTCTTCTTCAACTATGGACTCACATGGCTACCCATCTGATACTAAAATATATACAAGCTCTTTTTCTCATTCTTAATTTCCATTTGAAATGCCACCCCCCAAAACACTCACACATAAAGAACCTCTTCCCAAATAATTCTAAATTCCAGATCAATATTTGCAGTCACTGGAAAGCCAAGTATCAATTAGAGAACATAAGAGAAGCCAGTGTTGGATCAGGCCAGTGGCCCATCCAGTCCAACACTCTGTGTCACACAGTGGCCAAAAACACCAGGTGCCCTCAGGAGGTCCAGCAGTGGGGCAAAGAAACACTAGAAGCCCTCCCACTGCTGCCCCCCCCCATCAAGCACCAAGAATACAGAGCATCACTTGCCCCAGACTGAGGGTTCCTATCTATACTTTGTGGCTAATAGCCACTGATGGACCTCTGCTCCAGATGTTTATCTAATTCCCTCTTGAAGCCATCCATGCTTGTAGCCGCCGCCACCTCCTGTGGCAGTGAATTCCACGTGTTCATCACTCTTTGGGTGAAGAAGTACTTCCTTTTATCTGTTCTAACCCGCTCAGAAGAACAGAAGAACATAAGAGAAGCCAGTGTTGGATCAGGCCAATGGCCAAAAACACCAGGTGCCCTCAGGAGGTCCAGCAGTGGGGCCAGGACACTAGAAGCCCTCCCACTGTTGCCCCCCCCCCTCAAAGCACCAGGAACACAGAGCATCACTTGCCCCAGACTGAGAGTTCCTATCTGTACCTTGTGGCTAATAGCCACTGATGGACCTCTGCTCTATATGTTTATCTAATTTCCTCCTGAATTACTGGGTAGGGTTGCCAACTCCAGGTGGGGCCTGGAGATTTTCTGGAATTATAACTGATCTCCAGACTACAATTCCTCTGGAGGAAACGGCTGCTTTAGAGGGTGGCCTCTATGGCATTATAACTCACTGAGCTCCATCCTTTCCCCAGGGTCCACCTCCTCCTCATCTCCAGAAAATTCCCAACCCAGAGTTGGCAACCCTAAATTCTGGGGTGATCCAGTCTGGTAGGCTAGGTGCAAGGGGATCCATCTTCTCTGCCCAGGATCTGGCTACAGCTGTGGAAAGCATCTAAAGATTGCCAGGGAATGGGAAAGGGCTTGGATAACAGAGGTAGGAACCAAAGTGTTCTATAAATGGTTAGAAGGGGGGAAGCAGTTCTGGGAAACACCAGAACTGAAGCTTGGGGAAGCAGCCATTTTGATTTCCACTGCCGAGAGAGTTCTGTGGTGTTAAAGCTTGTTCATTCCATATTTCAGTCTTCTGTGGCACTGTTTTATAACAGCATAGTTTCGGCTGAAAATTTTGCACCACTCCCTTTCCCGCTGGGCCATTGGCTTCTTGTGACAGAACTTTTGTGCGCCTTTAATAAATCTAGGAGAGATGGAACCCGGTTACAGCTTTCCTCATCGCTGTTACACTGTCCTGGGGGGAAACTTTATTTTCTGTCTCTCACATCTGGAGACGTGAAGAACTAGAAAAGCATGGACACTTTTGGAAATCAGGGGAGTTGAGGGGATCCCTGGACATTTAGGTGGGACACTGAAAGAATTCCAATGGAATGTTTTCTCTTCTGGATTGATCAGGGTGGGGTTTTTTTAAGACAGGCTTTTACTAGCTCAGAATGTACAGAATGAAGATTTTTCTATGTAAGATGGTTAGAGAATAATAGAGGTCTTGGCCTCTATGCCCTGTTGTTGGCCCTCCAGAGGAACCGGTTGGCCACTGTGTGAGACAGGATGCTGGACTAGATGGACCCTCACTGGTTTGACCCAGCAGGGCTCTTCTGAGGTTCTTCTCAGGGGAAGGCCTCGGCCTCTCTGCCCTGTTGTTGGCCCTCCAGAGGAACTGGTTGGCCACTGTGTGAGACAGGATGCTGGACTAGATGGACCCTCACTAGTCTGACCCAGCAGGGCTCTTCTGAGGTTCTTCTCAGGGGAAGGCCTCGGCCTCTCTGCCCTGTTGTTGGCCCTCCAGAGGAACCGGTTGGCCACTGTGTGAGACAGGATGCTGGACTAGATGGACCCTCACTAGTCTGACTCAGCAGGGCTCTTCTGAGGTTCTTCTCAGGGGAAGGCCTCAGCCTCTCTGCCCTGTTCTTGGCCCTCCAGAGGAACCGGTTGGCTACTGCGTGAGATGGAATGCTGGACTAGATGGACCACCGGTCTGATCCAGCAGTGTTCTTCTGATGTTCTTCTGTAGAGATATTAGGACAATTTTGTATACCCTCCTTTGCATCTAAACAGCGCAGCAGGACCAGGAGATAAAGGGAAGCCCTGAAATTTCTGCTCAAAAACATGACCAGATCCCCTCATACTGTGAAAGCGTTGTCAGTTGGGGTGATCACATTGAAAGATCTTCACTATCTCTAACACATTTTCTAAAGAATCTGCTTTTTAAAAATTCTGTTCTTGATTTAATCCTCCTGCCTTAAAAAAAAACCCCAAACACCTTAAGATGATATATCAGTTTAGAGTCTTGCAAAATATTCTCTTATCAGATGGCACCATCTAGGGGAGAACTGTGGAAAAGTAAAGACTTCCTTCAGAAGGGGGGGTGGTTCTTCCAGAATATCACATCTGGTTTTTCCCCCTAGTGCCCACACCTCTGCTAACAAGAGCTCATGAGTCTTCTTGCTGTTAGTGGCTGCTTCCGGAAGGAGTTATTATTATTTTTACAACTAAGCTACAGACTCTGGAGGACTTTGAAATACCTCTTTCCCTGGTTCCTCGCAATGCACTGTTCACAGCTAGATATGTACAGGTGTGCACAGAACACACCATACCACACCGGCTTATGCAATATACTCTCTGGGAAAACTGATGCAGGATATGTTGTGTGCTTATCAGAGTGGGTTTGCGTCCTAGGGTTTTTCCGCATGGTTTTTTTTTCATTGGTTCTGGGCCCCATACTGCTTTGATTTCTCCCCTGACTTCCACATGCATTATTGTGGCTTTAGTTTCCATGTTTTATTGTTGTTATTCCCCCTCCCAAGGGGTTTTCCTGCTCTTTTGACACCACTTGTACCCCAATGTTTTTCTGGAAACAAATTCCGAGTCAGCTTTTTCTTAGTTGGCTTGAAACTCAACATCAAAAAAACTAAGATCATAGCATCCGGCCCCATCAACTCCTTAGCAAATAGAAGGAGAAGTCGTGGAAGCTGTGACAGACTTCACCTACCCGGGATCCACGATCACTGCAGATAGTGACTGCAGCCATGAGATTAAAAGATGCCTGCTCCTTGGGAGGAAAGCACTGGCAAACCTAGACAGTATAACAAAAGGTAGAGACATCACCCTGCCAACAAAAGTCCGTACGGTCAAAGCAATGGTATTCCCAGTAGTGATGTATGGCTGTGAGAGTTGGACCGTAAGGAAGGCAGAGCACCGAAGAATATATTCTTTTGAATTATGGTGCTGGAGAAGACTCTTGAGAGTCCCTTGGACTGCAAGGAGATCAAATCAGGCAATCCTAAAGGAAATCGACCCTGACTGTTCCCTGGAAGGCCAGATCCTGAAGCCGAAGCTCAAATACTTTGGCCACCAAATGATAAGGGAGCACTCACTGGAGAAGACCCTGATGCTGGGAAAGATTGAAGGTAAAAGAAGAAGGGGATGGCAAAGGATGAGATGGTTAGACAGTGTTATCAATGCAACAAACATGAAACTGAGCAAACTCCGGAACACAACAGAAGACAAGAGGGTCTGGCGTGATGTGGTCCATAGGGCTGCGAAGAGTCATACTCGATTGTGCGACTGAAGAACAACAAAATATTTCTGATAAGTATTGGAGTTGGGAGTCCATGGAATAGTGAAACAGCTAGATCTTTATTGCTGGTCCGGATGAAGCATACAACCCAGGGCTCGAAGCCCTCCTTTTATGCTGGTCAGGGACAATCCTCTGACCTCGCCCAACTGGCCTGAGAGGCTATTCTCAGTCTATTTACATCTCATAGGTTCCCTGGGAGAAACCTAGGTACAGGATTGGTGGCCGGTTTGAATCCACCTGGCCTTTGTTCTACCTGGCTGAAGCTCAGGTAGTTTCTTGGCCATGTGCTCTGGCCATGCTCTGGCCATGTGCTCTGGCCATGCGGTCGCAATTATGGGAGCACATGGCGACCGCATGGTCAATACATAACACCCCTCCCCCCATAGTCCAGAACCCCTCTGCACACATAGTCTTTGAGATAGTCCGGGCGTCTGCGCTCACGTCCAGAGCGCCGGGGGGTTGTAAGGCGGGGCCTGTTGCTTGTGTCGGCAGGTTGCGGTGTGGGTAATTGTTCTGCTGGCGGGGCCTGTCTGCTCGGGGGTCATTCCGGTGTGAATGGTGCGGCTGCTTTGTCTGCGGGCAGGAGCGGCATCTCCACAGTCTCCGGATCAGGGTCTGGCACTGCTTCTGGAGTTGTGTCGATGTCATAGTCCGTTGGTGCAGGGAGTTCGGGGGTCTGGGTCACGTCGTGGTTCGGTGTGCGGCGTCGAATCTGGTCGATGTGCCGTCTCCAGACTACGCCATCTTCCGTAAGGACCTCATAGGAGTAAGGCCCGGTGACTCGGACGATCCTTGCGGGGAGCCATGTCAGACCCCGCGCGAAGTTCTTCGCGTATACAGGGTCTTCGGGAGCAAATCCTCGGGTGGCTGGCCGGTCCTCCGTTGTCAGGTTCCCCTCGATTGCTCGGTCGGGATGTAGGTGGTCCAGGATGGTTCCCAGTCGTCTTCCCATCAGAAGTTCGGCTGGCCGGCGCCCGGTCCCTGAGTGGGGAGTGTTCCGTTGGCAGAACAGGAACTTGTACAGCTGCTCTTCCCAGTCACCGTGCTCCATCTTCTTTAACGTGTCCCTCGTTGTCCTCACCATGCGCTCGGCCTGGCCGTTGGTTGCAGGGTGGAATGGAGTGGAGCGGATGTGGCGAAGACTGCAGGCTTCCACGAACCGTTAAAACTCGCCGGAGGTGAATGCAGTCCCGTTGTCGGTCACGAGAGTGTCTGGCATTCTGTGTGTCGCGAAGACTGGTCAGAGACTTCTTAAGGCAGCGTTGGTGGAGGTCGATGCTACTGGCACTACCTCAAGCCACTTGCTGTAGCTGTCTACAATGATAAGAAACAACCGCCCCTGGACCGGTCCCGCGAAGTCTAGGTGCAGATGGGACCAGGGCTTGTTACTGGATTCCCAGGATCGGACGGGAGTGTGTGGCGGATCTGGCCATGACTCCTGGCATTTGGTACACTTCTGGACCCGCCCCTCAATGTCTTTGTCCAAGCCTGGCCACCACACGTAACTACGGGCCAGGGCTTTCATGCGTATAATTCCCGGGTGAGCCTCATGTAGTGCCTCTAGCACTCGGGGCCGCAGGGGCCCGGGGATCACCACTCGAGATCCCCATAGCAGGCACCCCTTGTGGGCTGATAGTTCGTGTCTGCGTGCCGTGAAAGCGGTGAAATCCGGTCCCGGTTTTTCCAGCCACCCCCTTCCCACCCAGTCTGAGACACGGGAAAGGATGCGGTCCCACCGCGTGCAATGGGCCACATCCGATACCTGTACGGGGCGCTCCGGTAGGTCCTCCAGGAGTGCTACGTGGAAAGCGGGAGGCGGATCAGGGTCGCAGGACGGGAGGGGAAGACGGCTAAAGGCGTCGGCGTGTCCCATTGCCTTCCCCAGGCAATGCACCAATTTGTAGGAGTAGCCTGACAAAATACTTGACCACCGCAGGACCCGTGGGGACAGCATGTGAGGGGTCTGCCGGTGGGGGGCAAGGAGACCCAGCAGAGGCTTGTGATCTGTGGCTATGGTGAACGATCGTCCGTAGAGATAGTCATGGAATTTCCTGACACCAGCTACTATCGCTAGGGCCTCCTTGTCGATCTAGGCGTAGTTCCGTTCCGCCGACGACAGGGTCCTGGAGTAGTAGGCAACCGGTACCTCCTTTCCGTTGGGTAGCCGGTGTCCCAAGACCACCCCGACGCCATAGGGGGACGCGTTGCAGGCCAGGATGACAGGGAGCCTCTCATCGAAATGCGCTAAGACCGCATTTGAAACTAGTAAGTCTTTGACGGCCCGGAAGGCTGCGTCATGCTTGGGACCCCAGACCCAAGCTGCTCCCTTGTCCAGGAGACAATGCAGGGGTTCAGCGACCGCCGCCTTGTGTGGAAGGAAGGCATGGTAGAAGTTCAAAAGTCCCAAGAATGCCTGGAGTTCTGCCTTTGAGGACGGACGGGGTGCACCTGTAATTGCCGCTACCTTCTCCTTTGTCGGGTGAATGCCATCTGCAGTCACTTCGAACCCCAAGAAGGTCACCGAGGAGACTCCCAGGGTACACTTGTCTTTTCGGACCTTGAGACCCGTGTCTTGGAACCTTTGCAGCACCATCCGTAGGCGAGCCGTGAACGTGTCGACGTCCGGGGCGGCGATGAGGACGTCGTCGAAGAACGGCTTCACCCCAGGAACATCTTTGAGGAGAGAATCCATCAGATTTTGAAAGATCCCTGGTGCTACGCTGACCCCGAATTGGAGGTGTTTTACCTTGAACGCTCCCTTGTGAGTCACAATCATTTGTGCCTCGGCCGTTGCCTCGTCTACAGGAAGCTGCTGATAGGCTTGGGCCAGGTCTAGTTTTCCAAATATTTTGGCACCCGCGAGGGAGGCCAGGACATGGCTGACCACCGGTACCGGGTACGCGTGGTCCTGTAATGCCTTATTAATAGTACATTTGTAATCCGCACAGATGCGGACTTCCCCGTTAGCTTTGAGGGGGGTCACAATGGGAGTCTCCCACTTGGCATGGGAGACCGGCTCAAGCACCCCTTGTGCCATGAGCTTTTCCAACTCCGCCTCCACTTTGGGCTGGAAGGCGAGTGGTGGCCGGTGGACAGCCACACGGATGGGCCGGACTGCCGGGTCCAGGTCGAAGGAAACCGGGGGTCCTTTGTAGCAGCCCAATGAGCCGTCGAAAACTGCGGGAAATTCCTCGCAGATGGATGAAAAGTCAGTAGATCCCATGTGGTGTATTCCAGTCCACTGTACTCCGAGCGGCTTGAACCAGGCACGACCTAGGAGACTGGTTAGATTGCGCTCCACCATGAGAAGGTCCAGCAGGCCGTTAAAGGTGTGGTACTGGACCCGGACCCTGGCTAGCCCCTTAATAGCCACTGGGTTTTTCTGGAAGTCCCGGAGGACCAACCCAGCCGGCAGCCTCAGCCAGCGTGCCCCCTTCGGGCACAGGCGGCAGAACGTAGCTGCAGACACAACTGAATATGCTGACCCTGAGTCCAGTTCCATGGAGCAAGGAACTCCCTCTATTCGGAGAGACACGGAAATCGCGCCTGGGATGGGCTGGGGCAAGTTCATTACCGTGGCCATGGGAACGACACTACCCACTTCTTTGAAGTTCGCTGCTGGGGCACGGTGGCTATTTCTCAGGCGGCAGGCCCGGGCGAGATGTCCTGCTTTCCCGCAGGCACAGCAGATGGCATCACGGAAGCAGCATGTCCGTCTGCCGTGGGGGTCCCCGCAGCTGGCGCACGTTGGGGCCTGCCTGTTGAGGGAAGCAGAAGAGGGAACAGAGACAGATGCTGGGCGCCGGCCCTTGGGCCTGGGGACACCGGGCTCACCCTTCTTCGAGCGTGGTTGCATCCGGTGGATGTCCTCTTCTTCGCTTGAGTCGGGTTCGGGAGGAGCCGCCTGGTGGACTTTGGTGGCTGCCTTGTCCTTTTGCATTATCTCGAAGGCTGCTGCCATTTGGAGCATCTTTTCCAAGGTAGGTTCCGGCATTGCGATGAGGCGCCGGCAGAGCTTGGCTTCCCGGACCCCTCCCATGAAGGTGGTCTCCACGTGGTCATCCACATGGTGGAATTCACAGCCCATGGCTAGTCGACGGAGTTCAGCCAGGAAAGTGGCGGCCGACTCCCCCGGCTGCTGCTGGCGCTGTATGAACTCCCAGCGCCTGGCCAGTTTTGATGGCTTCGGGGTGAAGTAATCGCCGAGGGTCTTGGTGAGCACGTCGTAAGACACCTCGGTGGGGTCTTGCGGGGCTAGTAGGTTCTGGGCCACCCGCATGACCTCCACCCCTCCGGAACTCAAGAGCCAGGCGCTCGTCAGGTCTGCATCTGTGATTCCGCGGACCTTAAAGGCGCAACCCAGTGTCTTGAGCCAGGACTCCCATGTCTCGGGGCGAGACGTATCGAAAGGGGTAATTGGCCCCGGAGCGTTTGCCATATTTACCAGAGCAGGAGTGGCGGCAGCTGTTTGAGCGATGTCCTCGTGTCTTGCGACAATGCCGGGGAGCGCTGAGGCTCGGCGCTGGCTAGTGCCGGAGGATTGGGCTCAGAGCGGCTTGCGGTGAGCGCTGGAGCTCGGAGATGCCTGCGGCCGGCGGGACGGAGCTCGCTGTGCTGCTGTGGTCGGCTGGAGAGTCACTCATTGGGATCCCATCCGCGTCGCCACTGATAAGTATTGGAGTCAGGAGTCCATGGAATAGTGAAACAGCTAGATCTTTATTGCTGGTCCAGATGAAGCATACAACCCAGGGCTCGAAGCCCTCCTTTTATGCTGGTCAGGGACAATCCCCTGACCTCACCCAACTGGCCTGATAGGCTATTAGAAGTCTATTTACATTTCATAGGTTCCCTGGGAGAAACCTAGGTACATGATTGGTGACCGGTTTGAATCCACCTGGCCTTTGTGCTACCTGGCTGAAGCTCAGGTAGTTTCTTGGCCATGTGCTCTGGCCATGCTCTGGCCATGTGCCCTGGCCATGCGGTCGCAATTATGGGAGCAGATGGCGACCGCATGGTCAATACATAACAATTTCTATTGGTTTTCTTTGTCTCACCCACCTCCAGCTCACTTTTCAATTATTGGACTGTTGTCATTGTTGAATCAATTCCTCTCCACCCCAAGACAAGTGATTTCAGACTTTTTAAAGGCCTTAAAATATTGATATAGTGCTGCAGTGCTGTAATGATAGCTTAAGCGGGTTCTCTGAATTTTTTTTTAAGTAAGTCTCTACCTCCTTCCCCTTTTCCTTATATCTCCACAAGGGGGGGGGGGGGACAGAGACTTACTTTTTCAACAACAACAATTAAAAAAAATCGAAAGCCAGGAATTTAGAGAACCTGCTTAAACTATCATTACAACACTACAATACTATATTAATATTTTAGTGCTGCTTTTTTTTAAAAAAAGGAGAGGTGCTGTGATGCCCCTGATGCAACCAACAATGAAGACAACACCCTCCCTTGAAAATCTTCATTATTGAAGGCACGACTGTGCAGAAGAAAATAAACTGGCTCCACAACTATAAAAATATACAGGAAGGGCAGCTGTGCATAAGAACCCCACCCAAACCAATTCCAGTGCTTATGGATTGACTCCCAAGAAAATCCGGAGTCACTCAAGCATGTGGAATAGGCCTTAATCTCTGCTTGTAGGTTTGGAAATAAAGTGAGTCTTGTAAAGGCAGTGTAAGACTGCTAATTAACCCACTTCCAATCCACTTTCTAGCTGGATTTTGTCAGTTCACACAGTAAAATTCAGTTGGAAAGAGCATTGAAAGTGGGTTGAAAGTGGATTGTTTAGTGTGTGTGATTGCAGCTTAAGTCTCCCACCCTTTCTTCATAGGCTGGTTGGGCATGCGTTATTTAAAAACTATTACCACATGTAGGCACAGACTGGGTGGTTAAAATGGCCCGGGAGCAAGCCCTGCAGCAGCAGCAGCAGAAGAGCTGGTTTTTATACCCTACATTTCACTACCTTAAGGAGTCTCAGGCTGTGGTCACATGGCAAGGTTTTCGTGATTTGTTCCCACGATAAATTTGATCGGGTATATTTTTCCCGGGTTGCGATGATCACACATTCTTCCCTGAACTGCAGCATTGTGTGACGAGGCTCTGGGCACCGTCAAGATAGCTGCGCCACCGCTTGGGCAGCACGGCATGAGTTTTTTTTAATTTGCTTTTCACATGTGCACATGCACATGGCCTAATCACCACCCCCACCTGGACTCGCCAAACTCCTTTGTTTTTCCAGCCCCCCCCCCCCCCAAAAAAACAGCAAACAAAATGAACTGGCGACGTACTACCAAGCACTGGAGTCTAAATGTGCGCTTGAACATTTAAACACTGAATTTATTTAGCACAGGACTGATCATGCTCACAAAGGTGTAAGCTGGGGGGGACTTCATCGCGTGAAGGATGGTCAGACAACCTAATCGCAATCATAGCGAGAGATGGCTGTCCAGATCGGCGAAATCGCAGATGTAAAGTGCAAATACCCGGAAAGTACTTGATTTTCCTGGGGTAGGAAAACTTGCTAGGATTGCGCGAGTGAGCCCACTTCAGTGTGGGAGGCGAATGCAGGCATTTGATCAGCAGTTTTAAATGCGAGAGGGAACAGTGGTGAAACCCGATCAAAATGACCATGTGACCATAGCCTCAGAGTGGTTTTTAATCTCTTTCCCTTCCTTTCCTCACCACAGGCAGCTTATGAGGCAGGTGGGGCTGAGAGAGTTCTGAGAGAATTGTGATTTGCCCAAGGTCACCCCGCAGGCTTCATGGGGAGGAGGTGGTGGAGAATCAAACTCAGTTCTCCGAATTAGAGTCCACTGCTCTTCACCATTACACCAGGCAGGGGTAAGCAGAGCTACTGGAGTCGGGCTTTGTTTGTTCCTGGCTCTCAGAAACCTGCTGGGGCAGCATTCCACGAAGACATTTCCCTGTTACTTAGATAGCCAATCCACCCCTGGCCACAGGGACTATGTGCTGCCTATACACCCACACAGTTGGTGGACATTGCCAGACAGAGGCATTCACTGGACATGCTCAGAACGTACTCGATTGAAACATGCTCAGAACATACTCAATTTCCCAGGCAGCAATGCAGGCATGCACGCATGCAGTCCAGTTAGCAAAAACTTGCGAGTCCGGCAAATGTACTATGCTAGAGAGGAGCAACAGATATTAGAATTTTAATTCCCAACACTGTAAGAGGTGGCCAGTTCTCAGATTTGGGCATGAGAACCATTTGGGCAGGGATGCTATTTTGTAAATATATAAATAAAACACTGTCCAAGTGAAAAGGAAAGATTTACCCAACTGAATGCAGATTTCCAGAGAACAGCAAGGAGAGATAAGGAGGCTTTCCTGAACGAACAATGCAAAGTAGCAGAGGAAAACAATAGAATGGGAAGGACTAGAGATCCCTTCAAGAAAATTGGAGAAATCAACGGTTATTGTCAGTGTTTCACATTGCTACTTGTACTTATTCAGATCTTTCGATAAAGATCTAATAAAAAAAAAAGTTTAATCATACCTGGTATGTATGGAACCTAAAAGCTTCTGATTAGAGAAACTTATAGTAGAACATATATATTTTATAAGTGCATTTTTGTATAGGAAGCCATATTAAGCAAAAGTATTATTAGAAGCCTCTGTAGATGGAATCATGATGCAATAGGAAGGGAATGCTATTTAGAAGTTGTTAAGGACGCCGAGAGCGGAGTTTAGTGCGATTCACAGCCCTTATCAGCTAGCTGTCTATGTGCGAGGCCAGAAAGGGACCCAGGGTTCTCTAATGTCCCCACTGTTCTGGAGACCAGATAAGCAAATGCAATCTCTGACATACATGACCAGTATAAGGAGAGACCAACAGTAAGGTTTAAAGTCAAATGATGCTTGCAATGATATTAACCGCTTGGTACCAATTAGAGATTCTTTAATGTGTACACTATATACGATGTCATTCGGGGTATAAGACCTCCTGCCCTTCCTGGTTATGGCAGAATTCAGCTTGGTAGTATTGGGGGCTAAGGCACCCAGTCCTGTATTCCTGTTCCTTGCAATAAACAGATATTCATCTAACTCTCTGGACTCTGACTGCGTGCTTCCAATCCGGCCACGGGATCACACGGGGCACAGATTTGTGTATCCTATTTGAAGGATTTTTTCCTTCCCTATGTCCAGGCCCGTAGCCAGGAATTTTTAAGTTGGAGAAGGGTTTAAATTCCTGGTGTGGGGGGGCCACCGGCTAATTTAATGAAAGCTATTTTAATTAAGGTTTATTAACCGTGTGAGCCCAACGAGCGAACGAAAACCACCTCACCCCCCTCTTCCGCCTCTCCTGCTCACGCCTAGATCCAGGCAGCTTGAACAGCGCCAATACGACTCTCCCGCTGTTTTCTCGGTTTTCTTTGCACTAACACGAATGCTGGCTTTCTCCTTTGATAAAGGACTTTAATGACTTTGCTAGCAGGAATCGAAAGCTAGATGACTCTCATTAAAAAAAAGAAAAGTGTGACTCCCGTACTTAGAAATCTCAAGCCCCGGATTTGAAAGTGCAGTGTATGATCCCCAGGAACTCATCGACAGCTAACAGGGACGTGCGAGGAGGGGGTGTATTCAAGGCCAATCTCTGTATCTCCCGGCTCTGGTGTTGTGGGCGTCAGGCACCTCATGGGCTCTGCCAGCGGGCAACATGGCTGGGCATCACCTTTGAACTGGGCCAGCCACTGCCATTGCTCCTCAACATCTGCCTGCCCACCCGGCAACCCAACCACACCACTCGCAATTCAGCCATGGGGGAAGGCAAGGAGAGGCAGCAGCTGTGCCTCAACAACTGCCTGCCCTGTGAACCAACCAAAGTTGCTTGAAGCAAGCCTTTGAAGTCAGTCGGGGGCTCAGCCCCCAGATGCCCCACCGTAGCTATGGGCCTGCCTCAGGCAGCCATCTTTTGGCTATCCCATCACTTTAGGTGGCCTATCCAGCATCGGCCAGGGCCTTTTACGTAGCGGCTCCATCTCTGTGGGAAGAGTTCCCTGGAAAGGTGAGAGGGGCCGTCTCCTTGGAGATCGTCAGGAGGCACTGCAAGGCCTGCCTGTTTGCCAGGGTCTTTCTAGGGGGTTTGAATATCAGGCATCTTTTAAGGAGGATGGTGGGATTTGGGGCTTGCTATCTGATCCTTGCTTTTAGCTGGGGATATTGAACTGTTATTGCAAGTCACCTCGAGCCAAGAGGAAAAGTGGGGCATAAATGTTTCAATAAATAAACACATATAAATTTTGTAAAATACATATATATATATAAACTATGATGGAACAATGCATAGCCACACTTGCGCAGAGTATTTGCGATTTGAATGCTCCCATGAGCTGATATGGAGTCAGTGAGACCCAGGGAGGGGGGAAACAAACTTGACCCAAAAACCGGAATTAAGACCCACAAGGGTAAGAAATAAGTCTAATACAGGGCCAGTATTAAAAACCTAGTTAAAACTTATACAAAAATAGAAAGGTTGTTAAAAACAAAGAAGGGCCCCATGAAAGCCTCGTAGAAAAATTCACGTGGCCTGAACACAAAGGCCCAGACAAAGGACCTGACCCATTTCAGCCCTGTTGGGGGCCTTCTTCAGAGGTCAAACAGTTTGAGGTACATATGTTACACTATAACGTATTACAGTAAGCAGGGGTCCTTTCGTAAAAAAAGAGGTGCAGGAGTTCATTAGCATAACTTATTTGCATATGCCACACCCCCTGACGTCACCGGAAGTGTCAAAAGCTCACACTTCCCTGACATCATGGGTAGTGTGTCAGAAGGCAAGAAGGGAGGGAGTGAGGGTGAAGGAAAAAAGGAAGAAAGGAAAGGAACAGGAAGGAAGGTAGGTAGGTAGGTAGGTGGGGGAGAGAGAGAGAAGAAAGAAAGAAAGAAAGAAAGAAAGAAAGAAAGAAAGAAAGAAAGAAAGAAAGAAAGAAAAGAAAGAAAAGAAAGAAAAGAAAGAAAGAAAGAAAGAAAGAAAGAAAGAAAGAAAGAAAGAAAGAAAGAAAGAAAGAAAGAAAGAAAGGGAGGGAGGGAGGGAGGGGGAAAGGGAGGGAGGGAGGGGGAAGGAAGGAGGGAGGAAGAAAGGGGGAAGGAAGAAAGAGAAGGACAGTAAGGTAGGTAGGTAGTTGGGGGAGAGAGAGAGAAGGAAGGAAGGAAGGAGGAGAGAGGGAGGAAGGAAGGAACAGGAAGGTAGGTAGGTGGGGGAGAGAGAGAGAAGAAAGGAAGGAAGGGGGAAGGGAGGGAGGAAGGGAGAGGGGAAGGAACAGGAAGGTAGGTAGGTAGGTGGGGTGAGAGAGAGAAGGAAGGAAGGAAGGAAGGCGTTTCCCTCCCCCCCCTTGCTTGGGCCTGAGTGGCGTTAAGCCACTCAGGCCCGGCTTCTCCCTCCCTTGCGCCCCCCTCCCACGCCCCAGGAACAGTGAGTGGGGGAAGGGGGGCTGGGGGTTCTTCCCGGGGCCGGCGGCTCGCCGCGGCCTGAGAACTGTTGAGTGGGGGAGGCAGGGGGCTGGGGCTTCTGGCCCCGGGAACTGTTGAGTGGGGGGGCTGGGGCTTCTTCCCGGGGCCGGCGGCTCTCCACCGCCCCGGGAACTCTTGAGTGGGGAGGGCAGGGGGCTGGGGCTTCTTCCCGGGGCCGGTGGCTCCCCGCTGCCCCGGGAACTGTTGAGTGGGGGAGGCAGGGGGCTGGGGCTTCTTCCCGGGGACGGCGGCTCTCCGCCGCCCCGGGAACTGTTGAGTGGGGAGGGCAGGGGGCTGGGGCTTCTTCCCGGGGCCGGCGGCTCTCCGCCGCCCCGGGAACTGTTGAGTGGGGAGGGCAGGGGGCTGGGGCTTCTTCCCGCGGACGGCGGCTCTCCGCCGCCCCGGGAACTGTTGAGTGGGGAGGGCAGGGGGCTGGGGCTTCTTCCCGGGGCCGGTGGCTCTCCGCCGCCCCAGGAACGCTTGATTGGGGAGGGCAGGGGGCTGGGGCTTCTTCCTGGGGATGGCGGCTCTCCGCCGCCCCGGGAACGCTTGAGTGGGGAGGGCAGGGGGCTGGGGCTTCTTCCCGGGGCCGGCGGCTTGCCGCCACCCCGGGAACTGTTGAGTGGGGGGGCAGGGGGCTTGGAAACAGATGAGTGGGGGAGAGAGGGGGCTTCTCCCCGGGCCGGCGGCGTTTGCCGTGGCCCGGGAAGAGTGAGCAGGGGGAGGGAGGCTTTCTTCTGGAGTGCCAGGAAAGTGAGCTGGGGGGCGGGGCTTTGCTTTGTGCCCGCCCCCAGCCCCTTCTCTCCCGGAGCGGCGCTCCGGTGCGCCCCGGCCCCAACGGAGCCCTGACAGTAAGATAACCAATACATTTATACAGGACCAAGAAAAGGGAAGTTAAGCGGCAAGAGCAATAGACGCAAGACAAAGATGTGTGCGAGGCCTCTAAAGAGGAAAGTCATGTGCCTGGTGCCAAATGCACAGCTGCTGAATTGGAACATCTTCCAGTTTTGGTCCAAAAAGCACCTGTGTGGCTATCTTAGTCAAAGCTAAAGTGTCCTCCAGCAAATAGCATCTTTGGGAGACCTGTCTTTATCTGAACATGCTGAACTTAACCTATCCATCTCCGCCCGTTCCAACCCTTTTTGTATCAAATCCTTTCAACTTTCCAATTTTTTGTGATCCAAATTCCTGCTGCAGTCAGTGTGTATGTTATCAAATATCTCTCGGTTTTATAATCTTCCAGGATCATACTTAGCAGATATATTTCTGATTTTAACCGCACATTGATCGTAAGCAATTCATCTATGAATTGTTGTACTTTAATCCAGTATCTCTAATTTAGAGCACCTCCACCACATATGGAAAAAGGAGCCCACGTTATTTTTACATTTCCAGCAATTCTTAGAGGTGTTTGGGAAACGTTTCGATATTTTCTCAGGTGACCAATGCCATCTGTAAAATTCAGCTGACTCTCTGAATCACTACTACCAGAATAGTTTTAGTCATGTTGGCTGCAGCGTGAGAACACAGAATATCCCTCTGAAGTGGAAATATTTTCCGCCATGAAATAGGGTTCCCAGGTCTCCCTTGGCTGCTGGCAGGGAATGTCAGTTAGGGCAGCCAGATCCAGGCTGGGAAACTTTTGAAGATTTGGGGGGTGGAGCCTGGGGAGGACGGGGACCTCCGTGGGGTACAATGCCATAGAGTCCCCCCTCCGAAGCATCCATTTTCTCTGGGGGAACTGATCTCTATAGTCTGAAGATGACTTGTAATTCCAGGTCCCACCTGGAGGCTGGCGTCCCTACCCATAATTCACCAGGAAGTTCTCCAAATGTCAGCCCCCAGATCACTCTCTCATCCAGCCAGGTAAACGGCTTAATCTTTGAGGCTTATGGCTCTTCCAGTACGTGCATAATACTTTTTAAAAAAACTGAGGGTTGCCAAATCTAGGTTGGGAAATGCCTGGAGATTTGGGGGCAGAGCCTGTGAAGAGTGGGTTTGGGGAGGTGAGGGATCCCAAAGGGATATAATGCCACAGAGTCCACCCTGCAAAGCAGCCATTTTCTCCAGGGGAACTGATCTCTGTAGCCTGGAGTTGAGCTGTAATTCCAGGTCCCTCCTGGAGGCTGGCATCCCTGCAATGTGAAGGCAACGGACACACACCCCAGAGCTTTGGTTCCAACTGGGGAGAGAGAATATCTCCTGAACTGTTCTCTGCACACACATTCCTTCCTTCCTTCCTTCCTTCCTTCCTTCCTTCCTTCCTTCCTTCCTTCCTTCCTGCCTTCCTTCCTGCCTTCCTTCCTGCCTTCCTTCCTTCCTTCCTTCCTTCCTTCCTTCCTTCCTTCCTTCAATTTCTATCCCGCCGTCCCCCCCAGGGCAGGCTCAAGGCGGCTAACAAGGCCATAGCCATTACAAACAATAAAACAATGAAACAATTTAATAATTTAACAATGAACAGACCATTTAAAATAAAACTCATATAAGAGAGGGGAACTGTCTTAAAATCCACCACAGGGAAAACTGCAGCTGTGGTTGGCTCCTTGGGGCTTGTGGTCTCTAGCATGGGCCTAAGACCTCTGGTACAAGGGGCTGCAGTGGCTCAAAGGTTAAGATGCTGAGCTGCAGACGGGAAGGTCAGTAGTTCAGCAGTTCGAGACCCGAGTGCCATGTGACGGAGTGAGCTCCCGTCTCTGGCCCCAGCCTAGCAGTTTGAAAGCAAGAAATTGCAAGTAGATAAATAGGTACCACTTTGGTGGGAAGGGAACAGCGTTCTGTGTGCCTCGGCGTCTAGTCATGCCAGCCACATGACCATGGAGAAGTCTTCGGACAGTGCTGGCTCTTCAGCTTGGAAATGGAGAGGAGCACTGACTGGCTTTCGAGCAAGGGAGACCTTTACCATTACCATTTTAAGACCTCTGGTAGTCCACACAGAGAGCAATGATTGGCGCTGTCCCCTTCAAAGGTGTTGCATGTGTTACACTTTTAGGGTTTGGGGGTGTAATTTAATCTCCAGGAGCTGGGTCGCAATTCTGCACCTGGCTTATAAGAGGAGCGCTTGTCCTTAATCACAGCCTGCACGGCGGAGATTCCGTTATTGATAATCGAATGCATGACGCTTCTTTCCTCTCTCTCTGTCTCACCCGCTTTGAATTCTGTGGCATTCAAGGCGGGGGACACGGTTCATTTCCTGATTAACTGGGCATTTCCTTGGCTTTTCTGGAACTAACTGGGAGGTATGTAATTGCAGACAGACTCAAGTTCTTCAAAATGAAGCTGGGGGGACCAGTCTGGGTGAGGACTGGATGACCTTCCCACGTCTAGGTAGACATTCTTGGAAACTACTCGGTAGACCTTTGGTCTAGTCCAGCAGGACTCTTCTTCTGTTGTCTTCATCCTGAGCTTCAGTGAAATAATTTTAGGTTTACTTTTTTAACAGAAAGATGCTTTCAAAGTTTTTAGTCCTGCTCTTTCGGGGGTCCTGAATCCCCATTTCAAATTTGTTTCTTCTTTGGAAGGTTTTTTTTTACTACGCCATTTCCTGTTTCCTCACACTGCATTTTATTTATGTACTTACTTTATATCATACCTTTCTCTCCAGTGAGAATCCAAAAGCGGTTTATATCACTCTCCTCTCCTCTGCTTTAGCCTCACAACATCCCTGGGCCACCACCAAGAAGTCCGTGGTGTGCAGGTCCACTGCCTCCTGATGTGCGGTGGTGCATCTCTGGACTCCCTTGGAGCGGCAGGCGTGGGTGATGTGGCCTGCCGATATTGCAGGGTGTCGGTGCAATGATGTCTGCTGGGTGAGCAGCGGCAACAGAACGTCAAGAGTTGCAGTGAGCTGGGTGGTGTGCCTGGTGGGCCCCCTCTTCATCAAACGCCTCAGAAGCTGAGGGGGATGGAGGCCTGATGTGCCGCAGTGGGTTGGCGGTCTCTCCAGGATTTCTCAAAAGCGGCGGCCTTGCGTAGTGCCTTTACAAGTATGAGGTCATCATGGCCGATGAGCTTTCGGCATAGTTTCTCCTCTCTGATGCCCATCACAAACCGGTCGAGGAGGGCGTCATCAAGACTTAGGAACTCACAAGTGAGGGAAAGCCAGCGAAGGTCTGCCACAGAGTCAGCAGCCGTCTTGTTGGACTTTTGCTGGCGCATGTCCAAGTCCACACGACGTGCCATCTTTGTGCGCTGAGGTGCGAAATGGTCGGGGAGCACCTTGATGAGGTTGTCGTAAGTGGCTTCTTTGAGCGTGGTGGGCACGATGAGTCCCTGGACTAGCCTCAGGGTTGCGATTCCGCAGGAACTGAGCAGGAGAGCTTTCTTCTTCACTTCACCCTCGATGCCCTGGAACCATACAAAGTACTTGAGCCGCTCCACCCAGGTTTCCCAAAGCTCTGGGAGAGCAGGGTCAAATTCTGGTAGATGTCCTGAAGCGGCGGCCGTGGCCCCAGTTGCAATGCGAGGCACGTGGCACTGGAGCTCGGTACGTGGTGCGGTGCAGATGGGTGTTGGGCTGGCTCAACAGGATCCCACCTTTGTCGCCACTATTAAATAGTAGGTTCCATGGATCAGCAAACTCACTGCTAGTGATCAGCTCAACCTTACTTGTGATTTCAGCCAGAGAAAGTCAGTAGACCAGGGCCAAATGCCCTGTTTGAATAGCATGTGATTGACACACTCAAGCACACCCCACACCCAACGGTAGGCTAGTTACATAACATTACTTCTTGACTGGGTACTGCCGGATTCCTTGTGGGCTACTATTCTTCGGCTCCAAGCTCAACGAGTCTCTGGAGGCACACAGTCCTGCAAAGTTTCCGTCCCGGTACATAACAGAGGTGATGTGAAAGGTATCTTCCTGAGACCCTGGAGAGCCACTACCAGTCTGATTAGAGAATATGGACTTTGCTGAACCTTCGCCCAGATTTAGTATAAGGCAGCTTCAGGTGTTTGTGTTCATTGTGAGCATAAGCGTGGCAAGATTTTGCTTTATGGGTCCCCCCAGAGTCTTGGAGTACTGCTAATGACCCGCTAATGGAGCCTATTACCATTTGGCGTAAACCTTTGATCTCCGACAGCATCGCTGTGGAGGAGTGTTTATGGCCCGAGAAACTCAAGGAGAGAGAAGTACGGGAAAATAAGCATTGACTTTTGTTCCCGGGGAGCTTTCGGAACCAGATTTAAAAGACAAACAAGGGGTGTTAACAGAAGGGTGATACGCAATAAGTCAGTTTGTTGGATGGGTAGGTGGATGTGCAACTACACGCGGGGCTTTGAACGCACGAAGCTGCTTTACAGAGGATCAGACCACTGGTCCATCAAGGTCCGAACTCTCTTACTGCAGGGGCTCTCAAGACTGTTAGGCCCAGGTCTTTCACATCACCTCCCACCTGATTGTTCTTTAACTGGAGATGCAGGGGATTGAGCCTGGCGCCTTCTGCATGCTGAGTGGAGGCTGTGCCACGGAGCCACGGCCCCTCAAAGGGAGAAGGAATCTAATCCTGCATCCCTGACACACACCCCATTGAGACTTCATTCCAGCAGCAAACATCGTGGCCCAGCGTTTACTTTTCTCGTGACGTTTCCGGCAGTGACTTATCAGGGTGTGGCTTTTAAAAGACGCTCCCACCCTGCTTTTCTCTGCAGTTGAAGCTTCTGACAGGATTCTTCTCTCCTCCTTTTCATCTATGCAACCACAGCCCTGTGAGGTAGGTTACGCTAAGAGGCAGTGACTGGCCTGGGTTCACCCGGTGAGCTTCCAGGGCAAAGTGGGGATTTGAACCTGGCTCTTCTAAGTCCTAGTCCAGTACTCTAACTACAACACCACACTGGCCTACCAATAGAAACAGAATTCCACTAGCCAGGAATAGCGTTAGACGGCATAGGCGTCAACTTCAGGGGGGCTTGGGAGCTCATGCCCCCCCAATGAGCCCCCCCCCCCGGGCAACCAGTGCCAATTCAAAACTTTCCTGCAGCTTGCTCTGTGCTGTCTCCAGCTGACTTCTATTTTTTGCTTGAGAAAAGGAGAGAGAGAAAGTCTTCCTTTGATTGGCTGAGGGCTCCTCCTGTGGGGAAGGAGGGGGAGGGAAAGACCTGGGGGGGGAATGGAGTTGGTAACTTTTTAAAGAAGACTTGCAATGTTTTCTTCCTGCCCCAATGTTTATGTTTTGGAGACTTCCAGGATGCCTGCATTCGTCCCCGTCCCCGTCCCCCCGCCCAGCCTGGGCACTGAGCTTCAAAGTGAGGACTTTGCAAAAGAATGACACAGCCTTGAAGCTGCCTGTGTCTGGAAAGCTTGCAGCTTTCTTTTAGTTTTTCTTTAAAAAAAAACAACAACATACCTGACCGGTTTTGTTATGTGTTGGATAATGAGAAGCATGCATGAGGTTGTGATGCAAATCTGAAGTAATTACGGAAACTGCAAATCGGGAAGCTTATTCAACTGCAAAGATAGTTTGCTTTTGCTGTGGAAAGGAGCTTGGACACCACTCCCCTTTCCTGCTGTCCAAGGAAGCCTCCAGGGCACCAGTAGAGCTGCTTAAAGAGATCATCTTTGTGTTTGTTGTTTCCGCCCGTCCTCCTATGAGTTACATTTTTGGCTTTATGGGTAGGTGGCTCAGAGGTGTGAAAAGCTGCTTGGGTTTCTCTCTGTGAACACCCTGCCCAGGAAAGGGGCACTGTGGAAGGTAACTCTCAGGTAGTAAGGCAGAGGGTTCAGCCTCAGGAGGGCTTGTGGCTTTGCATTTTTTAAGTGGGGAACTTTTTGGTTCCAAATGGAGCTTTGAATCAAAGAACTGTTTTCCCCTTTCTGTTCCCATCCCCCTTTAAAACCTTTTTAACTCTATGAATTTTATTGCATTGGTTTTGTATGGGCTGTTGCTTGTAGTGCATGCATATATAAAACCACGCAAAAAAGGTAATTTTACCTACTAAGGTATCATTGAGAAGAGAACCTCCATGATCAGAGGCAATGTACCACCGATTGCTGGGCATGGCGGAGAATGAAAAGTAGAGTTGTGGTTGTGAGACCTTCCTATGGCATCTGCCTGCCTATTAGTGGGGACAGAATTCAAAGCTAAGTGGACTCTTCATCGGGTCCAGCAAGACCGGGTTTGCTTTCAAGTTTCTTTCTTCCTAGTGATGCAGAATTACCAGGTGTGTGTTTGTATGTGCTTATGAATATTTATTTCACAAAACTTTAATGTGATCTGTCTTCTAGACAGTTGCTAAAAAGCAGACAGGGCAACGTCTACAAACATGACCATCCTATTCCATGTAGGGTTGCCAGCCTCCAGGTGGCACTTGGAGATCTCCTGCTATTACAATTGATCTCCATGCGACCCAGATCAGTTCCCCTGGAGGAACTGGCTGCTTTGGAGGGTGGACTCTATGGCATTGTACCCTGCTGAGGTCCCTCCCCTCCCCACACCCTGCCCTCCCCAGACTCCCCACCTCAGATCTGCAGGTATTTTCCCACCCAGAGCAGGCAACCCTAATTCTGTGTATTTAAGGTATGTGTTCTGATGACAAAGTATGAATGACCCATTTTCTGACTTGGCTATGAGAGCTCCAAATAGTATGTTATGCATCACGCAGGAGTATGCAAGGTGAAGCTGTGTCGTTGGAGAACTGGCTCCTTTTTGCTACCAAAGACTTTGTGGATTGTTCACATTTGCCTGCTGCTTTATTTATTTTATTTATCAGTAGGTTCATCACATAAGATAATCATATTTTTGACAAGTGTGGCTGTCGGTTCTGCTCCAATCTTCTGGGGTGACAGAAAACAACTCCACTCAAACCTCCATGAAAGAGGGGTGCACACTGTTAAACACCACACTCCGACCGATTTCACACAAGCCGCTGCTCTGCCCCTGTTCTTCCCTTTCCCCCGATTATACGTGTCAATTTCCCACTAGGTGCTGTGTGGCCGCATTTTGACCCGCAGTTTCGCCCGATTTCCCCCACGTCTTCGTGATCCTGTTTTTTAAGGATCTAGAAGATGTGGAGGAGATCGGGCAAAGCTGTGGGTCAAAATGCAGCCACGTAGCACCTAGTGGGAAACTGACACGTGCAATCAGGGGAAGAGCCAGCCCGGAGCAGCTGCTTGTGGGAAATCAGTCTAAAAGAAACTTGATGTATCACTTTGTGATTTTTTTTTTTTTTGCAGTGTATTTATCTAGGTATACCTGTGAGCCGGCCCGGACCTGGATATCCCAGACTAGCCTAATCTTATCGTATCTCAGAAGCTAAGAAGGGCCAGACATCAGCAGCAGCAGCAGCATTGAAACCACAAAGGAAATCCAGGGTTGCTACAAACCACTTTTGTCCGTCTCTTGCCTTCAATGCCCTGTAGGGTCGCTGCAAGTTGGCAGCGACTGGATGGTACTTTACATACAGGGGTCCGTTGGAGAAGGAGCGCACAGGAGCGCAGCTCCGGGAGTGAGGAGCCCAGGGGCGGGCACATGACCAAGCCCCGCCCCCTCCTCGGCTTCCCCCAGCAGTGCAGAGGCGCAGCGCCCCGGGGAAAGCCCTGCTAGGGTCTTTATTGTTTTTAATGTTTTGTTTTAATATTGATAATTTGATCATTGTTCCTTTGATGACTGTGTGCTGCTTTTCCAGAGACTTGCTCAAGGTGGTATATAAATTTTCTAAGTATACCATTTTTATCTGGGCACATGGCACATAAGTACTGGAGAAATTTCACCAACCCTTCAGCAGCTTCCACCTTATCAGTTTGGTGTAGTGGTCAGGAGTTGTACTCTAATCTGGGAGAACCGGGTTTGATTCCCCACGCCTCCACATGCAGCTGCTGGTGTGACCTTCGGCCAGTCACAAGTTCTCTCAGAGCTGTTCTCTCATGAGCAGGTCTCAAAAGACCTCTCTCAGCCCCACCTACCTCACAGGGTGTCTTGTTGTGGGGAGGGGAAGGGGGAGGGATGGGTGGTGCACATGTCCTGGGTATCTCAAGTCTACTTGAAACCTGGTGGTTTCAAGGGAGCAGGAAGAGAATGAGGGTGTGTTCTTGATGCTTATTTTTATTGCACAAAGTATTGGATGGGGAAGGGAATGGAGGAAGAGCAGGTCAGTTTCACTCACCTGTGGAGGGGAGCCTGAGGGGTGGGTGTTGCCTTCTGACACACTTCCGGTATGTTAGGGGGTGTGGCATATGCAAATGAGTTATGCTAATGAGCTCCTGCACCTCTTTTTCTACAAAATGACCCCTGTTTACATATATATACGCACACATGTACACACGTATGTGTGAGATGGATACTTGGCTGCTTTCACACAAGTTGTATAATGCACTCTCAATGCACTACAGCAGTTGCTTGCAACTTGATTTTCCTTTATTACATTGGAAAATCCAGTTGCATATCCAGTAGCAAATGATTGTTAGGGTACTTTGCGAGTGCATTATACAATGATGCATGAAAACACACTTAGAAGGGGGGGAAGACACCATATGAACTAGGGATGGGCATGAACCTCGTTTTTGTATTGGTTCGTTAGCTTAAACTCCCGCTTTCTGCTCCCCGTGGCTTTTCACAGAGAGCAGAAAGCAGGGGTTCCAGACAGCTAAGTGGCAGGGACCTGCTTTCTGTCCTTCACATAATGCCATGAACTGCATCGAAATTCGTGGAAGTGCGTGGTGGTTCTTCAGTTCTCAGAGGTCACCTTGTGAACCACGAACCGGCCAAAATTTGGGATGAACTTTAGTTTGTCAGCGGCTTCGTTCCAATCTCTAATGTGAACCCTCCTCAGGAAGCCTCCTCTGTTAGCATGAATACAAAAGCACTGTTGTGATGCAGAGAAACAAATTGTATCAATACAGGAAAATGTCTATTTCAGTATTGCAACAGGATACATAGCTCACAATATAAGTATGTCTTTAACATTCAAGGCATAAAGCTCACAATGTCTTCAAGAACATGTCTTCAAGAAAAAAATTTTTAGAGCACAGTATCCAGTGAAGGAGACGAAGATGCCAGCTTTTTCTCTTCGTTTCACTGATGCTTCCTCAGTAAACTGAATACAAAATAGACACATAACAAGAAACATTCAACAAAAGGTGTACTTCCATTAATTATACATTCTTGTAGTACCTCAATTTTCAATGCATGAAGCACAAAAGTGCTAAACTCAACTTCCAACTGGATCAAATTCCCCAAAGAGTTCAGCGTCCAGAATTTACTACCTAAACAAAAAGCACAGCTCTACTTAGCATATCAGGTAATAGATACGCTCCTTAGCAAATGATGATACTATTGTTATTAAGAACGCAGACAAGGGTGGGGGTATCGTGGTTATGGACACCACAGATTACCTTATTATGGTTAATAAACTTCTAAATGAGCCAGGACTATATAGACCCATTCAGACTGACCCTACTAGTTCAGTCAGGAGGATCATCAGGACAGTGGTCCAGGAGGCTTTGGCTTTGGACTACATAGAACGTGGTACGGCAGAATTTTTAATGAAGGAGTTTTTTCGGATTCCCATTTTTTACGCCTTGCCCAAAGTTCATAAACAGGGACACCCTCCCCCAGGTCGGCCCATTGTTTCAGGTACGGACTCTATTTTCGAACCACTTTCACAGTTTGTGGATTATTATTTACAGCCCTTCGTTTCGCGTGCTCCTTCTTACATCAGGGACACAAAAGATTTTTATTTCTAAAATTGAAGGGCTGGGAGTGCCTCAGGGTCATGTGCTAGTCACCATGGATGGTGTGGCTTTGTATTCCAACATTCCTCATGAGGAAGCGCGTTTGATTTTGGCTGATACCTTATCTAGGAGAGAACATAGGAGCCCCCCCACTCACTTTTTGATGGACCTCATAGATGTGATATTTGAGAATAGTTTTTTTAGGTTTCAACAGCAGTTTTATCTGCAAACCCAAGGTGTTGCAATGGGGTCAGCTTTTGCTCCATCAGTAGCCAATCTTTTCACGACAGATTTTGAAGAGAAATGGATATCTAATCCGGAAGTGAATCCTTTTTATCACAGTATAGTGTTTTACAAACGCTTTATTGATGATTTATTCTTTTTGGGTCAGAGTCTGCAGGTTGAGGAATTTGTGACTTGGCTCAACTCCCTTAATCCGACCATCAAGTTTACATGTAAATCTGACAGTAGCAGCATAGCATTTCTGGACACCACAGTATTTGTGACTGGAACTGAGACCCTTGCGGGGAAGCCTTTTTTTAAAGAAACAGATAGGAATTCCTATTTGCATTTCCGCTCTCATCATGCCTTACACCTTAGGAGGAACTTACCGTACGGGCAGTTCCTCAGGTTGAAGAGAAATTCTTCTTTCCAAGACCACTATGAAGGAGCATCAAGGAAATTAGAAGGGGAATTGGAGATAAGAGGGTATCCCCAGAGGATCATACAGGGCGCACGTAGATGGGCTGATGGAGTGTCACGCAGGGAGATGTTACAGAATACAACATCTAGGGACAAGACCCAATCTCTCATTTTTTGTGCCATGGATTTTACGCCTTTGGCTTCTTCAATTAAGGATATTATTTTTAGGCACTGGCACATTGTAGAAAATATTCCAGGTTGTGAGGTCAAACCTTATGTGGGTCTTAGGAGGACTAAAAGCCTCAAAGACACTTTAGTACACACGGATCTGGTGCATGAACCAACAGAAGTAGCTTCTATTTCAAGGAAAGGGCATTTTGCATGTAGGCATTGTAGTGTATGCCCGCAAGCATGGCAGACTATGAGTATTAATTTACCTGCGTTATCTTTTTGTTACACTCTTAGAACATATACCAATTGTGCCTCCCGATGGTCAATTTACCTTTTGAAATGTCCTTGTTCCCTCCTTTATGTGGGGGCATGCAGTAGAACTCTTAGAACGAGGATGATTGAACACAGATCATGCATTCGGACATTACGGATGGAAGCTCCACTGGTTTATCATTTTTCCAGCAAAGGCCACTCCCCTAATGATTTTAAGTTTGTGGTCTTGGAGACAATGAAGGCACATAAATATAATAAACTTGACTTGCAAAGGATACTCAGACAGAGGGAAGCTTTCTGGATATTTAGGTTACAGACTGTGCACCCACATGGGTTAAACCAGTCTTTAGAATTTAATTCATTTTTATAATCTGAAGTTAGAAGCTTGTCTCTTTAAGTTCTTGCAAAGTTTGTCCAGACAGAGGGAAGTCTTTTGCCATGTTCAAATTATAAACTATGTATCCTGATGGGTTGATATCAGTTTGTAGAATGTAACTCATTTTTATAACTGTGGTGAGAGGTTTGTGTCACTTTAAGATTTGCGCTGGGAACATTATCTGTAATTTCCAAGATAAGCAGGAACGCTATGCGTCATTGCAAGGCAGCACCGACTTTTGAAGTGGGGAATGAGCGGTAGCCCGTTTGTCTTGAACCAAAAGGTTATGGTGAGTTTAGATTGCTGGGGCTTCAGTGCACATGGCGAAATTATTTATCTATTACCTGATATGCTAAGTAGAGCTGTGCTTTTTGTTTAGGTAGTAAATTCTGGAGGCTGAACTCTTTGGGGAATTTGATCCAGTTGGAAGTTGAGTTTAGCACTTTTGTGCTTCATGCATTGAAAATTGAGGTACTACAAGAATGTATAATTAATGGAAGTACACCTTTTGTTGAATGTTTCTTGTTATGTGTATTAACATGTGTTGCATTGGATGTGTCTATTTTGTATTCAGTTTACTGAGGAAGCATCCGTGAAACGAAGAGAAAAAGCTGGCATCTTCGTCTCCTTCACTGGATACTGTGCTCTAAAAAATTTTTTCTTGAAGACATGTTCTTGAAGACATTGTGAGCTTTATGCCTTGAATGTTAAAGACATACTTATATTGTGAGCTATGTATCCTGTTGCAATACTGAAATAGACATTTTCCTGTATTGATACAATTTGTTTCTCTGCATCACAACAGTGCTTTTGTATTCCTGTTATCTGTTACTGTGATTATCGCTTTTGGGTCCTCTGTTAGCATGCCATAGCCTGGGAAACTCCTACAAGATAATGACTCAGCCCTACCCCACCTTCCTGCTGGATCAGACCAGTGAGGGTCCCTCTAGTCCAGCATCCTGTCTCACACAGTGGCCAACCAGTTCCTC
Organism: Lepidodactylus listeri; assembly: GCA_029233225.1. Lineage (NCBI taxonomy): Eukaryota > Metazoa > Chordata > Lepidosauria > Squamata > Gekkonidae > Lepidodactylus > Lepidodactylus listeri. The sequence continues at coordinate 26,870,590 of JARCFY010000022.1, forward strand.
TAGAGGGCCAACTACAAGGCATAGGGGCTGAGGCCTTCCCCTGATGTTGCCTCCTGGCTCTGGGATTCAGGGGCTTAGTGCCTCTGAATGTGGAGGTTCCCCTCAGTCACCATGGCTAGTAACCATTGACTGACTCATCCTCCATGAATCTATCCAACCCCTTTTGAAAGCTGTTTGTTCCTGTGGCCATCAATACAATCCTCTGGCAGCGAATTCCACATTTTAATCACTCTCTGTGTAAAGTAGTATTTCCTTTTCTCCATCCTGAACCTCCTGCCCATCAGCTTCATTGGATGCCCTTGAAAGTCTAGTATTTTGGGAGGGGGAGAAGAATTTCTGTTTCTCAACTTTCTCCACCCCACGCATAATTTTATAAACCTCTATCGTGTCCCCCCCCCCCTTAGCTGTCTCTTTTCTAAGCTGAGAAGTCCCAGACTCCAACCCTCTAATCTTCTTGGTTGCCCTCCTCTGTACTTTTTCCAGCTCTGCAATGTCCTTTTTGAGATACCACGGCTTAGGATCACCCTGTCGATTTCCAGACGCAGCTGAGGCACACGTAGAAGTCGATTATTCTAACCCCTTTCGGAAAGCTTGTTCCTTGATTACTGAAACGGACTCAGATTCTGGAAGATAATTTATAAAATGATACCCTGGCTCCTGTCTGGAACAATCAATTTGAATGGGAATTTCCAGATTGTTTAAAAAAAAAATAGTGTCAATTCTGGTGGCAAGTGGGGCATTCATAATGTAAATGTGACCTTCCCCTCTGAACCTCCATGCTATAATCATAGGCGTCAACTACAGGGGGGCTCGAGGGCTCGAGCCCCCCGCAAATTTCCCGGGGGGGGGCTCAGCCTCCCCCAGCAAAACGGAGCATCCACCAGGCCCGCTCGCTTGCCTGCCCGCTCACCCGCCCGCCGGCCCACCAGCCGGCAGCCGCCACCTCTCCCCCCACCCCCCCAGGCCTGGCCTGGCCACTCCTACCACTGTGGAGCCAGCTGGGCAAATGCCCAGCGTGCTGGCGTCACCCAAAAGTGATGCCAGCACGCTGGGCACATTGCCGGGGCGACGCTCTAGCAATCGCCCCAAAACTCTATGGCACTTCCGGGTGACGCCAGCACACTGGGCATTTGCCCAGCTGCCCCACGGAGGCAGGAGTGGCCAGGCCTGGGGGGGGAGAGGCGGCGGGGACATGGTCTTATGGCACGCACATAAGAGCCCCCCTCCCGGATTTCTAAAAGTCGACGCCTCTGGCTATAATTACAAAGTGGTTTTGAAAGAACACATGTGCCTCCATATAATGCAAGCTCATTTTAGGTAGAACTCTATTTTTTAAAAAAAACACCACCACAAAAACTCTGACCTGGATAGCCCAGGCTAGCCCACTTTCGTCAGACCTTGCCTGCTAAGCTAGAAGAAGAAGAAGAGATTGGATTTATACCCCGACCTTCACTACCCAAAGGAGTCTCAGAGCGGCTTACAAACTCCTTTCCCTTCCCCTCCCCACAACAGACACCCTGTGAGGCAGGTGGAACAGAGAGAGCTCTGAGAGAACTATGATTGACCCAAGATCACCCAGCTGGCTCCATGTGGAGGAGTGGGGAATCAGACCCAGTTCTCCAGTTTAGAGTCTGCTGCTCTTAACCACGACACCAAACAGGCTGTCTAGTATTTGGACGGGAGACCACCAAGGAAGTCCAGGGTCACTACGCAGAGGCAGGCAATGGCAAAACCACCTCTGTTTGTCTCTTGCCCTGACCAGGATGGCCCAGGCTAGTCCGATCTCGTCAGATCTCAGAAGCTAAGCAGAGTCAGCCTGGTTAGTACTTGGATGGGCGACCACCAAGGAAGTCCAGGGTTGCTATGCAGAGGCTGGCAATGGCAAACCACCTCTGTTCATGTTTTTCACCCTGACTTGTATGGCCCAGTCTTGTCAGATCTCAGAAGCTGAGCAGGGTCAGCTATTGCTAGTACTCAGATGGGAGACCACCAAGGAAGTCCAGGGTCGCTACGCAGAGGCAGGCAAGGACAAACCACCTCTGTTCATAAGAACATAAGAGAAGCCAATGTTGGATCAGGCCAGTGGCCCATCCAGTCCAACGCTCTGTCACACAGTGGCCAAAAAGACCAGGTGCCCTCAGGAGGTCCAGCAGTGGGGCCAGGACACTAGAAGCCCTCCCACTGTTGCCCCCCCAAGCACCAAGAATACAGAGCACCCCTTGCCCCAGACTGAGAGTTCCTATCTATACCTTGTGGCTCATAGCCACTGATGGACCTCTGCTCCATATAAGAACCTAAGAGAAGCCAATGTTGGATCAGGCCAGTGACCCATCCAGTCCAACACTCTGTGTCACACAGTGGCCAAAAACACCAGGTGCCCTCAGGAAGTCCAGCAGTGGGGCCAGGACACTAGAAGCTCTCCCACTGCTCCCCCCCCCAAGAAGCACCAAGAAGACAGAGCATCACTTGCCCCAGACTGAGAGTTCCTATCTATACCTTGTGGCTCATAGCCACTGATGGACCTCTGCTCCATATAAGAACCTAAGAGAAGCCAATGTTGGATCAAGCCAATGGCCCATCCAGTCCAACACTCTGTCACACATAGTGGCCAAAAACACCAGGTGCCCTCAGGAGGGAGGTCCAGCAGTGGGGCCAGGACACTAGAAGCTCTCCCACTGTTGCCCCCCCCCCCAAGAAGCACCAAGAATACAGAGCATCCCTTGCCCCAGACTGAGAGTTCCTATCTATACCTTGTGGCTAATAGCCACTGATGGACCTCTGCTCCATATAAGAACCTAAGAGAAGCCAATGTTGGATCAAGCCAATGGCCCATCCAGTCCAACACTCTGTCACACATAGTGGCCAAAAACACCAGGTGCCCTCAGGAGGGAGGTCCAGCAGTGGGGCCAGGACACTAGAAGCTCTCCCACTGCTCCCCCCCCCCCAAGAAGCACCAAGAATACAGAGCACCCCTTGCCCCAGACTGAGAGTTCCTATCTATACCTTGTGGCTCATAGCCACTGATGGACCTCTGCTCCATATAAGAACCTAAGAGAAGCCAATGTTGGATCAGGCCAGTGACCCATCCAGTCCAACACTCTGTGTCACACAGTGGCCAAAAACACCAGGTGCCCTCAGGAAGTCCAGCAGTGGGGCCAGGACACTAGAAGCTCTCCCACTGCTCCCCCCCCCCAAGAAGCACCAAGAATACAGAGCATCACTTGCCCCAGACTGAGAGTTCCTATCTATACCTTGTGGCTCATAGCCACTGATGGACCTCTGCTCCATATAAGAACCTAAGAGAAGCCAATGTTGGATCAAGCCAATGGCCCATCCAGTCCAACACTCTGTCACACATAGTGGCCAAAAACACCAGGTGCCCTCAGGAGGGAGGTCCAGCAGTGGGGCCAGGACACTAGAAGCTCTCCCACTGCTCCCCCCCCCCAAGAAGCACCAAGAAGACAGAGCATCACTTGCCCCAGACTGAGAGTTCCTATCTATACCTTGTGGCTCATAGCCACTGATGGACCTCTGCTCCATATAAGAACCTAAGAGAAGCCAATGTTGGATCAAGCCAATGGCCCATCCAGTCCAACACTCTGTCACACATAGTGGCCAAAAACACCAGGTGCCCTCAGGAGGGAGGTCCAGCAGTGGGGCCAGGACACTAGAAGCTCTCCCACTGTTGCCCCCCCCCCAAGAAGCACCAAGAATACAGAGCATCCCTTGCCCCAGACTGAGAGTTCCTATCTATACCTTGTGGCTAATAGCCACTGATGGACCTCTGCTCCATATAAGAACCTAAGAGAAGCCAATGTTGGATCAAGCCAATGGCCCATCCAGTCCAACACTCTGTCACACATAGTGGCCAAAAACACCAGGTGCCCTCAGGAGGGAGGTCCAGCAGTGGGGCCAGGACACTAGAAGCTCTCCCACTGCTCCCCCCCCCCCCCAAGAAGCACCAAGAATACAGAGCACCCCTTGCCCCAGACTGAGAGTTCCTATCTATACCTTGTGGCTCATAGCCACTGATGGACCTCTGCTCCATATAAGAACCTAAGAGAAGCCAATGTTGGATCAGGCCAGTGACCCATCCAGTCCAACACTCTGTGTCACACAGTGGCCAAAAACACCAGGTGCCCTCAGGAAGTCCAGCAGTGGGGCCAGGACACTAGAAGCTCTCCCACTGCTCCCCCCCCCCAAGAAGCACCAAGAATACAGAGCATCACTTGCCCCAGACTGAGAGTTCCTATCTATACCTTGTGGCTCATAGCCACTGATGGACCTCTGCTCCATATAAGAACCTAAGAGAAGCCAATGTTGGATCAAGCCAATGGCCCATCCAGTCCAACACTCTGTCACACATAGTGGCCAAAAACACCAGGTGCCCTCAGGAGGGAGGTCCAGCAGTGGGGCCAGGACACTAGAAGCTCTCCCACTGCTCCCCCCCCCAAGAAGCACCAAGAAGACAGAGCATCACTTGCCCCAGACTGAGAGTTCCTATCTATACCTTGTGGCTCATAGCCACTGATGGACCTCTGCTCCATATAAGAACCTAAGAGAAGCCAATGTTGGATCAAGCCAATGGCCCATCCAGTCCAACACTCTGTCACACATAGTGGCCAAAAACACCAGGTGCCCTCAGGAGGGAGGTCCAGCAGTGGGGCCAGGACACTAGAAGCTCTCCCACTGTTGCCCCCCCCCCAAGAAGCACCAAGAATACAGAGCATCCCTTGCCCCAGACTGAGAGTTCCTATCTATACCTTGTGGCTCATAGCCACTGATGGACCTCTGCTCCAGATGTTTATCTAATTAGATGTTTATCTAATTCACTGCCACAGGAGCTGCCACCACCTCCTGTGGCAGTGAATTCCACGTGTTCTTCACCCAAAGAGTGATTAACAGGACTTCCTTTTATCCGTTCTAACCCGACTGCTCAGCAACTTCATCGAGTGCCCATGAGTTCTTATATTGTGAGAAAGGGGGGAAAGGACCTCTTTCTTGACCTGTTCTATCCCATGCATAATCTTATAAACCTCGATCATGTCACCCCTCAGCCATCCTTTCTCCAAGTTAAAGAGCCCCAAGCGCTTCAGCTCTTCATGTCTTGCCCTGACCTGGGAGGCCCAGGGTAGCTTGATCTCATAATAATAATAATAATAATAATAATAATAATAATAATAATAATATACTTTATTGTCATTGTACACAGTACAATGAAATTAAAAAGTGCCATCATTCAGTGACTCGCAACATATAATCATGCGCGCTCACACAGACATTCACGACTGCTTCTCCCTTGTGATTTACATAGCAACCGAACCACTGTTTCCCCCAGATTCGGTCTCATGCAGCATTCAGGGCAATAATAGCTCTCGAGTAAAAACTGTTTTTTAGTCTATTTGTCCTTGTTTTGATTGTCCTATATCTTCTGCCCAAAGGCAGCAGTTCAAACAAGGAATATGCAGGATGTGATAAATCCTGTAGGATGTTCTTCACTTTTTTCAGACATCGAGAACTGTACAGTTCCTCCAGAAGTGGGAGAGGATCAGATCTTGGATGCTAAGCAGGGTTGGCCCTGGCCAGCATTTGGATTGGGAGACCACCAAGGAATCCCGGGGTTGTGACTCAGAGGCAGGCAACGTCTCTTGTCTTGAAAGCCCTGTGGGGTAACCACAAGTTCGCGGTGGCTTGACAGCAAACAACCGCTATTTTCAGAGCACTCTTTTCAAGCTTACAATTATTAGCTTGCTTATGAACTGAGCTGAGCAGAATTTGACCGTCCTTCCCCAGTTCTTGGGACAGGAGAGTTTGTTTTTCGGCGTTTCCGTTTATTAATCGGGTTAACTTGCCAAAATCGGTTTCTCCAAATAACCTCTTCCTCTCTCTTTTTTCCTGGAAGGGACTGTGCACAATGGCGTTTTTAATATCTTTGTCATCGTGATCAAATATGTCACCCGGTTTTCAGTGGAAAGGTGTTTTTTTTAAAAAATTTAGGTCCTTTATTTATTTCTTGGAAAGGAGCAAATCTTACGTGACGTTTTAATCATTTGCTTAATCTCCCCGATCAGATAGTTTACAGCTTTGCATTCGGGGAATGGGAGCCATAAGAAAAACAAACAGCCCTGTAAAATTATGCTTTTATGATAACATCACCAATGAATTACAGTTGCTCTGGTGAAATTATGGTGGCCGTGCAGATGGTCCAGCGAAGCGATCGCTCCGGTAACTTTGCTCTCGTAATTGGGACACCTGCTAATGTTCCTAGCGCATAGTTAAAGGTCTTTCAGTGTCTCTTTTGTAAACATTGTTTGGGGGGGGGGGGTTGGATTTATAAATGGTCCATAAAGATGCAGCCGGGAATGAAATATAGCACAGAAGGCCTTAAAATGCCGGGCAAACTATAGGTTGCCATCTTGAATTTCAAACGCGTGGCATACAGATTCTATTGTGTCAGTTCCGTTGGGGGTACAAAAGGAGGGTGGGTTGGCTTCTTTATTTGAAAGGATCTGTAGGGGTCGTGATCCTTTTTCTGTTTTCTTTATTAGTGATGGGTGCAATTCATTTATACGCTGTCTAGGGTTGCCAGCCTCAGGGTGGTGGCTGGAGATCGCCCACTATTACAACTGGTCTCCGGGTGACAGAGGTCAGTTCCCCTGGAGAAAATGGCTGCTTTGGAAGCTGGACTCTGTGGCATTATGCCCCACTGGAGCCCCTCCTCTCCCCCAACCCTGCCCTCTTCACTCTCTCTGCCCCCCAAATCCCCAGGTATCCCCCCACCTGGAACTGACAACCCTAACCCAAAGCGACTTCACTTCATTCTCCTCTCCTCCGTCTATATATCTAATAGCCAAGGCACTCCCTGCGTGCAGCTATCTAAATCCTCACATCGGGGGCATCTAGGAGGCAAAGGGATTTCTCTGTACATTTGGAAAGATCCCCAGATGTGCAGAAAAATCTGAAATCTATCAAAAAAACTATAGGGGGGATACTTAAATCCCCCCAAAAGTAAACGAGGGTTCCCTGTGCAGGTGCAGAGAACACCCTGAGAACTGCCTCGCTGCCACCACGGCCACTGGGGGGAGGGAGGAGGCTTGGCGGGCCGACCAGGCCTCACCACCGCCACTGCTAGGGGAGAGGGGAGGGAGAAGTCTTGGTGGGCCACTGACTGTGAGCCACTCAGCCCTCACCGCCACTGCTGGGGGGGGAGGGAGAAGTCTTGGCGGGCTGGCCAGGCCTCACTGCCGCCACTGCTAGGGGATGGGGGAGGGAGAAGTCTTGGTTGGTCAAGCTCAGGTCTCACTGCCAGTGCTGGGGGGAGGAAGAGGGAGAAGGCTTGGGGGGCCCAGCGGCTGGGAGTTGTGCGGGCCTTGCCATTGGTGCCGGGGGAGCAGGGGAGAAGGCTCACCTGTGGCTGCTTCCTTCTCTTCCTCATGGAGCTTCTCCCTCCCCCCTGTGAGAATCGTGGGTCCCCCTTCTTGTTTTACCCTAACAACAACCCTGTGAGGTAGGTCAGACCGAGAGAGCATGACTGCCCCAAAGTTGCCCAGCGAGCTTCAGTGGCACAAATGGGGATTCAAAGCTGAGTCTCCCAGATTTACAGCTGGAAACAATTTTATGTTTTGTGTCTTACTGTAGTCCCCACCGGGGGGGGGGGGGCAAGGAGACAGTGTCACGTGGCAACTGACAGCCAGAGAAGACCCTGAAGACTGTTTAATTTGGTGCACCTGCCTGTAGTTTCCTGCACTCAACCTAGGGTGGGCAAATCCAGGTTCAGAAATTCCTGGAGATTTGGGGCCTGGGGAGGGCAGAGTTTGGGGAAGTGGCTCAGTGGGGATTGTCCAATCTCTGAAGCTGCCCTTTTCTCCAAGAGATCAGTTGTGGTCACACACGTGAGATAAGCAGGGGGAGGGGAAGAGAGGCTATTTCCTCCGGTGGAAGTTGACCTGTGGTTGTGCAATCACACAGTCTTTTGAAGCTGTGGGCAGGTGAGTCTCTCCTTTTTTTTGCCATTTGTATCCGAGGCGCTTAAACAAAGCATCGATGATTCGTGACTCAGCCCTGAGGGCTCCCTATGGAGTCTGCAATGATGCGCATACTGAGAAGGGGGGAAACAATGACACGGAGTTGGGATGGCCTGATCAGACCCTCCTGACGCCATGAGAGCGTGCTGGAGTGATCAGACAGCAGAAAGTCCGCCCATGGCCCGTTGCAACCCGTTTGCTACCAGATTTTCCCCAGTGCCTGTTTACTTCGCTTCTGCAGGAGGTTCGTGACTGATCGAGCACTTTAAATCCAGAGGTTCGTGACTGATCGAGCACTTTAAATCCACCCGGCATTTCTGCCTATGCTGGGACTAATTGTGTGTATGATCGCAGCCGTTATTTCAGGAGAACACCAGCCCCCCCACACCTGAAGATTAGCTACTCTATGTCCCCACCAGTGTTCTCTCTAAGCCGAGCCTAGTGTGAGCTAGCTCAGTTTTTTAGCCTTTTGCCTCTTAGTTCAGGAAGGATAGCTCCAGAGCAAGCTAATTTATGCAGTAGCCAAATCACTGGCTCACAACTTTAATGCCAGTAGCTCACAAAGTAGCATTTTTGTGCCCAAGACTCCACAGCTAAGAGGGAGCATTGGTCCCTAGCCCTCCTGGGTTCCCTTGAACACTGATGTACTCCCACTTCCTTTCTCCATGGTTTGCACTTCCTGTCCCCCCCACTCCAATTCTCTCCCCCTTTTCTACTGCTCCGCCCCTTAGTTGACTCCACACACCTGGCCTTTATAGCCTGGAGCTGCTCTGATATGCAGTCTTGTTTTGCCCAGGCTGCTTTCTCCTAGCCCGTTAAAGCCCCCCACTCAGCACCCATGAAGTCGTGCACCCTAGGGATGGGCCCAAAGCTGCAGCCTAGCGCAGGCAGATCCCCTGCCCTGGGACATGCCCTGGGGGCCGCCACCGGAGTCTGTTGCCTTTCAGCCACACCTGCTGACCATCAGATGGCCGGGCCTCTGGCTCTCTGGCATCTTCTGTGAACCAACCAGAAACAAACAGAACCAAGATGGGGAAAAGAAACTTAACCCAACTGAATCAAGAACTGAAAAGGTAAGGGGGGAAAAAACTGGTGGAGGGCCAATAGTTAAAACCTCGTATAAACTTATTATAAGTAAAAAATACATGTATTAATTTTGAGAAAGGTTTTTTTTAAAAAAAAACATAAGGGCCCAGTGAAAACCTTGCTAACAAACACAGATGGGCAATGCTCCCTCTAAGCTGTGGAGTCTTGTGAGCAAAAATTCTGCTTTGTGAGCTACTGGCATTAAAGTTGTGAGTGAGCGATTTGGCTACTGCATAAATCAGTTTGCTCTGGAGCCACCCTTCCTGAGCCGAGACAAAAAGGTGTGAGCCACATTTTTACCTGGCTGCTGACAGGAGGTTTTTTCTCAAACACTAGAGCAGGGCTCCTCAAACTTTTTAAACAGGGGGCTAGTTCACTGTCCCTCAGACCTTTGGAGGGCCGGACTATAGTTTTTTTTAAAAAAAAACTATGAACAAATTCCTACGCACACTGCCCATATCTTATTTCGAAGTAAAAAAACAAAATGGGAACAAATACAATATTGAAAATGAAGAACAAGTAAAGTTAAATCAACACTTACCAGTATTTCAGTGGGAAGTATGGGCCTGCTTTTGGCTAATGAGATGGTCAATGTCCGGTTCCATATTTGTCACTGCTAGTCGTAACAAGTGATGCAAGTGTGCATCAGTTAGTCTAGATCTGGTTGGAGATTTCAGATGTTTCATTCTGGAAAACATCCCCACCCGGCTCCTGGGCGCCCAGGACGGCGCAGGTCTCCTAGCCGGCTCAGAGGCCTCTGAGCTAGCTAGGGGACTTGGGGCCGGCTGGAGCGCCTGCCCTTGCACACTTTCCCTCTTCCTTCTGCCTCCTCCTGGCCGACTGGAGGGAGGGGGTGGGGCTTGATCATGTGTCCTCCCCCCAGGCTCGTCACTCCTGGAGCGGCACTCCGGTGAGCTCCCCCTCCAACGGACCCTTGGCGGCACACCCGGCGGGCCAGAAGAATGCCCTCGGTGGGCCGCATGTGGCCCGCGGGCCGTAGTTTGAGGACCCCTGCACTAGAGCATTCCCCCCCTCCCTCACATCGTGCCCTGCTTGATGATATCACTTCTGGGTCTGCACACTGGTGCAGACAGGGTTCTTTGGGGGCAGGGTTCCCCCACTGGCTGGCTCGGTGCTGGTGGGCTGGGACCCCATTGGGGGAATGGCAACCCTACAAGGAACAACTATTGTGACTTAATGTGTTTCGTTAGATACATAAAAGTAACACCATTTACCACCTGGGCATATCCACTGGACTGCGGATTTAATCTTCAGAGGCCTCATAAACATCCCTGTCCTGTGTCTATTAATTACGTTTTGGAAGGAAGTAATAGAGGGGTTGGCAATCATATTAGAAGCAGAATCCATCATATTACATTTTATAACAACTAAAACCCTTTTTTCCCCACTTTTTTTTTCCTCAACAGCATTCCTTTTTTTAGTCCAGTATTGACGTGTTCTTTGTTAATTCTTTGTAACATGTGTCTATATATATACCTCCTGTTACTTGAGATTTGTGGGCCACCAGCCCCCAAGGGGAAGGCTGGTCATTTGGTGCTGACTCCATGGGGCTGCCACGCGAAGAAGCGGAGGAGGAGGAGGAGATTGGATTTATACCCCACCCTTCACTACCTGAAGGAGTCTCAGAGCAGCTTACAAACTCCTTTCCCTTCCCCTCCCCACGACAGACACCCTGTGAGGTAGGTGGGGCTGAGAGAGCTCTTTCCAGATCTATCCTTGAGAGAACAGCTGTGCCAGAACTATGGCTTACCCAAGGTCATCCGGCAGCTGCAAGTGGAGGAGTGGGGAATCAAACCCGGTTCTCCCAGATTAGAGTCTGCGCACTGGCATTCACTTTCAGTGCCACCCTAAACCTAGTTAAGTCTTTCTAAACCCATTTAAGTCAACGGGCTCCAGGTTTTTAGGCCCCTTATGCGCCATGGCCAAAGAGAGCCCCACAACAGTCTTAGGATGTGGGGTGGAGCACCACTGGTGAGAGAGATGAACTCTTTCTGAGCCTATGGGCTCCTTTGGAATTCTGACACAGTGTGTGGTTGGTCACAGCTACAAAATGGCTGTCACGGAATGGCTGCTGCAGGAGGTGGAGCCCTCCGCAAAATGGCTGCCGCTGCTTACCTTCAATCACACAGTGAAGATCTTTGTGCAGTGGAGGCAGCTGCTGCCAAAGCAACGTGTTGTTGTTGTTGTTGTTTTTAAATCTGAACAGCCAATCAGAAGCTTTGCTGGGGGGAAGACTGTGTGGCCTTGCCCACTTTCTGAAGAGACTTGGGGGTCAAAAGAAAAGGGGCCAGTGGGTGCCTGGGAGCCTATGGACCAAGTTGGGGACCCCTAAGGTCAAATTTACATGTGACTTTCCTGCTAGAATCATTCTAGTTTCAAAAAAACCCTGTCTTTACCTCTTTCTAGTGTCAAACCATACTTGTTCTAGTTTATAAATTACTGTTTACATTCGTTAATTACCCTCCTGTGGTCAAGCTAGCATTATACTGCTTTAAACAAATGCTGTTGCTTAGTACTCTTCAGACCCCCTGGAGTGAAATTTGAAAGCAGCGTGAAATGAGCTTGGGAAAAGACAGCCGTCAAACTACTTCAGAGGGGAGGGGTAAATTGGGCCTAAGAGAACATCCTAGAGTTAGGGTAGGTGTCAACATACCCTCAGGTGGGGCAGCTAACTAGGCCCCAGCAACACCCACTACTTCCAACCAGTGTTCTCTCTAAGCTGAGTTAGTGTGAGCTAGCTCACAGTCTTTTAGCCTCCGTCTCACACATTTTTGTCTTAGCTCAGGAAGGATGGCTCCAGAGCAAACTAATTTATGCAGTAGCCAAGTCGTGCTCACAATTTTAATGCCAGTAGCTCGCTAATTAGAATTTTTGCTCACAAGATTCCATGGCTTAGAGGGAACATTGCTTCCAACCATCCCCCCAGCACACCATTTTCCCATCTGCTCTGCCATCCATGCATCCAAGCTCTGTCGTCCATGCATCCAACTCCATGACCTGCCGAGTGCCATCAGGGAAAGGGTTGTGGTGGGCAGTGCAGACAGCTGTGGGCATGGGCAGTGGGAGGGCACACAGGGAGGTAGTTGGAAACATGGGGGAGTGGACGGGAAGGGGGGCCCTAGGAATAGAGATGCCAGCCTCCAGGGGGGACCTGGGGATCCCCGGAGTTACAGCTCATCTCCAGATGACAGAAACCAGTTCCCCTGGAGAAAATGGATGCTTTGGAGGGCTGACATTATACCCCACTGAGGATCCTGTCCACCCTAGGCCCTATCCCCAAATCTCCAGGAGTTTCCCAGCTCGGACCTGGCAACCCATCCCCACATCCCCCACTGGTGGCCAGGGAGGACCTGGCAACCATACCCGGGAACTGTCTGCCCAGGGACCCCCATCATCTGGAACTGGCCCTACCTCAAGTTCGCTATGCTGTAGAGGCAAGTCTGAGTCGTCCTCTTCAAAGGTTCGAGATAATACGGACCAAAGTACTTCAGACCTGGTGAGATGCTAGTGCTGAGCTGTGGAGAGGGGGGAGTCTTAGGACGTTCTCTTCTTGAATTATGGGACATGGTGGTGCTCGTACTGTTAAACCACCACACACACACACACACACGTTTTCGTTACCACAGCCACTTATCTGTGTGATCCCGGTGGCAACGTTCTGGGTGCCGTTTTTATCTTTGCTCGCTAGATACCAGAGTGAGGTAGTAAGCCACAGCGATCAGGATTTAAACTCTGCCGTGTTTCGAAATTCCTTTGACAACATGGTGGCGTCTTGTAGGTAATAAGAAATAAAGGAACCCCCTAATCAGTGAAGTTTATGGCTAATTTGGGAAGGCTGTTTGGAGTCAATGCTAGAGAGAATGAGCTGGTCAAGACCTCAGAAACAATCCACCCACCTCAGGATCTGGACATGCATGGCATGGACATAGGAACATCAGAAGAGCCCTCCTGGATCAGACCAGTGAGGGTCCATCAAGTCCAGCATCCCGTCTCACACAGTGGCTAGCCAGTTCTTCTGGAGGGCCAACAACAGGGCGTAGAGGCCAAGACCTTCCCCTCATAAGAACATCAGAAGAGCCCTGCTGGATCAGACCAGTGAGGGTCCATCTAGCCCAGCATCCTGTCTCATACAGGGGCCGACCAGTTCCTCTGGAGGGCCAACAACAGGGCAGAAAGGCTGAGGCCTTCCCTTGAGAAGAACATCAGAAGAGCCCTGCTGGATCAGACCAGTGAGGGTCCGTCTAGTCCAGCATCCTCCCTCACACAGTAGACCAGCCAGTTCCTCTGGAGGGCCAACAACAGGGCAGAGGGGCTGAGGCCTTCCCTGATAAGAACATCAGAAGAGCCCTGCTGGATCAGACCAGTGAGGGTCCATCTAGCCCAGCATCCTGTCTCACACAGGGACCGACCAGTTCCTCTGGATGGCCGACAACAGGGCAGAGAGGCCAAGGCCTTCCCCTGAGAAGAACATCAGAAGAGCCTTCCTGGATCAGACCAGTGAGGGTCCATCTAGCCCAGCATCCTGTCCCACACAGCAGCCAACCAGCTCCTCCAGAGGTCCAGTAACAGGGCATAGAGGCCAAGGCCTTCCCCTGATGTTGCCTCTTGGGACTGGCATTCAGAGGGTCTAAGTCCTTTTTTGAAGCTGTCTATACCTGTGGCCACTGCTGCATCCTCTGTCGGTGCCTTCCACATCTCCATTACTCATTGTGTAAAGAAATATTTCCCATTTCTTCACCCTGAATCTACTGCCCGACAACTTCATCGGATACCCCCATCGTTTTGGGTCTTCACCGTTCCTAGCGTGCAGTAGAAAGGACTGAAGAAAAGGTGGGACTTCGGGGTTGGGGGGGGCCACCCTTGAATTCTTGCTTAGGACGAGAGCGATGTTTGTGTTTGTTCTTCAACGCAACCAGAAGCGCCACAAAACCGACATTCCCCTCCGCTTTCTGAACACTTTCAAAAACAAAATAAACGCCCGTTTGTGTTTGTTCGTCGTCCAATATTTCCTCCCAGAGCGCCTTCTCGGGGAACTTGCTGTCTTCAAATAACTTAATTATCGCGTGGCACACACCTTTCAGGTAATTCCCCCCCCTTCTCCCTAATGAAACCGCTGAATGATCCATCTTTGGGTTTACATTGCTAGTTGGAAACCACTCCAAAGCAGTGTTGGTGGAGGGGAAAGAACTATCAAATTGTTACAGGATTGGATCCCAACACACGGAGCTATTAGACTAATTCATCAGGCAGATCAAAGCCCACACAGGGAGTTATTTTGCCTGGAGCTATTTTCCCTTTTCTTCCCTGCTTTGACAGTAGTCCCTTGAATTCTTCTGTTCGGCCCTCTTTGAATGTACGTTTGCCTTCAGTCACGGAAATATAATTTACGTCTGTTACAGAGTTTTGGTTTGGTTGTTTTTTAAAAAAGAAATCACAGGACAGGCCTTGCGTCTTCTTGACCCAACGGTGTTTGTTTGTTTGTTGCAGGATGGGTTTGCCCAAATAATATAAGCGTGCGGCCGAGTCCGGCCTCTTGTATTTGAAACAGAGGGACTCTGGTCTTCCAAGTTTAATTTACAAAAAGCCTTGGAGCACGAGGTATTAACCTGGCGGTGGCTGATTCCTTCTTCTCTTTTTGTCACGTTGTGTATGTAGATGGGAGCGCTTGCCTGTTTGAGACCACCCAGGGAGCTGGAATAGCTCCCTGCCGGCTGTACACACCCAAGTTCAAAGGTTCAGGAGGGACGTTCACTACCTTGGTTCAAATCGGTTAGTCGCCCGACTTCTCCTCGAAAAGAAAGGAAGAAATGAAACGAAACGAAACCTCGCCGACTGTTCGGGGAGACGGGATTCGAGGAGGAAAGACCTGCCGTCTCAATTCTGGAGTGTGTGCATGTGTGTAAAAGGGAGCGCGAGAGAGAGACAGAAGGCTGAGGGGAGGGAGGGAGGGGGAGAAATAGGAAGGGGGAGGGGGCTATCCTGGAGATGCCTCTCTCCATCTCTCTCTCTCTCTCTCCCACTTCATAGGAGCTGCAAAAAGACCGGCAACATGTTTGACAACACTCAGTATCCTTACAACTGTTTTAACTACGACGGGGAAGATTACCCAACCTGCAGCTCGGATGAAGAGAAGAAATTCACCAGACCCGCATACAGGTAAGGTGAACTTGTCCGGGTTCCTTTTTCTCGCTTCGCCTTGTCAGTTAAGGGGCGAATCGCAACCACCATCGACAACTCTTTCCAGGGTTTAGATTGCCCAGTTGTTTAAAGAATTCGTGCACTGCAGCTGTTTTTTTTTTTAATGAAAAACTGAGATTAAGAGATAACAGTATTGGATTTTGACCCAGGAGACTCCATGGCCACACAGGCTGTTGAGCTAGCCAAGGGCTAATCTCCAGAACAGGGTTGTTGAATGGGTTAAATAATAGCTGCAAAGTATATTGTATATCCCCAAAGTATTATCACAACTTTTATGTCCTGGCATTCAGGGGAAAGGGAAGATGCAATCTCATCTGGTCATTCTCCAGGCTAAAGTTGAGAGATCCTGGTTTTCCCATAAATAACGCTGTCGACCAATTACAAATTGTTCAGTGCCTCGCACCTTTTAAACGAGTTAATGGATTAACCTAGTTCACTAACCATGCCATCCTAAGCAGAGTTCTACCCTTCTAAGTCCATCGACATCAGGGGACTCAGAAAGGTGTGACTCTCTTTAGGATTGCACTGTAACAGTACAGTTCTGTGGATGTCAGCTCAGAAGTAAGTCCTTCTACGCTGAAGGGTCTTACTCTCAGGTAAGCATGCCAAGGATTGTACCCTAAATCTGCAAGGTATGAGAACCTCAATATGGGTTCTTTTTGAGACACTGTTATAATTTATGAAATCGAAACCAAGCTTGCATTATTAGGAGGTCCCCTTTCGTCTACTTGTTTGTTTTTGGCATTCTCTATAATATTAACACACTCTACTGTAAATCTTTCTTTAAATTGTTTTTTTTTAAAAAAATAAGACTAATCCACTCGTGTAGTTGATTGATTCGCCAATTAAATTGATTATTGGACGCATCCCTGAGGATAAGATGGAGAAATGCTTCCTGTCCCAATAAAGCTGATGTCGTTCATAATTACTTTAAACATATACAGGTCTGCACTACAGCATATTGGTATGTGTATCTATTAGCTAGTGATCTGCTGATACAGGGCGGAGGGTAATCTGTAAAGCCGGCTAGAGCCAGTTTTGGTAAGGCAGGGTATAAATCGAAGTAAGTAAGTAAGTAAGTAAGTAAGTAAGTAAGTAAATAAATAAATAAATAAATAACGGAGGGTAATTCATAGGACCCTCTTTTCATTAAAAGTGATAACAATTCTTGACAAAAGAATGTTTTTAGAAGAGGATGTTTTCGTGACACTTCAAGGCTAAGGACCAGATCTGTTGCCCCTCCGCCCCCCAACAGACAACATCTCAGGTTAAATGCACGACTGAGGAGACTCATGATCTAAATTGTAATGTAAAGTTTCCTTTTTAAACTGATCTACGGCTAAAATTATACGTCGTTTCGATACAGCGCAAATTATTTTACCCGCCTTCGTCCTCTCAGAAAAATCGGAAGGCTCCCCAAATTCTTGGACCTGTGAAGGGTCACTGAAGGAGACTGACTCAGCTCTCCGAATGACCTGGGGTTTCAACGTGCTCTAGCCACTGGACTCTGCTACCCTTCATGGAAAGAGGGGGTTATGCTCACTGAGACCCACACAGAGTTTGGGTACGTAGGCTGAATCCCGCTGGTGAAACCGAGGACCTGAAACAGCTGCCTCAAAGGGAATGATCGTTTCGAGAGCAGTGCTTCCCAACGGCCAGAGCTACGTTGCGCGATTCTTAAGCACTCGTTCTGTCAGCCAGAAAACTAATTCCCTGTTCTCCTTGGTCATGAACTCTGTGGGGACCCTGCCAAAGCAGACATGGGCTGAGAATTCAACAATGAGGGTTCCCCACATTGTGTGTGTGTGTGGGGGGTGCTAAAAGCTGCCGTGGCAAAGGGGGGGGGTGATTCATCTTGGGGTTATAGTCCTGGGCGGAGCGTTAAGCCTTCCCCTGTACAACTTTCACAATATGAATCCTCCCTTTTCCTACATGTACTTTTATCAGGCTGGTATGTCTCTACCTGTCCTGCACAGCTCATATCAGGTTTTTTTTGGGGGGGGGGGGGAATGGGAAAATGGGAAGTGGCAAAGCATCTTCCTGAAAAGCTCATTGCCTGGTCCAGATTGTCCTCTCGTTAAACATTTCCCTCCCCCCCCCAAAAATGGGGGAAGATCTTTTCCACCTCCTCTTATTGGTTCCTTAGGGAAGCGTCTGTCTTCCAGTCCTGTCCCCCCCACCCTGTAGCAAGGTGCAATGCTCCCTCTACGCTGTGGAGTCTTGGGAGCAAAAATTCTACTTTGGGAGCGACTGGCATTAAAGCGGTGAGCGAGCGATTTGGCTGCTGCATCAGTTAGTTTGCTCTGGAGCCCTCTTTCCCGAGTGAAGACAAAAATGTGTGAGTCAGGGGCTAACGAACGGTGAGGTAGCTCACACTAACTCAGCTTAGAGGGAACGCCGGCGATAATGATGCTCTTTCTCACAGCACCGGAGAACCAGGTGCCCCTGGGAAGCCACACGCAACTTGAGAAGGGGATGACCTTCCTCTTCAGCTGGCACTCCCCCAACAACTGATTTTCAGGGGTACACTGCATCTGAACATGGAGGCTTCCTTTTGCCCTTGTAGCTAATAGCAACTGATGGAGTTCCCTTCAGCCATTCATTTAATCCTCTTTCAAACCCATATGTTGAGACACACCAGCCGCTCTAAAAAGGGGCTAACTAGACATGTAAGACAGTTTGGCGTAGCGGTTAAGTGCGCGGACTCTAATCTGGGAGAACCAGGTTTGATTCCCCACTCCTCCACTTTCAGCTGCTGGATGACCTTGGGCAAGCCATAGTTCTGGCACAGCTGTTCTTGAAAAAGAGCAGTTTCCGTCAGAGCTCTCTCAGTCCCACCTGCCTCACAGGGTGTCTGTTGTGGGGAGGGGAAGGGAAAAGGAGTTTGTAAGCCGCTCTGAGAGTACTTTGGGTAGGGAAGGGCAGGGTATAAATCCAATCTCTTCTTCTTCGTCTTCTTCTTAAAGAAGTTGGGTCTGGATTCCCAACTCAGGTTCCCCGCAGCAGGTGTGGGGAACAGCTGTTAAAAAATAAAGGCGAGCCTGTTTGTACTTGGAAGAGCCACTGTAGGGGGAGGAAAGGTTCCTGCCTCCACACCCCCCCCCCCCAGCTGTTTCTCCATGCCAAAATAACACGGGGAGGAGAGTCATTTCTCTGTTTTTGCGGCTCTACGTGGAATATTCTGTGCATATAGTTTTCTGGACATGGAGCAGGGGTCACTGTGTGTGTGTGTGGGGGGGGGGTATTTGTGAATTCCCAGCATTGTGGGGGGTTGGACTAGATGACCCTGGAGGTCCCTTCCAACTCTATGATTTTATGTGGAGCATCAAAAACAGGGAAATAACTCCCCACCCAGTACTATTTCAGCTCAGGAAAATGGCGGGGGGGGGGGAGGCAGGAACGCTTTCTCCCCCCCAAGCTGGTGTTCCAAACCCAAACAGGCCCCCCTCCTTTCTTTTACAGCCGTTCCCAGCAGCTGCTGTGTGCCTGTGGGAAACCCAAGTTCAGTCCGGGAAACCCGGACCCAATTCTTTAAAAACCTGCACAGTTAGCTTGGCTTAATTTACCAGAAACATCCCAGAAGTCCACTGCCCTAGAGAGCCAGTGGAGGCCAGATGTAAGTTGAGCCAATTGCTCCCCCCCCCCGCCCCAGGTGGGAGGGTCACAGGTCTCTGTTTTTACATACCCATATCCTTCCTCTTGCAGCTATATCGCTTTGATTGCAATGGCCATTCAGCAGAGCCCATCCAACAAAGTGACGCTTTCGGGCATTTACGACTTCATCATGAAGAAATTCCCCTACTACAGAACCAACCAGCGAGCCTGGCAGAATTCGATCCGGCACAACCTGTCTCTCAACAGTTGCTTCGTTAAGGTAAGACTGGGTCGGCCACTCGCCAAGGGCAACCGGGAAATGTAGACGCTGCCCCCGAAAAGGAAGTCCGCACAGCCAGTTTGGTGTAGTGGTTAACAGCGGCGGGCTGTAATCCGGAGAACCGGGTTTGATTCCTCATTCTTCCTCCACATGCAGCCAGCTGGGTGACCTTGGGCCAGTCATAGTTCTCTCAGAGCTGTTCTCTCAAGAGCAGTTCTCAGTCAGAGCTCTCTCGGCCCCACCTACCTCGCAGGGTGTCTGTTGTGGGGAGAAGGGAAAGAATGTGTAAGCCGCTCTGAGACTTCGAGTGAAGGGCAGGGTATAAATACAATCTCCTCTTCTTCCTCCTCCTTCATATGGGGAACTGGGCTTCCACAAGGGTGGCAGGAGTTAAATTCCTAGAAGTGAATTCTGATTTTGGTGCTACCTCAATACAGAATGACCCAAATATGTACACAATGCATCTGTATGAAGGGAAAAATCTGTGGTTCAGTGGTAAAGTACCTGCTTGGCATGCAGAAGGTCCCAGGTTCAACCCCAGGCATCTCCGATTAAAGTAGGTGATGTCAAAGACCTCCATGTCAGACCTTGGAGAGCGGCTGCTTGTCAGAATAGAAATGACTGACCCTCCCCCTACGTCTTGATAGACTAAGGGCCTGATTCAGTCAAAGGCTGTGACCTGTGTCCATATGTGCCTAAGTGCATGGTGGAGGCAACATCAGTGTGGAAACTACAGGGTGGTGTAGTGGTTAGAACCAGGGTCCTCAACACAGCACCCATGGGATACACCAACACCTTTCCCAGAACCCACCAGTTGCTTTAGAAAGTGGGACTTTTTGCTCAGCAAGGCAGTGTGGTGTTTGATTCCCCACTCCTCCACATGCAGCTGCTGGTATGACCTTGGGTCCAACGCTCCCTCTAAGCTGTGGAGTCTTGTGAGCAAAGATTCTCCTTTGTGAGCTGCTGGCATTAAAGTTGTGAGCGAGCGATTTGGCTGCTGCATCAGTCAGTTTGCTCTGGAGCCCTCCTTCCGGAGCTAAGACAAAAATGCGTGAGCCAGAGGCTAAAAAACTATGAGCTGGCTCACACTAACTCAGCTTGGAGGGAACACTGCTTGGGTCAGTCACAAGTTCTCTCAGAGCTGTTCTCTCAAGGGCAGTCCTCTCGGAGCTCTTTCAGCCCCACCTACCTCACAGGGTGTCTGTTGTGGGGAGGGGGAGGGAAAGAGATTGTAAGCCGTTCTGAGACGCCGAATGAAAGGTAGGATATAAATCCAATCTCCTCCTCCTCTTCTTCTTCCTTGCCCATTTGATTTAACTGGTCATGCTGATTTGTGAAAAATATTGTTTTAGCAGCAGCTGCCACCACAGTTCAAAAATCTTCGCTTTGTGGCTGATTGAGTTGCCATTTGCCTGGTGGCGGCGGGGGGATCCCCTGATTTTGCAGACCCCTCCCCACCAGCAACCAGCTTTCCAGTGGGAGGGCATCCCCCCCCCCACAGCAATGTCATATACAACATGCCTGCATCA
Source organism: Lepidodactylus listeri (assembly GCA_029233225.1). NCBI lineage: Eukaryota > Metazoa > Chordata > Lepidosauria > Squamata > Gekkonidae > Lepidodactylus > Lepidodactylus listeri. The sequence continues at coordinate 26,891,322 of JARCFY010000022.1, forward strand.
CCCAGAAGTGACAGCAGCACTTGGCAATGTCGGGGAGTGACACTCTGGCTTTGGGCCAAAACTCTATGGTTTGATGCAAACTTTACCATAGAGTTTCACCCAAAATCCAGAGCGTCACCCCCAACATCTACGATGTGCCAATGTCACTTCCGGACGAGACAGTCATGTTGCGTACGATGTCACTGTTTCGGGGGGGGGAGGGTGGGGTGCGATGTCACTTCCAACTCCCTGAACTTCCCCCCATCCTCCCACCACTGGGTGAAAGGGTCCCGGGAACCCTCGCGGCTGAAGGTATGCTCCTGCAGCAGCCATTTTGTGATGGCCATCTTGTGGTCGCCCCCACGGCCCCATGTCAAAATTCCAAAGATGCTCACAGGCTCAAAAAAGTCAGGGACCCCTGCCTTAGAGTATCAGACTAGGATCGGGGAAACCCGCTCTCCCATGGAAGCTCACTGGGTGACCTTTGGCCAGTCACACACTCTCACCCACTCTCAACAAGGACCCGAGTTCTGAAAACCACTGGGGCACAGTCTAAAAACCACTGCCCTCAAGTGATAACAAGAAGGTGCGCGGTTGTAAAAGGGTTTTAAAAATGCCTCCTTGGCCTCTAGGCTGTTCCTGGGAAAGGTAGGGGGGAAAACCCCAGAAAGAGAATAATATATTGTTCTCATCTGATGTGTGTTAGTACGTAGCACAGGGAAAGGGGGCTATTTACCTACCAGTTCTATAATTAGAGGGCCTGGTTTTCAGTGCCTCGTCGTATATGTTTACACCAGCGGTGCATTTAAATGGACCCAGATGTCGAAGCAGCCGCATCTGCTGCACGCAGACACAGAAACACAAACATGTTCACAGTCCCTACAGGCACAGTTTCATTTTAGTCCTGCTGCAGCCACCGCGCCTGTTTTGAAGGCCGGGGGGCTCAGCCTTAGAACATCCCAAGTAACAATGTAGAGCAGAGGGCTTCTGGGCATGTGCAAAGTGTACTTCCTTTGTGCAAACTTCCAGTTTGGTGTAGGGGTTAGGAGCGTGGACTCTAATCTGGGAGAACCGGGTTTGACTCCCCACTCCTCCACACACAGCTGCTGGGTGACCTTGAGTCAGTCATAAGTTCTTTCAGAGCTGTTCTCTCAAGGGTAGTTCTTGAAAGAGCTCTCTCAGCCCCACCTACCTGACAGGGTGTCTGCTGTGGGGAGGGGAAGGGAAAGGAGAGTGTAAGCTGCTCTGAGACTCCTTTGGATAGTGAAGGGAGGGATATGAATCCAATGTACCCCCCCTCCTCCTCAATGGTTTGGCCTTACAGATCAAAGAAGTATAGAGTGGGGGGTCCCCAAATTTTTGAGCCTGTGGGCACCTTTGGAATTCTGATCCTGTGCAGTGGGCAGTCACAAAATGGCGGCCACAGAAGACAAAGCCAGCCACAAAATGGCTGCCGCTGCTTGCCTTCAGTCACACATTCTTGGGCTGTGGTGGCCACTGCTGGCAAAGCAAATTTTTTTTAAAAAAAAATCAGCCTGGCCAATCAAATTGAATGGCCAATCAGAAGCCTTGCTGGGCAAAAGCCCCGCCTGCCCCCATCCACTTTCTAAAAACACTTGGAGGGCGCTAGGAAAGGTGTTGGCGACCATGTCGGGGTGGGGGCTTTGGCTGTAGAATGAAGGGGGAGGGTCAGAGGTCAAAGGTTTGCAGACTCGTCTGAAAGACTTTTTAAGCAAGAGGTCACTGACAGAACTGCTTTTTAAAACGAAATTAAATGCAGGTTCCACGAACGGAAGGCAACGAAAAGGGGAAAGGGAACTACTGGAGCTTCGCGTCAGGTTGCGAGTCCATGCTGGACCTCTTTGAAAACGGGAATTACAGGCGGCGGCGGCGAAGGAGGAACGTGAAGCGAGAAGCCAGGGGGAAAAGGTCAGCTGGGGAGCAGAACGCTCTGCCTGCATTTTCCTCGGTGGATTCTGGCTTATCCGGCACGTCTTGTTCTTCTGTTGAGAAAATGGAACCTCGGCCCGAAGCACTGGAGCCCAGCGAGTTTTTTCCGAGTGCCCCTGCCAGCCGAGAGAGTCTAAACACTTCCTCGGTAGGAAAATCTGACTCCGAAATTAAATTTAGCATTGATTACATTCTGTCGGCCCCAGATCCTCTGCCTGCGCTGAGGTCTCCGTATCACGCGCAAGACAGCAAACTCCCCTTCTTGGATTCTCCGCACATCAGCCTCCAGTTTTGGACAATGTGAAGTCGGTTTTTGCGACCAAACGGGAGCTACTGTGTAGTTTTGGTTTTCATCCGGCGGTCATTGTGTGTCATTTAATGAGTTCCGTCTGCTTTTCTTTTCTTTTTCCCACCGCGACCATTCTCAGGAGAGGAGGCAAGCGGCCTAACTGCTCATCCCACACACTGTTTTAGGAACTCACAAGGACTGGTGGTGTTAGAAAACAAAGTGTTTCTCCATTCCCCTCCATTTTCTGATACTTCAGCTATATAACCTGTTCCCCCGTCCTCAGTATTTCTATTTTGTCAAGAACTGGTACCTCATACGACTCTTCTTTCGAGAATTACTGTCCATCAGGGATGATGAGGCCCACAAAGCAATTTCACCCACCTAAGTACCTACCAAATTTTAATCAAGGCATGTTTAAAAAAACTCGACCATGAGTGTATTCGTAAGGAACGGGAATTTCGTTTTCTAAAACGGAGGAGCTGAGATAGCACCCAATAATCTTACAGTGACTAACAAAGTCCTCCTTTCCTCCATCTTATCCTCTCACCCACTCGTTGAGGTAGGTTAGGCTGAGAAAGAGAGACTGGCCCAAGGTTACCCTGGGAGCTTTCTGGCTAGGTAGGGATTTGAATCTGGGTCTCCTAGGTTGCCCCTTCATGACATGACTACATTAATATTCTACATTTTTATGTCACGTTTTTCTTTGAGCTTTCTGCAAATGCGCCAGACTGCGGGCCAAAATGCCACAATACATTTTTTTGTGAGTCAGGTCTGGGTTTCAGGAATCAACTTGCTTTCCCCACAGCCACACAGCAGCTGTGGGGAATGTCACTTCTAAAACCAGCAGGAGCCCAATTTGACATTGGGGGAAGAGGGAGATCTGGCCCTTCCCCCCCCCACACACACCATTTTCCCTAGCCAAAACATCCCCAGTGGAGAAGCTCCTCATGGAGTATTCTGTGCATGTGGTTATCCAAAAGATATGCAAAAAACTCCTCCCAGGGCCATTTTGGATTGGGGAAAATGGCATGGGGGTGGAGGCAGCGTTACCTCCACCCCCTTTGCCACAGTTCCAAGCAGAATCAGGCTCCTGACAGTTTTTAAAATGATGTTCCTGGCAGCTGTAGAGAAAGCAAGTCGGGTCTGCAGAACACGGATCTGGCTCACCAAAATGTATTGTATTATTCAGCCCTTTCACACCCAGGCATATGTGCTCTGTAAAGAAAAAGCACTCTAACTTTGTTATAGAAACGTGGCTCTTTTAACTTCCCCCAGAATTAATATGGGAGATCAGCATTACAAGGAGTGTTTGGCCTTCCAAGGAACCTGTCCCACCAATCTGTGAGAACCGGGTTTGATTCCCCACTCCTCCACATGCAGCTGCTGGGTGACCTTGGGTCAGTCACAAGTTTTCTCAGAGTTGTTCTCTCACGAGCAGTTCTTAAAAGAGCTCTCTCAGCTCCACCTGCCTCACAGGGTGTCTGTTGTGGGGAGGGGAAGGGAAAGGGGATTGTAAGCCATTCTGAGACTCCGAGTGAAGGGTGGGGTATAAATCCAATCTCCTCCTCCTCCTCTGCCTCTTCTTTGGTCTTCAAGTGGAGTAGAAATCATGGAGTTCAGCTTTCCCTTCTACCCCCTTTTGCTGCACCGATCCTCCCCCCCACCCAAATTTGTTCCTGGAGGTATGCAGTCTCTTATGGGCTGCTTAAATGGCAAAGGGCGGGGAGTGAATTGGTGGAAATTGCTTCCCCCCTTCTCCCATGGCAGAAATTCCCTTCTGTGGCAGGGTGCAAGCCACCAGATTGGGAGAGGGGGGGTGTCACCAGGACAACAGCTCAGCATTTAGATCCCAGAGTCGATTTCTGCAAGCACGCTTGGAACACAGCAAGACAGCAGGTGCCGAATCTGTGGACAGCCACACTGGATTTGTTCTGGCTAACTCGGTTGGAAAAAATCTACCTTCCTAAAGCTCTGCCTGACATCACCTAAAGGGAGCATCCTGGAAGAGCTCTTGGATGGATCGTGCCCATTTTGCAGGCCAAGGCGGGTAAGATTAGAATCCATGGATTGGATTTGACCAACGATTCATTCATGCTGCTGTGCGTGGGAAGTGCCGTCAAGTTGCAACAGACTTATGTTGACCTTGGACAGCTTTCAAGGCAAGTGATGAACAGAGATGGTTTGCCATTGCCTGCCTCTGCAGAGCAACCCTGGACTTCCTTGGTGGGGTATAAAAACCAACTTTCTTCTTTTTCTTCTCCTCCTCCTCCTCCCAACAGTTTAGCTTGGCACTTTTCTCTGTTAGTTTTGGACATACGTTTTCATCATCTAAATGCAGGCTTGCTATTTGCCTAGGCTGGGGTTTTTTTCCCTTTCTGTTTTGGCTGTCAAAGCAGCAGCTGACCTATGCTGGCCCCATAGGGTTTTCAAGGCAAGAGATGTTCAGAGATGGTTTACAGTTGCCTGCCTTTGCATCATGACACTGGTATTCTTTGGTGGTCTCCCTTCCAAATACTAGTCAAGGCTGACCCTGCTTAGCTTCGAAGATGTGATGAGATCAAGCTAGCCTGGGCCATCTGGGTCAGGACAAGCCAATCTGATGACCCTGGACTAATCAGGGCTACTCAGCAGGCCCATATTCAGGATTTTGTGGCTTGTAGGGCAAATTTTCTTTCTGGTAGGGCTGAAGTTCTCAGTGCAGAAAGCCAATAGAAAGGAGAGATCTCTAAATTGCAAGCTGTCAACCACTTGAGATGACAGTTCTCAGATGACAGTAATCACTTCTGCCAGCCCAAGCAACAGTTCTGAGAACAAGCTGGCAGATGGGGGTGATGACTTCTAGAGACAAGAAAGCTAACACTTAGGCAGAAGAACTCACTTAAAGGAGACCAGTTTCTTGACACAGAGTTAGAAGGGATCCTAGAGGTCACTTACTCCAACCCCCTTGCTCAGTGAGGGAATTAGGCAACCACAGCACCCCACTCTGCTTAAAGGAGTGCATGCCTTTTAAAAAGGTTTCTAACAATGATTGAAAAAGCATTACAAATTCTTGTGGGGCTGTGCCTTAAAAGATAGGGGGCAGAGCCCACAAAACCCCCGCCGTAGCTACAGGCCTGCCACTCAGGCATCTAAAAGTGTCATGAAGTAACAACTGATTCATGCCGACCCATAAACTTCCACCTGATGAGTTTTCGAGGTAAGATATGGGCAGAGGTGCCACTGCCTGCACCTCTGTGTACCAACCCTGGACTTCCTTGGTGGTCTCCCATCCAAATATTAACCATAGCCAACCCTGCTTAGCTTCTGAGATCTGATGAGATCAAGCTAGCCAGTCTGGTGTAGTGGTTAAGTGCACGGACTCTAATCTGGGAGAACTGGGTTTGATTCCCTGCTCCTCCACTTGCACCTGCTGGATGACCTTGGGCAAGCCATAGCTCTGTACCAGCTGTTCTCTCAAGGACAGTTGCCTCAGAGCTCTCTCAGCCCCACCTACCTCACAGGGTGTCTGTTGTGGGGAGGGGAAGGGAAAGGCATTTGTAAGCCACTCTGAGACTCCCTTGGGTAGTGAAGGGCAGGGTATAAATCTAATCTCTTCTTCTTCTTCTTCTTCTAGCCTGGGCCATGAAGGTCTGGGTGAGCTGCACTTAATTTAAGCTGCTATTCCGGAGTTATTCCCAGACCCCAGACAGAGCAGTGAGGCATCCACAAGGAGGGATCATCATCCCAATCCTTCTTTGCACTCTGAAGAACTAGGGCCTGTCTGGAACCCACATCTCTGGGAACAAATCCTAGGTACTTGAGAGGGTGTCCTGCTCAGCTGGGGCTTAACCTTCGCTCCAACCCCCCCAGAAGTATGGGTTAGAGAGTTGATGTTCTACCTCTGCCCAATGTCACAGTAGTGAGTGGGGGAAGCAGGTGAGCTACAGTTTGGGAGTTCTGTTGTAGATTCATATCTGCACCTAATTTGAAGTTCATCCAACCCATGTTGCTCATGGAGGGCCAGCTCGTAGCCTGCGTGAGTCCCTGAGCCATCTGCATAGTAGATGGGGTGAGGATCCCACAAGTGCCTGCCAGCACAATCCCACCGGAGGGTTCTTCCACACAACATTGTCCCAGCTCCTGCAGGGACAATTTCCCACACACCCCGTCTTCATGAGCTAAAAGCCCAAATGGGAGTTCACAAGAAGCTCCCACGTCAAGGTGACGTTAAATTAAGAAAAGCTTACCCATGACCTAGTGTGGCTATCACAGAGATGCTGGCATAACAAAACAATCACTTTCAATCAGTTTGCACTGAGTGTCCCATAGCTTACAAGAAGAAGAAGAAGAAAGAGGGGCGAGAAGGAGAGTTGGATTTATACCTTGCCCTTCACTCGGAGACTCAGAGCGGCTTACAATCTCCTTTCCCTTCCCCTCCCCACAACAGACACCCTGTGAGGTAGGTGGGGCTGAGAGAGCTCTGAAAGAACTGCTCTTCAGAGAACAGCTCTGAGAGAACTTGTGACTGACCCAAGGTCACACCAGCAGCTGCTTATGGAGGAGTGGGGCATCAAACCCGGTTCTCCCAGATTGGAGTCTGTCACTCTTAAGCACTACCTCAAACTGCCACTTAAGAATGTAACAGCTGCTTGGGTTAGTTTAGTGGTCCAGCATCTCATTCCACCCACTGGCCCACTAGTTGCCCTGGAATCCACTAAACAGAGCATAGAGGCCACATCCTTCCCTTAATGTTGCCTCCTGATATTCAGAGTTTTACTGCCTCTGAACGTGGAAGTTCCCCTCAGTCACCATAGCAAGTAGCCATTGATAGACCTCTCCTCCATGAATCTTTCTAGCCCCTTGTAAAGCCATATATATCTCTGGCCACCAACACATCCACTGCAAGCCAATTCCACAATTTAATTGCTCGTTGAGTAAATGAAGTCTTGCCTTTTGTCCATCCAGAATCTATCACCCCTCAACTTCATTGGGTGTCCCCAAGCTCTAGCATTATGGGATAAAATAAGAATGCAGATTTACATGTGCAAAACATCCGGTAATTAACTAGAGATGTTTCTTAGTTAGTCCTTCTGTAAGTAGAGGTTCCCATAGCACATGTGCGTATTAATGCACAACCAAACCACAGGTCTATGTGTATGAAGATAACATCATTTTATTTATTTGCTGTTTCTCTCCCTCCTTTATGTTCCAAATGTTTCCAAGGGCACAAGGAGATGTCCAACCATTGTATCCACAGACTGATTCCATTTCATCAAACCAAACACAGTTAAACTAAATCTGTAGTAAGTGCCATATTTTTCGCTCCATAAGACGCACCTGACCATAAGACGCACCTAGCTTTGCTCGGTGCCGTGGCTTGGGAAAGGTGAGGGGGGTTTAAGACGCACACACTTTCCCCACCACTTTTTTTGGGAGAAAAAGTGAGTCTTATGGAGCAAAAAATACGGTAAGCCTTTTTAAACATCAACCTACTAGGGGGAGAGAAAGCTTGGAAACGGCCTCTCTTCAGTTTATTTATGTCATGTGGCAGTTCATCTGTTGAAAACACACAGGGCAAATTTAGGGTTCGCCTCTCCTTGCTTGGAGAAGTAGAAGTCATATGTTAGAAACCGACTGCTCATTCGTTCCGTTGTTCTGTAAACTGGCAGTTGATACACACAAAGCTAGTGAAACCTCAGATATGCAGACAATACCACTCTAATGGCAGAAAGTGAAGAGGACCTCAAGAGCCTCTTGCTCTGGATGAAAAAGGAGAGCGTAAAAGTTGGCTTGAAACTCAACACCAAAAAAACTAAGATTGTGGCATCCGGCCCCATCGCTCCTTGGCAAATAGAAGGGGAAGTCATGGAAGCAGTGACAGACTTCATGCTCCTGGCATCAAAGATCACTGCAGACGGTGACTGTAGCCGTGAAATTAAAAGACGCCTGCTCCTTGGGAGGAAAGCGATGGCAAACCTAGACAGTATAACAAAAAGTAAAGACATCACCCTGCCAACAAAAGTCCGTATGGTCAAAGCCATGGTATTCCCAGTAGTGATGTATGGCTGCGAGAGTTGGACTATAAGGAAGGCCGAGCACCGAAGAATAGATGCTTTTGGATTATGGTGCAGGAGAAGACTCCTGAGAGTCCCTTGGACTGCAAGGAGATCAAATCAGTCAACCCTGAAGGAAATCAACCCTGACTGTTCCCTGGAACACCAGATCCTGAAGCTGAAGGTAAAATGCTCTGGCCCCCAAATGAGAAGGGAGCACTCACTGGAGAAGACCCTGATGCTGGGAAAGATGGAAGGTCAAAGAAGAAGGGGACAGCAAGGGATGAGATGGTTAGGCAGCGTTATCTATGCAACGAACATGAAATTAAACCAACTCCGGAGCATGACGGAAGACAGGAGGGCCTGGTGTGTCTTTCTTTACAAGATTATAGTGATAAAGAATCTATGGAACTGAAAGCATTTCTGTGTACATGAATAATATTGACATGTGACTAAGATCCAGTAATTCCTTCACAAAGATGCATTTAGCAATACTGATCGAGAGGGATAATTTTGAATTCCATGCTTGTTTAGACTCCGGAAATGTTCTAAAGTCATCTCTCTCTTGTCTAAATCTAACCATGATTTTTTTATTTTCACGTTATTTCCTGCTCCCTCGCGGTGACTTTTCCATCCATAAAATGTAATATCTGTGCATCAATCTATCGCCACTGTACATTATGCATATGTTATATGGATACATGAGGTACACTGTATGTACAAAAAGTGTCTACGTTGCATATAAAATCCTAACAGTTTTCGTACGCAGTGGAAACAAATCTTTAAAACCAACTGTGAAAAGCGCATTGAAAATATGAACAAATATAAAAAGAAATAAAAGAAGGAATGTTTTGCTCAGCCTCTCTGAGATCTTATTCCATGGTTTGATGGGCAGGGGCGTAATGGGAGCTCACCCCAAAACAAAGCCAAACAAGTTATAAAAAGACAGTTCCTAGTTGGTCTGTAGCATTTGCCAAAAAAGAAACAGCTGTCATTGGAAATATATATACTGAAAAATATACCACCACATCTATAACGGGTCATAGGATCACAAAGTTGGAAGGGGCCCTACAGGCCATCTAGTCCAACCCCCTGTTCAATGAAGGATCAGCCGAGAGCATCCCTGACAAGCAGGGGTCCGTTGGAGCGGGAGCGCACAGGAGCGCAGCTCCGGGAGTGAGGAGCCCAGGGGGCGGGCACATGACCAAGCCCCGCCCCCTCCTCGGCTTCCCCCAGCAGTGCAGAGGCGCCCCGGGGAAAGCCCTGCTAGGGTCTTTCTTGTTTTTAATGTTTTGTTTTAATATTGATAATTTTATCCTTGTTCCTTTTATGACTGTGTGCTGCTTTTCCAGAGACTTGCTCAAGGTGGCATATAAATTTTCTAAGTTTCCCATTTTTTATCTGGGCACATGGCACATAAGTACTGGAGAAATTTCACCAACCCTTCAGCAGCTTCCACCCTATCAGTTTGGTGGAGTGGTCAGGAGTTGGACTCTGATCTGGGAGAACCGGGTTTGATTCCCCACTCCTCCACATGCAGCTGCCGGTGTGGCCTTGGGCCAGTCACAAGTTCTCTCAGAGCTGTTCTCTCATGAGCAGTTCTCAAAAGACCTCTCTCAGCCCCACCTACCTCACAGGTGTCTTGTTGTGGGGAGGGGAAGGGAAAGGGATGGGCGGTGCACATGTCCTGGGTATCTCAAGTCTACTTGAAACCTAGTGGTTTGAAGGGAGCAGGAAGAGAATGAGGGTGTGTTCATTATGCTTATTTTTATTGCACAAAGTATTGGATGGGGAAGGGAATGGAGGAAGAGCAGGTCAGTTTCACTCACCTGTGGAGTGGAGCCTGAGGGGTGGGTGTTGCCTTCTGACGCACTTCCGGTATGTTAGGGGGTGTGGCATATGCAAATGAGTTATGCTAATGTGCTCCTTCACCTCTTTTTCTACGAAATGACCCCTGCTGACAAGGGTTTGTCCAGCTGCTGCTTCAAGACTGCCGGGGGGGGGGGGGAGCTCACCACCTCCCCAGGCTGCCCATTCCATTGTTGCACAACTCTTATTCTAAAGAAAGTTTTCCTAATGTCCAAATGGTACCTTCCCACCCTTGATTTAAACCCATTCTTATGAGTCCTCTCCTCTGCTGCCAAAAGGAACCGCTCCCTGCCCTCCTCTAAGGGACAGCCCTTCAGATACTTCAAGAGAGCAATCGTGTCCCTCTCTCAACCTCCTCTTCTCCAGACTGGACATTCTCATGTGACATGTAGAGACAACTTTCTTTTTCTTGTCCTAATGGATCTCTTCAGGATTCTGGTGGTCAGGCATGGTCATGAAATGGACCCAAAACCTCCACGTATGGATGGATGGATGCGCCCTCAAGCTGCAATTGACCTGTGATGATCCCAGCAAGGGGCTTTCAAGGCAAGTGAGAAGCAGAGGTGGTTGGCCATTGCCGGTGTGAAGAAATGCATTTTCCTTTGGAGGTTCGAAATGAGCAAAACCTTCACTCTTTGTTACTTATTTGCTTTGACTTATGTTCTGCCCCCCTCACAAGCAGGGTCAGAGCGGATAACATCTGTAAAAGTTAAAAACATCCCACAGTAGAAATTAAAACAACATAAGAATCATTCAACACAATAGTTCAAACAGATTAACACAGAACATGCATTCTGTGTGCCTCGGCATCTAGTCATACTGGCCACATGACCATGGAAACATCTTCGGACAGTGCTGGCTCTTCAGCTTGGAAATGGAGATGAGCACCACCCCCCAGAATCAGATTCAACTGGCTTTCGAGCAAGGGAAACCTTTACTATAAACTAAACAGATGGCACAGCATTCAGTATAGTGGTCTCAAAGCTGGAGCCACTGGGCCATAGACCAGATTGCTGGTCTTCACTTGATGGGCCAATCACAGATGTAAGATTTGGCAGGGGGAGGCCGATAGATGGACTGAATGGACACCTGCCACTTCAACCAAAGGCCTGGTGGAAGAGCTCCATCTTGCAGGCCCTGTAGAACTGTAATAGATCCCGCAGGGCTCTGACCTCAAATGGGAGCATGTTCCACTAAGCTGGGGCCGGGGCAGAAAAGGCCCTGGCCGAGACCAAGCAGATGTCCTTTGTGCTGAGGACAACCGGCAGATGCTGGGCTGCAGAGGGCAGAACTCTTCGGGGCATGTATGGCGAAAGGCAGTCCTTCAGATATGTTGGTCCCTGGCCACACAGGGCTCTGAAGGTCAACACCAGCACCTGGAAACGGATCTGGTTCTCAACCAGAAGCCAGTGCAATCTGCGCAGGCAACATAGCAAACAGGCCACCACATTTTGCACTAGCTGGAGCGGCTGGATCAGCCTCAAGGGCCAACCCACGTAAAGCAAGTTACAGTAGTCAAGCCTAGAGGTGATCATCACGTGGGCCACTGTGGCCAAGTCCTGGGGGGAGAGATAGAAACCAGCTGCCTGATCTGCCGAAGATGGTAAAAGGCCGAACAGGCAGCAGCACTGACCTGGGCCTCCATTGAGAGAGTTTTAAAAGTTTTCTCTCTCTCTCTGTCTATGGGCAGAGAATAGACAGTAAGGGGGGGGGGAGTCAGTTCACTTGCTTTCAGCCCCCCTTCATACAAATGCTAATAGGTCTAGACAATGGGATGGTCAAGCCCCCCCCCCCCCCCCAACTCCAAGCAGGGAACAGAGACTTGGAGGAATTAATTACTAGAGAGACTTCAGGAAGAAAATTTCTGGAGACTCCAGGAAAAGCCTCTTTGAACTGGCCTGACCTGAAGTGATAAAACTCAGGGGAGCAAGGTCTTTTTTTGGCGCTGAGTCCATCAGAGCAGACAGAACTCTTAACTGAGGTTGGGAGGGCGAGGCCATTAGCCATGTGTTGGCCTGGACGGCAGAAAGAAGCTTCAAGGTAATGGAAACCCTGTGGAGATCTCTAACTTCCTAAGCTAAGGAGCCCCTCCTGTATTTTAACATCTGATAGGGCGTGTGGAGAGAGAGGGACAGAGGAATTGCCTTTTACCCATTACTTTTGAATCCTTTGCTCCATCTGGTGCTGTGCTAAAAGGATGCTTGGGAACATTTTCTTTTGAATAAATACTTTATAACTTCTGATGCTGGCAGTGGTTCTCTGTACCACATAGACTTCCACCACCTTGGACACGCTATTTTAAATCGAGTACTAGGGGGAAAGCAGGCAGTGGGCAAGTGGCTATTCCTCCAGGAGCGCGCTTGGCACTAAACAGTCCCCATGGTGAACAGGCACCAGGCAGCGGGCGACACAGAGGCAAAGCCTGAGAGATTGGAAGGGAAGCCGGGAGTCCTGACCCTCCCGGTGGGCAATTCCTTACAGAGGTCGTGGTGGCGATGGTTACCCGAGAGAGAAAGACAAGCCCCTTGAGATGTTGGGAAAACCTTGGAGGGCAGAGTGGAACAGGGCCTGCAGGCCAGAGCAGGCTCATTCCACCACATCTTCCTCCAGTCTTCCTTGGTGGTCCACCCATCCAAGTACTGACCCTGCTTAGCTTTCAAGATCTGACAAAATCCAACTATACCATACCCAGGGGTCCGTTGGAGCGGGAGCGCACAGGAGCGCAGCTCTGGGAGTGAGGAGCCCAGGAGGTGGGCACATGACCAAGCCCCGCCCCCTCCTTGGCTTCCCAGAGCAGTGCAGAGGTGCAGCGCCCCGGGGAAAGCCCTGCTAGGGTCTTCGTTGTTTTTAATGTTTTGTTTTAATATTGATAATTTTATCCTTGTTCCTTTTATGACTGTGTGCTGCTTTTCCAGAGACTTGCTCAAGGTGGCATATAAGTTTTCTAAGTATACCATTTTTTATCTGGGCACATGGCACATAAGTACTGGAGAAATTTCACCAACCCTTCAGCAGCTTCCACCCCATCAGTTTGGTGGAGTGGTCAGGAGTTGGACTCTAATCTGGGAGAACCGGGTTTGATTCCCCACTCCTCCACATGCAGCTGCTGGGGTGACCTTGGGCCAGTCACAAGTTCTCTCAGAGCTGTTCTCTCATGAGCAGTTCTCAAAAGACCTCTCTCAGCCCCACCTACCTCACAGGGTGTCTTGTTGTGGGGAGGGGAAGGGGAAGGGATGGGCGGTGCACATGTCCTGGGTAACTCAAGTCTACTTGAAACCTGGTGGTTTCAAGGGAGCAGGAGGAGAATGAGGGTGTGTTCTTTACGCTTATTTTTATTGCACAAAGTATTGGATGGGGAAGGGAATGGAGGAAGAGCAGGTCAGTTTCACTCACCTGTGGAGTGGAGCCTGAGGGGCGGGTGTTGCCTTCTGACACATTTCCGGTATGTTAGGGGGTGTGGCATATGCAAATGAGTTATGCAAATGAGTTATGCTAATGAGCTCCTGCACCTCTTTTTCTGCGAAATGACCCCTGACCATACCATTTGATATCCTATAACCTCAACTTATAATAGGATTACCAGCTCCAGGTTGGGAAATACCTGGAGGTTTTGGGGGTGGAGACTGAAAAGTGCAGGGTTCGGGGAGGGGGGAGGGACTTCAGTGGGGTAGAACACCATACAGTCCACCTTCCAAAGTGGCCATTTTCTCCGGGCAAACTGTTCTCTGTCCCCTGGAGATCAGTTAAAGTAGTGGGAGATCTCCAGCCACCGCTTGAAGGTTGGCAATTGTAGCTTACAAGCCGTCAGAATCACCGCATCTGGTTAAGAAGACCCCCAACAGAAACCTGTTTCCACGGCCTCTAGCTGGACTATGGCGATTTCATTCCTCTCTTCTGCGACAATGGAGATATAATGGAGATGCTTTCATAGATAACCAGTCAATTGCTCAGTCAAAATCTGCCCCTTGGTATAAAAAAGAAAGATCTATTTCACTACGTAATGGTTTGTCCGCTATATTCAGATCTTAGAAGTAGATTTTAATCTCCAGTACTTAATCAACTGCACAACTTTTCTGATCATAAACTAATTTTTCTGTTGCCAGACGCAAATCCTTTGGTACCTTATAAGCTAGCACTCTTTGCGTTAGCAGCCAGGAAAGCTCGAGCAAAGGTGGTTCTTAGGAACGTGGCCTACTGAGATGCAAGGCTTTAACACTGTTAAAATTGGAACTGGAATTTGTAAATGCTGCATATAATTTTAATTTGAGGTATTTTGGACATTTTAGACATTGTATACATGAACCTAATTCTCACTGAATTTAATAACTAAATGTGTATTTTAAGATATTCGGGATCCAGTTTTATATAAAATTGTGACGGCCAGTGGCCATATACAATAAACTTAATTAATTAATTAATTCCGCTCTTCCGCTGTGCACATCACCACAGCATGGTTCCTCTACCAGGTAAAGGATAGGAAGCAGTGTATACCTACTGGGCCTACCTGAGTGGACTTCATGGAAGTAACCAGAGGGGGCGAACCAGCGCTCCCAGAAGCTGCAGTATGTACCTTGGGCAGGTGAGATGAAGCTGCTATCCCCTGTTTACATTCGGGGCACATCTGGAAGGGGATGAAGAGGAAATTACAGGGAAGGGAAGAAGAGGTGGGGGGCATTTACGATTCTTTCTTTATCGACGCAAGAATCAATGATTTTATTAAAGTCTCTCCCTGTCTCATCTTTCTACCCACCAAAATCTAGTATCTCTTTCAGCCGCAAATTATTTAAAGTCACAGCATGGCTGTTCCCAGCAGGAGCACATATGAACAGATGAAGCTGCCTTTGGAGTCGGGATGCCAGCCTCCAGGTGAGACCTGGGGATCCCCCAGAATTACTGCTCATCTCCAGACGACAGAGATCAGCTCCCCTGGAGAAAATGGCACTGTACCCCACTGAGGTCCCTGCCTTCCCCAAATCTCCATCATGGATCTGGCAACCCTGCTTAGAGAGAGACAGACCTTTTGATCACCCAGCTTGATACTGTCTATTTCAGTGGTTCCCAAAGTGGGGAGTACTGCCCCCTGGGGGTCACTGGAACGGTCCAGGTGGGTGGTAGGAGCCTTGGGTGCAGTTGGGGGGCATTGAATAAAAATAAGGGGTTGGTGGAAGCATAAAGAAAGAATAGTCCAGACCCTATCTAAAGCAGCTTTTTCCTGCCTTCTCCTGCCCTTCCCTGGGAGCAGGGAGAGGGGTCCCCACAGCCAATCACAGCCATGCATTTGCAATTCACCCTTGTAAGGCTGGTGTTGCTGCTGGGCTCTTGTGTGGTGGCTGCTGCTGGCTAGGGTTGCCAAGTACTCACCACAGGCCAGCGGGGGGGGAGTCCTCTTCTTGCCGGGAGTTTCCCGGCGTGCGCTTGGCGCGTGCGCTGTGATGATGTCACCGGAAGTGACATCATCACGTGCATGTTGCCAGGGTGACGCTCTGGCAACCGCCCCAAAACTCTATGGTACCATAGAGTTTTTGGGGCAGTTGCTAGAGCATCGCCCCAGCAATGTGCACAACGTGATGATGTCACTTCCAGTGACATCATCACTCTGGGGACGTCGTCCTGACCGGACGACTTCAGAGGTGGGGTTCCCCCCGCCGGCCAAATCCAGGCCAGCGGATTGGGGACCCCTGTAGCGGGGGATCCCTTGCCCCCCGGGCAGACTTGGCAGTTCTACCGCTGGCCTCTGGCTTCAGGCCTTCAGTTGCTGCTGCTGCTCTGGACCTGCCTTGGCCTGCCTGGCTGTGTGGATCATAGTGGACTCTACCGGCACCTTTTTGTCCACTTCTTGAAAGTAGATTTCCAGGGGGGCGTTGAGTAATTTTTTTCCTGAAAAGGGGGTGGTAGGCCAAATAAGTTTGGGAACCTCTGGTCTATTCTGACTGGTAGCTAAGACCTGTGACTTCAAGCAGAGAAAGGCCCATTCTAATGCCTGCTAAGAACCCTCAGTAAGTGGTGGCCGGTGTGGAACCTTCTACTCAGAAAGCAGCTGATCTTCCACTGAGCCATGACTAGAGCTGCCAACTTCCAGCTGGGACCTGAAGATGTTCTAGATGGTAGAAATCAATTCCACTGGAGAAGATGGCTGCTTTGGAGGGTGGAGTCTCTGGCATTATACCCTACTTAAGTCCCTTCCCTCCCCATACCCCAGAGTCTCCAGGCTCCAACCCCAAAGTCTCCAGGAATTTCCCAACCTGGAGTTGGCAATGCTAGCCACATTCTCTACCCCATCCTCTTCCCCACTTCCAGGTAGGGTTGCCAGCCTCCAGGACAGGTGGGGCTTCTTGAGATCTCCTGCTTTTACAACTGATCTCCAGCTGACAGAGACCAGCTCCCCTGGAGAAAATGGCTGCTTTGAAGGGTGGAGTCTATGGCATTGGACCATGCTGAGGCCCCTCCCCTCCCCAAACCCCGCCTTCTCCTGGCTCCACCCCCAAAGTACCCAGGTATTTTCCAACCTGGACTTGGCAACCCTATTTCCAGGGTTCAAGTGCAGTATTAGCAGAGGCGAAAGCAATTTTAATTTCTTATTAGTGTTATTTCTCCTAAGATGGGGAGATAATTCTTGGCCACGTGCATACCAACTCACACTGGCTTACTTTCACATGCCTTTTACAGAGGAACACCCAAAGGAACTTTTTGAACAAAGCTGCTTGAGACGGCTAGAGCTTCATCTTTTCCAGTAAATCCTTCAGTGCTGGAAATCAAGGAAGGAATTCTAGATAGTGTAAAGCCTGCACCACAGTGCAACGTCACATTTGCACCCTGACTTTTGAGGAAGGCAAATGAAAATAAACACACCGTGATGACTTGTTCTACTTGTAAGGGTTCACGCCCCAAACCGGCAAATAAAATTAATATATGTTAATCTACCGATTCTTTTGACCCACACTTAATTTCTGGGCTAGGATACCGCATCCGGCATTCCTGGCATTTGAAGCGGCATTTGTGTACCGCTGCACTATGCGAATGTTTGGTTTGCAAAGGAGATCAATCATGTGCCTAGAAAAAACCAAGGGACATTTTTTCAATTTACCTGGTGCATTGTAGTTTGATGACTTCCCAAAGGTTCCCAAGCCCTTAAAAAATGAATGGCATTTAATATGGGACAACATAAAGAGGGTTAGGGCTAGATGTGACCTTATTCAAAATGTCGTCACCATTACAAAGCCATTCCCCGACATAATTATAATTAAATACTTTATGCCATTCTTGCAAATCCTCGGATCAATCGCTGATATTTACATGAATATTGCATCGCCCCCTGAGGAAATGCCTACTACTCAAGGGTTTACGGATCACCAGGTTTCCATTAATGCCGTTGTAAGGCACTGCCATACAATGTTCGTGGGTAAATTTACGCAAATTACCTTTTCACGAAAAAGGAAAAAGGGGGGGGGCTTCCAGACTTTGCCGGCAATCGGACTCTCTTGCTGCTGTTTGCATGGGCGTGCTCGTCCAAGGTGGGGTAGTGGTTAGAGTGCTGAAGGAGGGTCAGGGAGGCTCCAGGTTCAAATCCCTGCTTTGCCATAGAAAGTCACTGGGCAGCCCACCTTACCTGACAAGACTGTAGTGAGGATAAATTGGAAGATGGGAGAGATAAAATTGTAAGCCAATTTGGGTTCCCGGGACTGAGAAAAGTGAGGTATAAATATCCAAATGGTGAACTCTCTCCCCCCAGGGCTTAACAGGGACATCGGATTCTAAGCTCACTTTTTCCCTATTCTTTCTTTTTTCTTTTGCTGTTAAGTCACGGCTGACTTATGACGACCCCCATAAGGTTTCCAAGGCAGGAGATATTCAGAGTTGGTTTGCCATTGCCTGCCTCCACGTCGTGACCCTGGTATGCCTTGGTGGTCTCACCCAAATACTAACCAGGGCCAACCCTGCTTGGCTTCCGAGATCTGACAAGATCAAGCTAACCTGAGCTATCCAGGTCAGGGCTTACTAGAGATGCTAATTTTGTGCTCCCAAGTATTTCCTCTCTGCTCTAATCAAGCTGATTACAACATACAGGCTGCGGTCAGATGTACCTTTAGATCTGACTTAGCTGCAAATGCCTGACAGATCTAAAGTGCACAATCAGGCTGCAACATCTGGGAAAGGTCCCACAGTCCTCGGCAACCCATGCCGCCCTGCCACAGAAATGGAGTAAAAAGACACCGTAGAACAGAGGTGTCAAACATGCGACCCGGGGGCCGGATCAGGCCCCCGGAGGGCTTCTATCAGGCCCGCAGTGGAACTGGCTGTCTTCTGCTTCTTCTTCCAGTTCTGCTGCTGCTGCATCATCGTAGGTTTGCAGCTAACAGAGACACACCTGAACAGCATACGCAAGATTGCAACAGCACAGACATTTTGATGCAATAATTCAGAGCAAGAGGTGTCAGTTATCAGAGACTGTTAAATAAACAAAATATTGCAAGTGTGCTAGTGTTTTAAGCATGTTTTTATTTTAAGTTCAAAAAAACCCTTTGTGTTTCAGTCCTTTATAAAGTTTATATCTCCGCTCTTTGGCATTACATTTTATGACACACATGGTCCGGCCCAACAAGGTCTCATTTATGTCAGATTCAGCCCTCATAACAAATGAGTTTGACATCCCTGCCATAGAAAGTCCGGTCCTAACACTTACCGGTCCTAACACTTACCACGGACAGATTTCCCTTAGTCTGATCTTTCAAGTGCACACTCAGGCCATTGGGATGGACTGCTCAGTTCATCCTGACTTGGCGCCAATTCTTTTTCTGCTTAGCGATATGTGTATAACCGCATAATCGGTCCATGGAGAGCTCCATGGAGAACTCCTTGCGTGGCAGTTCGCTTCCTCATTTATGCAGATGTGCACAAAAGGGGGGGGGGGGAAACCACTTGCCCAAATGTGCCATCTGATCATACAGTGACAGGCTGTGCCCACATCTAAACAGATTATACTAGGATGTGTGAGCAACGCTATGCCAAATACCAACAGATGGAAAAGGAGTGCTTCCTGACTATGCCAAATGACACGTCTGACCACAGCCACTGGGTACCTTTGCATCTTTTACAAGCATTCTTTACAACACCCCTCCCACCTTCTGCCTGAGATAAAATGACTCTGAGGTCTCCATTCCTGCTCATGTCTGATGAAGGGAGCCTTGATTCTCAAACGCTTAAAAACTCTCATCAGTCTTCAAGGTCCTACTGGACTTGAATCTGTTGGCAGAGTTTAAACATGCAGTGGAGCGGAGCACCAACTGTTTAAGGAAAATAACTCGGTGTATTAAAGAAGAAAAAATCTCTGATGGAACAGAGGGAAGGGAGGGAGGCTTAACTAACTGACTAACTGCTGAGAGAGATGGGAGCGAAGGGGGGAGGGCTCAGTTGGTGCAGGAAGTCTCCAAAGAGCCAATCAGGAGACAGGAAGGACATAATTTGAAATCGTGGGAAGTCCCTAATTTAGCTATGCTATACAGCTGTGCTTCTGATCGTCTTCAAGTAGGTGCACTATAGGCCTTGTATATTCCAGGAGAATTTAACAGTGACACAACAGTCCCATGCAACCCCCTGCTACGTGGACAACAGGGAAGCATCTGCTTCACTCAGCGAGGACGACTACGGTTGTAGTATCCGGGTCTGACCTTGCACCAGTGCCCACGCAGCAGGGGATGCTGGACTCCATTTGTCCTAGCCATCAGAGCCCCTCTGGGAATTTCCACCATAAATTCAATGGGTCCCACGCATGCCATGCATATCACTCGATGGCTCATGAAATGGATCGCTCCACGCTTGGCGCTGGGTCACCTAAGATGCCCCGTTGCAGGATCCTTCTGGACTTGATGCCTTGGAAATTGACCAACAGGTCCACCTTCATCTTTTTTCCTGCTACAACATCCAAAGATGCCTATGTGCAGAATCAGTTTGGCGCTACAAAGTCAAAACTGTCACTTTTTCTCCAGGGGAACTCATTAGGGTTGTCAAGTCATGAGTCCGAGTGGGGGAGTCCCACTCCCGGTCCGGGATCCTCGCACGGGGCGCAATGACGTTGCCCGGAAGTGATGTCATCACGCCAGGCACGTCACTGGGTAATGCTCTGGAAATCACCCTAAAAACTCTATGGCACCATAGAGTTTTCAGAGCGATTGCTAGAGCGTCGCCCTGTGACGTCCCCGGCATGAGGACATCACTTCCGGGCAACGTCATTGCGCCAGGCATGTTGGCCTGATGTGGCCATTTCAGGGGTGGGGTTCCCCCCGCCGGCCGAATCTGGACGGGCAGATTGGGGACTCATTTAGCGGGGGAATCCCCGCCCCCTCGGGGGACTTGCCAGCTCTAGAACCAGGGGTCCGATGGAGCGGGAGCGCACAGGAGCGCAGCTCCGGGAGTGAGGAGCCCAGGGGGCGGGCACAGGACCAAGCCCCGCCCCCTCCTCGGCTTCCCCCAGCAGTGCAGAGGCGCAGCGCCCCGGGGAAAGCCCTGCTAGGGTCTTTGTTGTTTTTAACGTTTTGTTTTAATGTTGATAATTTTATCATTGTTCCTTTGATGACTGTGTGCTGCTTTTCCAGAGACTTGCTCAAGGTGGCATATAAATTTTCTAAGCATACCATTTTTTATCTGGGCACATGGCACATAAGTACTGGAGAAATTTCACCAACCCTTCAGCAGCTTCCACCCCATCGGTTTGGTGTAGTGGTCAGGAGTTGGACTCTAATCTGGGAGAACTGGGTTTGATTCCCCACTCCTCCACATGCAGCTGCTGGTGTGACCTTGGGCCAGTCACCAGTTCTCTCAGAGCTGTTCTCTCAGGAGCAGTTCTCAAAAGACCTCTCTCAGCCCCACCTACCTCACAGGGTGTCTTGTTGTGGGGAGGGGAAGGGAAAGGGATGGGTGGTGCCCATGTCCTGGGTATCTCAAGTCTACTTGAAACCTGGTGGGTTCAAGGGAGCAGGAAGAGAATGAGGGTGTGTTCTTTACGCTTATTTTTATTGCACAAAGTATTGGATGGGGAAGGGAATGGAGGAAGAGCAGGTCAGTTTCACTCACCTGTGGAGTGGAGCCTGAGGGGTGGGTGTTGCCTTCTGACACACTCCCGGTATGTTCGAGGGTGTGCCGTATGCAAATGAGTTATGTAAATGAGTTATGCTAATGAGCTCCTGCACCTCTTTTTCTACGAAATGACCCCTGTCTAGAACTGATCTTTGTAGGTATGGAAATCAGTTGATTCTAGGAGAACTCCAGGCCTCACTTGGGAACCGCTGAGTCTGGGTTCCAGTTATCCAACTAGTCTCTGTTTTCTGCTGCCTATCTCTGATAATACAAAGTACCATATTCACCTGAGAAGAAGATGGCTCTGGCCTTTAACTTCCTGCCTCGTAACCTAAATCCCCCCCCTCCCAGGACCACACAACTACATTTCCCAGTATCACTGGTGCCAACATGCACCATGACTGCCAACTCGTCCCCAATGCTAATCATCCTCTCTAGACAGCACGTGATGTCCACAACCTTTGCACCAAGCAGGACGGTCACCATGCAGTCAAAATGCCTGTCACAGACCCCACTCTCTGTATCCCAGAGCCACTTTGGTGTCGTGGTTTAAGAGCGTGGACTCTAATTTGGGAGAACTGGGTTCGATTCTCCACTCCCCCACATGCAGCTGCTGGGTGACCTTGGGCCAGCCACAGTTCTTTCAGAGCTGTTCCCTCAAGAGCAGTTTCTGTCAGAGCTCTCTCAGCCCCACCTGCCTCACAGGGTGTCTGTTGCAGGGAGAGGAAAGGGATTGTAAGATGCTCTGAGACTCTGAGTGAAAGATGGGGTATAAATCCAATCTCTCCTCCTCCTCCTCCTCCTCAAATCACCCAGTACCAAAAGCCCGCCTCCCCCATCCCCAGTGGGGTATCCTTATTACGAGAGGATATTGGTTGATTGCCCAAGGAAGGGGTCCCTTCTAAGGGACCACATCCCTCCTCCTCAGAGTGATGCCCTCCAACCTTGAGACTCACCCTCCACAACAGCAGAAGAGCTGTCAGCACAGGAGTGGGACTGTTCCGGTAAATCTCTGAGGGTCTCTTCCCCAAACTTCTCCTTAGGGCTAGCAGATCTGTGTGTGCTGCCCAGCTGTCCCGCAAGGGTTTAAACAGGGGCTCGCAAGCCATAAAGCATCCTTCCTCCATCAAGGGTTCCCTATCAGCAGGCCCTTGAGAGGGTGTCGCCTATGAACATGTCTTTGATCCGAATGCTATGCACCTTACACACCCTGTAAACTACCTTGGTCAGGCCAAACCTGGAGTACTGTGTGCAGTTCTGGAGGCCTCACTTCCAAAAGGGTGTGGACAGAATGGAGTGGGTGCAGAGGAGGGCGACGAGGGTGATCGGGGGCCTGGAGACCAAGAAGCCTTTACAAGGAAAGACTGAGGGACTTGGGAATGTTCAGTCTGGAGAAGAGGAGGCTGAGGGGGGACAGGATTGCTCTCTCTAAGTATCTGAAGGGCTGTCACTTAGAGGAGGGCACGGAGCGGTTCCTGTTGGCAGCAGAGGAGAGGACTCGCAATAATCGGTTCCAATTAAGGGCAGGAAGGTACTGGCTGGATAGCAGGAAAAACTTTTTGACTGGAAGAGTTCTGCAACAGTGAAACCAGCTGCCTCGGGAGGTAGAGAGCTCCCCCTCCCTGGCAGTCTTTAAGCAGCGGCTGGAGAAACCCTTGTCCAGGGTGGCCAAACTGTGGCTTGGGAGCCACATGCAGCTCTTTCACACATATTGTATGGCTCCTTGGCTGGCAGGGTGGCTGGAGAAGCAATGGGCAGGCATGCCTCCCCCATCGGTCTTCCCTTCCCTGGGTAGGGTTGAGATGTGGGGGGGGGGGGAGCAGAGAAAGAAAGCAACTTTAACTTGGAGCATTTGTCTCTTTAAATCCCTTCTCCAAGCCAAACTAGCCGACGTGGGGGCGGGGAAGCTTGGAGGGTGCATTTAAAGTTGAAGTTGCTGTCTTTCCACCTCTCCCTCCCTCCCCCTCTGTTTGCTATCCCCCTCTATTTGCTTTCTTCCCATCTTTCTTTCTCTTTCTCTCTATCTTTCTCCCATCTAAAATTATCAATTTAATGTTAATAAAAAACAAATTTGCATATTTTCCGGTAAAAACGTGTGTGTGATATTTGTCCATGTCTTGTGGCTCCCAAACATCTGACGTTTATTCTGTGTGGCTCTTACGTTAAGCAAGTTTGGCCACCCCTGCTCTAGGCTGATCCTGCACTGAGCAGGGGGTTGGACTAAATGGCCTGTATGGCCCCTTCCAACTCTGTGTGATTCTATGATTCCAGGTCAGGAAAATAACACAGGGAGGACCGAAGCCGCTTCTTCCCTGCACGCCACAATCCCGATCTGAATTGGACACTGGGTACACGAGAACTGTGTGGAAGCCACAATTCACGTGTGACTGAATGACAAGCGGAGGACCCAGACACAACGTGCGTAAGCTGTGAATTGCAAAAACAAAGCAATAATACAGTACACAAAACAGTCAAATCAAAACTCTGAAATTGACACAGATAACAATTACACTAAACCAGAGTTTATATACAAATTAGAACCTTAAACATACAATAATGAGTATGCACTTGATTACTACAGTGATTCACAAAATTTCTAAATATAAACAAAATAGTCTCTGAGCATGTACAAATAACAACAAAGGCTCTAGATTCCGCTCTTCGTTTCGTATTCTTCTTCAGAAAATGACTTCTACTGAAGATGGAGAGACTTCCACAGAAGAGACTTCAAGCAAGAAATGTAGATTTATTTATAGATTCCCCCAACCTCTGGGGCATTTATTATTAAATACAACTCGTCAAGAGTCTTGAATCTTTACTAAAGTGCAACCGGTCATTAACACAGGAGCTAATCTCCAAAGTTGGTTCACGTACATACTCATTATTGTATGTTTAAGGTTCTAATTTGTATATAAATTTCAGTGTTTTGATTTGACTAAGCTGTGAATTGGCCATGGCACTACATATGACCAATTACACCTGTGAGCAGACATTTCTGTCTATTTCATGGGGTTTTTTTTGTTGTTGTTCTAGTTCCTCACCTCTGGCAGGCATCTAGATAGGCACAGGGTTGCCAGCTCTGGGCAGGGAAAGACCTGGAGATTTGGGGAGTGGAGCCTGAGTAGGGCTGTGCCGGGTCCAGCCAGTCACCACGGATACTCTTCACTGAAAGCTGGATTTGCAGTCCAAAAGCAAGCTGAGAAACAGAGCTGAAGATCAGATAGCTGGGAAATCAGTCAGAGTTTTTGGGAGTGAGGAGTGGAGGCTGACGGCCGGGATCAGATCCGAGCAAGCACGGTTGCTTCCGTGCTGAGGCAGGTGAGCGGGGGTGTTTATGACCAGGTC
Source organism: Lepidodactylus listeri (assembly GCA_029233225.1). Lineage (NCBI taxonomy): Eukaryota > Metazoa > Chordata > Lepidosauria > Squamata > Gekkonidae > Lepidodactylus > Lepidodactylus listeri. The sequence goes on from JARCFY010000022.1 coordinate 26,915,856, forward strand.
CTCCCTTCCCTGGGAGTCACTTTGCAAAGACTCACAGCCCCTCACATTGCCTTTGCAACAGCTGCAGTCTGGCACTCCTCCTTCTCCCTAGCACATTCAGATGCTGGCGTGCCCTGCGTCTGGGACAATCAGGTGAGCTAGGTGGGGATTCTGGCCTTGGGGTGTCTCCAACTGGGGTTGCTGGGCCAGGCTCTGGATAGAGATGTAAAATTTCCAGGCATTTTGAAGCTTGGGGGGGGGGGGGAATCCCAGTTTTTTCCCCATTTTTTTCTGGGGATAAAACCTGGAAACTTTGGGAAAAATTGAAAAAAATGCTACATTTGCACCTTTTTTTTCCCTTTTCCAAATTGAAAGTCATTCTGTTACTTTAGGAACATAAAATATAACTATGGACAATTTTACTTGGCATGAAATGATCACAACTAGCATATTAAAAGATAGTGTATCCAAACAATTATTGCCAACAGAATTTACTTTTTAAATAATATTTATTTGTTGGGTTTTTAAAATATTTATTTATAACTTTTACCATTGTATCTTTACAGAAAAATCCAACAACTTGAGTTACAAGATATATGCTAAAAAAATTAAAAATAAACAAACAATAGTAAAAATAAAACAAGCAAACAAATAACAAAAGAATATTTAACATTCATCAAAAGAAATGACAATCCATACCCTTGCCTTCAGATTTAAAACAATGAAATAATTTGCAAGAGATACTATTCCATAAATGTATCTCGGAATTTATTTGTAATTGTATCAAACAGAGCAACAATCTCTTTACTAGTTTATGTGGAACAGACAAAAAAAACTCCACAAAACAAATTTTTAAAAATCCAGAAGTAACAATTATTCATATTTCCTCTCCACAGTATTAAATAAAAATTAAAAAACCCATTCTCATAAAAAGAATTGAAAGGGGGGGAGTGTATAGAAGGGAGTGTGAGACTAAGTTTCAATGAATGGGCATGACGTTTAATCAGAATCATTTTCTGAGCTGTAATTATCAGTTTCAGTTTCAGTCTCTGCTTCTGCCGCTACTCTGTCGTGACTGTCATTATCACAGTTATTATGGACCTCTAAAAACTATATTTTCAGGTACTTTTTGCTGCTCTGTATTTTCTTCCAATGCTTTGAGGCCTAGTGAAGCCTGAGTGCCAGTATATCCACCCACATGCAAAAACAAAACTGAAACCTTTTTCTTTTCTTGTGACTATAGAACTTCCTAAAGGAAGAAATGCATCTTGTCCTTGCATTGGAGAGTTCATTTCGTAACCTAGGACTTGCTTGTCCTCAGGGCGTAGAAATCAGATTAATCTAATACCATACATATTGTTTAGAAATGATTTGGAAAATATTTGAACACGTCTTAAAATATTTTACTCATCATGTTAAAAGAAAATGTTCCATAATCAATTTCTTTTCTTTTTTCAATTTTTCCAAATTTTTCGAAAAAAACAAAAGAAAAAAGGCTTCAGGGGGAAAAATGGGAAAAAACTGTTTTTTCCCAAATTTTTTCGGTTTTTTCCCGGGCCTTCACATTTCTAGCTTTGGATCAGTCTCTCCCTCTGATTGCACCTCAGTCTCTTCACCTTGCTGCTCCCCCCGTGCAGCTAGGGTTGCCAGCCTCCAGGTGGGGCCTGGGTAGGGCTGCCAAGCCTCCCGGTAGGGCGGGGGAAACACCGATTTTTAAAGCTTACCCCCACTTTTTCAAAATTGGCCGCTGGGGGAGGCAATGGCTGCCAGCAGGAATGCAGCCTGAACTCTTAAAGGGGAAATGTCTGTTGAGGCTTTTTACTGCAGGCTCTCTGCAGACATTTCCCTTTTAAGAGTTCAGGCAGAGCGAGCAAGAGAGCCCCGCCCAGAGATTAAGGAGGGACTAGGCTCTTTCTACTGAAGGGCGTGCTTTTGCATGTGGCTTGCAAAGTTGCTGGGGTAAGTGCCTCTGCCAGCTCTTTTCCTTCTCTCTCTCTCTCCCCCTGCCCCTTTCTTTCTTTTTTCTGTCTGTCTGTCTGTCTGTCTGTCTCTCTCTCTGTCCCCATCCAGCAGAGGTCTATCAGTGGCTATTATTAGCCACAAGGCCTAATGGAACCCTTTGTCTGGGGCAGTGATGCTCTGCATTCTTGGTGCTTGGGGGGCAACAGTGGGAGGGCTTCTGGAGTTCTGGCCCCGCTGCTGGACCTCCTGAGGGCACCTGGTATTTTTGGCCACTGGGTGACACAGAGTGTTGTACTGGATGGGCTGTTGGCCCGATCCACTGTGGCTTCTCTCCTGTTCTTATGATCTGAAAATCATATTTAGCACTTGTGTAGCACTTAGTGCTTCATATTCTGCCGAGATGAGGAAGGATTCAGTAGGGCCATTGCTCAGTGCTAGAGCATCTGCTTGACATGCAGGAGGTATCAGCCTCTTCAGCTAAAAAAGGATCAGGTAATAGGTGACATTAAAGATCTCAGCCTGAGACCCTGGAGAGCCACTACCAGTCTGAGTAGTCAATACTGACCTTGATGGACCAATGGCCTGATTCAGTATTAGGAAACTTCATGAGTTCATGTGGAAGCAACATCACAGGATGTGACATCACAAAATGACGTCACTTCCTTTCTCCTGGCTCCACCCCCAAAGTCTCCTGGCTCCACCCCCAAAGTCCTCAGATATTTCCCAAGTTGGACTTGGCAGCCCTAGGCCTGGGGATCTCCTGCTTTTACAACTGATCTCCAGCTGACAGAGATCAGCTCCCCTGGAGAAAATGGCTGCTTTGAAGGGGGGACTCTATGGCATTGTATTGTGCTGAGGCCCCTCCCCTCCCCAAACCCCACCCTCTCCTGGCTCCACCCTCAAAGTCTCCAGGTATTTTCCAACCCAGACTTGGCAACCCTACGTGCAGCTGCTGCATCCTCTTCTCCTTCAGGTGCTGGTCGAGGTTCCTCTTCTGACTCCATGCTTCATCCTTATCTGAGGAATAGTCAGCCTCAGCTGGGGTTGCCAAGCACTCACAGGCTGCCAGCTGGGGGGGAGTCCTCCTAGGTCCGGGAGCTTCCTGGCACGTGCATGAAGCGCATATGCCACGATGATGTCACCGGAAGTGACATCATCACATTAGGGACATTGCCAGGGTGACACTCTTGCAATCGCCCCAAAATTCTATACCATAGAGTTTTGGGGCGATTGCTAGAGCATCACCCCGGCAACGTCCCCAACATGATGACGTCACTTCCGGGTGACGTCATGACGCTGGGGAAGCCGTCCTAACCAGACGACTTTGGGGGTGGGGTTCCCCGTGCCGGCCGAGTATCGGCCGGTGGATTGGGGACCCCTATAGCGGGGGATCCCCGCCCCCCGGGCAGATTTGGCAGCCCTAGCCTCAGCAGAGCCAGGACCCATGACAAGGGTGGGGTTTGGGGATGGGCGGGTCTTCAGTGCAGTATAATACCATAGAGTCCACCTTCCTACGTGGCCATTTTCTCCAGGCGCACTGATCCCTGTTGCCTGGAGATCAGTTGTAATCCCAGGAGATGGCAAGCCACCCCCTGGAGGCTGGCAATCCTAGGATAGGTATGCCGTAAATATTCTGCTTAAAACCCATAGATAAGATTATCCAAGAAGTAGAAGATTGTTTGCACTGCCCTAAGAGGTTTTCGTACCTGACGACCACTTCAACTTTTCACATAATCGCCCAAGTTTACCTCAGAAACAGATTTGGCCAGTTCAGAATAGTGACTTCAAGGAAAGCATTCATCCCCCACAATCTATTTAGAAGACACAAGGAAGGGTGTGTTGTTGTCGCTTGGAGAAAAAAAGTTTTCAGAAAAGGAAAAAAAGCCATCTTTTATATTACCTACAGCTGTGTTCGGCTCCCGAGGAAGATTTAAAAAATGGAGGCCAATATTCGCCAAATGACATCTTTTAACATCCCTCCAAATACCAAACACATTTCATGTAAATTATGAAAACATGGTTTCCTTTGTTGCTCTAAGTAACTGTTGCCTTTGAACCAAACGAAACGCCTGTTTGGCGGCGATACTGCGGCTTATAAATTAGCCGCTCTTGTCTGCGTTTCTCTCTCACTCTTTCCCCCCCGTGCAATTACTTCTCTTTCAGCTTGAGGCTACTTCGGGAAAGCGAGGGGGGAACAAAATTAAAATAAACGGTGAATTCACTGAACTGAGACTTGGTGGGATGAGATTAATAGTAAACAACGGGAGGTCGTGTCCCCTTGCCATTAAAAACAGTTTCTTGCAACGAGAAGAGCACCGGTTTAACCCTGGATCGTCTCTCGTGTTCCTGCTGAAACGACTGAAATTGAGATGGAGTTCTTCATTCCTATCCCGTGTTAGACCTGTCCCAGACCCACAAAACCCAAATTGTTGAGGAATACTTTCCTTTCAGAGGTAGTAACTGCCAACAGGGGCTGCTATGGAGCGAATACCAAGCAGATATACAAGGACAGTAGGTCCATTCTGGGTGTGATTCCTCAGAAGCAAGGCCTGCTGTATTGAATGGGCCCTACCTTCAAGAAAGGGACCTTGAATCACACATGTGGAGCTAAGAGGAGGAGCTGAGCTTCTGACCACTGATGGCTCGAACCTACGACCTGGAGAACTTCCAGAATGACAACCTATTTATTTATTTACTCACTTTATCCATGTCCCATCTTTCTCTCCGATGGGGACACAAAGCGGTTTACATCAATCCTCCATTTTATCTTCACAACAACCCTGTGAGGTAGGTTAGGCTGACTGGTCCAGGTCACCCAGCAAGCTTCCATAGTGAAGTGGGGATTCAAATCTGGGTCTGTCAGATCCTAGTTAAACACTTTAACCACTGAGCTATTCTGGTTCTCAACTGATCTCGAGGAGGAGGAAAAAGAGGAAGAAGAGGAGGAGGAGGAGTTGGATTTATACCCCACCCTTCACTCAGATTCTCAGAGCGGCTTACAATCTCCTTTCCCCTCCCCTCCCCACAACAGACACCCTGTGAGGTAGGTGGGGCTGAGAGAGCTCTTTCGAGGACTGCTCTTTCAAGGACAGCTCCGACAGAACTATGGCTTGCCCAAGGTCATCCAGCAGCTGCAAGTGGATGAGTGGGGAATGAAACCCAGTTCTCCCAGATTAGAGTCCGCGCTCTTAACCACTACACCACAGGGACCACAGAGAGGAAATGGCAGCTTTGGAGGGTACATTCCATGGCATTATACCCTGCTGAGGCTCCTCCCCTTCCCAAACACTCCCCTCCATGTCTTCATCCTGAAATCTCCAGAAATTTCCAGACCCAGAGCTAGGGCTACCAGGTCCCTCCAGGCAACCAACACAAAAGTGGGGGGACTTACTGGGAGCAGCAGGGAGGCCCATCTGACATGACCCAGAAGTGAGACCATGTCTGGGACATCAGGGTGACACTGTGGTATTTGGGCAAAAAAACACTGGTAAATTTGGCTTCTACCATAGAGTTTTTGCCCAACTACCAGCGTGTCACCTCAGCACCCCAGATATGATGACATCACTTCTGGGTCACATGAGCAGTGAGGTAGGCATGTCACTGCATGTTGGATGGATTGCCCCCTTTTTGGGGGTAAGTTCCCCCCCGCCTGCCAGCTGATTGGTGGCAGAGAGGTGGGGCCCCCGCCTTCAGCAGTGGGTCTGGCAATGCTATCCAGAGCTGGTGTCAGTTAGCACTGCCATAGGTTCTTCTGGACTATTATTATCAATAACTCTGTTGCCTTAGCATCATATACAAATGCCTAAGGGTTCTATCATCTATTCTGATGATCAATTAACCTTGCCTTTGTTTTGAGTTTCATATCGACTCCTCTAGGGCCCGGGTGGGAGATAGCATCGGCAGAGCAACTCCCACCGCAGGAATGCGTGTCTTGCTTGCTTTGCGCATGCTTGTTGCTCATTAGCTTTTCTTCCCTCTTATCTGTCTTTTGCTTTTCCCTAGCTCACGGCCTTGAGCTGCAAGCGTCCTGCTATGTGTTCCTTTGCTTGATTTTTCCTTGGGAATATCCACCCCACAAATCCTAATAGTGTCTTTGCCTGGGAACCTATTTTGCCACGCTTTCCTTGGGAACGGTGGGACAGTATATTTGGGCGCCAATAATCCTCCCAATTGATTGGTGGATGTTAAGGGGGCATATTTCATATCAAGTATAATTGTACTTGCATCCCTATGCTTGGGCATTGCTAACAGAAGAAGTGTATTTGACCAACAAGATCTTTTCTGCAAATAAAGGACTTTCTGTTTAAGGCAGGGGTGGCCAACCTTGCTTAACGTAAGAGCCACATAGAATAAACGTCAGATGTCTGAGAGCCGCAAGACAGGAACAAATATCACACACACGTTTTTATTTTTAAAAATATGCAAATTTGCTTTTTATTAACGTTAAATGGGACTGCCAAAAATAAAAACAAACAAGGAAAACCGGTTATTGATAATGATATTACTTGTTTGCTAATGATATTGAGAGAGAGAGAGAAAAAGAGAGAGATGGAAAGAAAGAACTAAAGAAGTGGAAAGAAAGAGAGAGAGAGAAACTAGGAAAGCAAATAGATGGGAGGGAGGAGGGAAGGAAGGAAGGAAGGAAGGAAGGAAGGAAGGAAGGGAGAAAGAGAGAAAAAGCATGCCTCCCCTTTGCTTCCCCAGCCGCCCTGCCAGGAGCCGCACAATATGTGTGAAAGAGCCGCGTGTGGCTCCCGAGCCACAGGTTGGCCACCCCTGGTTTAAGGAGACCTGTTGTGGACTAGTCTACATCTATTGGCACAATCTCACAGCTGGCAACTATTCTCAGAACTCATCTTCTGCACAAACTCACTAGACAAGCCATTTTATTTCTGTCCCCCGTTGACCATATGGGATGAATAACATTGACCTACCATAGCGGGCTTTTGGAAAGGTTGTTATAATATATGTAAAATGAACTGAACGCGGCAAGAATTATATGAATGCTAAGTGCTTTCATTCTAGCATTGCAGCCTTCCCCAAGATTCCATTCCACCATCCAATAGGGAAAGATGTAAGGTTAAATGGACCTCCTTGTCAAGTTCACAGTGAGTGACAGATCTTTCAGAGGTATCCTTTAACTAACCAGCACTGCATACATGACCTTGCTTCTTGCTCCAGTGGAATCAGCCATATCAGTTTGAGAAGTGATTGCAAGGACCAACAGCTAAGTTAGTTAGGTTGATGGACAGACACCAAGGGCACACATAGACATCGAAGTAGTAAGTTGCAACTCTTTTTTAAAAAAATCTCAGATTCCCCCCCCCCCTTTTAATTGTTTTTCTTTATAAAAATTGGATACAGTGGCAGATGGGTGGAGTGGGGTGATAACAAGAAAACGGTATAATCATGTAAATGGATGCACCTGAATTCACCCAGACACATCTCTACAGCTCGGAAAAAAATTATCTTCCAGACTGCAACCAGTGAGCAGCATGGGAGCCAAACCAGAAATGTGATCAAGAATAACTGAAATTTTAAAAAAGCAAATCAGAATCTCCCAAAGTTTAGCCCTATGGGGACGTAAGATAATGGGATTCAGGGGGGGAAATTTCCAATGCAACCTCTGAGGAACTTCAGCTGAGCCAATAAGTAGTCCTTATAGCTATTGGCTCTTTTCCCCCATGCTTGGGTCAGCCTGCTGCCACAGTGACTATTCTTTCTAGAGATGTTAGTGAGAGTGAGAAAGAAATGAATTGGCTATATGTTGATTAAATTCACAAGCCAAACAAAAAATAAGAAGAGATTCCTTCATTAGGTACAGTGGGACAGTCCATGAAGCATTCAATAAATCCTAAGTACTGTGTTTACTCCTTCATCTTTCAGTGTTCCTGGCTTGGAAGGAAAGGACCTGTTCAGTCCAAATGCAGAAACACAGAACTTCAGTTTCTTCCATGTCTGAGCATGGAGAAATGGCCCACCCACCTTAAAAGGGGGTCGACATTTCATCCCTGTAACCTCTCACCCGTTCCTGCCCTGTTTTCCACTTTCCCATAGATCTCATCCTGAAGCCCTGTTTCTGTTTGGTCATTGCTAGGATTGCCAGCCAATGGCTGGCCCAAGGGCGTAGACTTTTTCAATCCCCGGGGAGGGCGGGGGCTTTCTCATGCGCGTGCACTCGGGACCATGTCCCCGCCGCTCTCCCCCCCCCGCCCCAGGGAGCTGCCACTTCCCTCCCCTGGGCCATGCCCGCCCGCCCGCCGCGCTCCCCGCCCCCCTCCCTCCCTCCCTCTCCCCGCTCACCTCGGGCGGCGTAGGATCGCTGCTGCTGCCTGCAGCCGGGGGCTGGCGCGTCGCCCTTGTGGGCCCCCGGCTCCCGCTCCGCCTCGCATTTCCCAGGGGGGGCTCAGCCACCCCCGGCAAAATGAACGCCCGCCGGTGGCCAGTCAGCTGGCCGTCGCAGCCTCTCTCCTGCCCTGCCCCACCCCAGGGAGGCAGGAGGGCAGGCCGGGGGTGGGGGGGAAGGAGAGGCGGCGACGGCCGGATGCCTGGCCACCGGCGGGCGTTCATTTTGCCAGGAGTGGCTGAGCCCCCCCCCGGGAAATTTCGGGGGGGGGCTCGAGCCCTCGAGCCCCCCCCCCCGTAGTTGATGCCCATGGGCTGGCCCCCAGAAGGAGATGGGGGAGGCAGAGAGACAGGGAGGCACCAATGGCATGATGTCACTTCTGAATGAAACCAAGAAGTGACACCACAACACTCTAGAAATTGCTGGAGGTTTTATGGGAAAACCATAGAGTGGTGATTCCTAGAACGATGTGACATCACTTCTGGGTTTTCACTGGAAGTGGCATCACACCATCATGCCAGTGGTAATATTTGATGTAGGGGTTGCTGGTTGGCAACCGTAGCTACTGCAGGGAAACAAGATGCTAGGCTAGATATATCTTTGGCCTGTCAAGCAGGGCTGCGGAACTGCGGTTATAAGACTATGCTAAAGTACATTTAATTCTAGGAATGTATTAGGGTTACCAGCTCCAGACTGGGAAACATCTGGAGATTTTGGCAGTAGAGCCTGAGGAGGGTGGGGTTTGGAGAGAAGAAGGACATCAATGGGGTATCATGCTACAGAGTCCACCTTCCAAAGTGGCCATTTTCTCCAGGGGAACTGATCTCTGTCACCTGTTATAACCCCAGTTATAACCCCAGGAGAGCTCCAGCCATCACCTGGAGGTTGGCAACCCTAGTATGTACTGGATGGGGTCCTTTTTGAATCACTGTCTAGAACTGAAGTCAATTGGACCTTGGGTGGAAAGACCTTATTTAAACCACCATAACCTGCTACTTTCCACTGTGAATTTGAAAAAAAAGGGAGGGCGGCAGGGTTCATTTTGTAGCAGGAGCTCCTTTGCATATTAGGCCACACACCCCTGATGTAGCCAATCCTCCAAGAGCTTACAGAGCTCTTCTTACAGGGGCTACTGTAAGCTCTTGGAGGATTGGCTACATCAGGGGTGTGTGGCCTAATATGCAAAGGAGCTCCTTCTACGAAATGAGCCCTGGAGGGCGGTATCTCTGCCGTATCAGTGTGAACCAAGGACTTGGCAGAACAACATGTGGAACTGTTTTGCTCCTCGGCGTGACAACCAGCAGAAGGTATGAAACCAAATGAGGTATGTAAACATTCTGTTTTCTACAAGAAACATCCGAGAAATAAAGCACATTTCTATTGCCTCCTTCGGTTCTCTATGGCAGCCACACACACAAAAAAATAAATCCACAAATCTGGGATCTAAGCTAACCACAGTTTGAGCTTTTGGTTAGACCTGACTTGGATAATGCTATAATACTATTCAGAGTATATGGGACATCTTGCTTTTTTCAGTAGTTCTGACAGCAAGCCTTTAAGGTAAACCACGTTTATTATTCCTCATACTACAGATGACTAAATTGAGAGACAATTGCTTGTCCCCAACACATGAACACATGAACACTTGAAGCTGCCTTCTACAGATCCAGACCTTCTGGTCCAACAAGATCAATAATGTCTAGAGATGTGAAGGCCCGGGACAAAACCAGAACAATTCGGGGAAAAACCGTTTTTTCCCGTTTTTTCCCTGAAGCCTTCTTTGTTTTTTTCCAAAAAATCGGAAAAATTTTAAAAAAAGAAAATAAATTGATTATGGAACGTTTTATTTTAACATGATGAATAAAATATTTTAAGACAAGGTGTTCAAATACTTTCCAAATCATTTCTAAAAAAATACGTATGGTATCAGATTAATCTAATTTCTGTTTCAATCCAGGCAAACCTTCAGTTTTTAGGGGTCCATAATAACTGTGATAATGACAGACACAACAGAGTCGCCGCAGAAGCAGAGACTGAAACTGATCATTACAGCTCAGAAAATGATTCTGATTTAAATTTCATGCCCATTCATTGAAATTTAGTCCCACACTCCCTTCTATACACTTCCCCCCCTTCAATTCTTCTTATGAGAATGGGTTTTTTATTTTTATTTAATACTGTGGAGAGGAAATATAAATAATTGTTACTTCTGAATTTTTAAAAATTGTTTTGTGGAGGTTTTTTGGTCTGTTCCACATAAACTAGTAAACAGTTCAGGAGATGGTTGGTCCATTTGTTACGATTACAAAAAAATATTATTTAAAAAGTAAATTCTGTTTGTAATAATTGTTTGAATACACTATATTTTTAATATGCTAGTGATAATTTCATGCCAAGTAAAATTATCCATAGTCATATTTTATGTTCCTAAAGTAACAAAATGACTTTCAATCTGGACAAAAAAAAAAAGGGCTAATGTAGCATTTTTTTCAATTTTTCCAAAAATTTCCGTTTCCCACCCGAAAAAAACGGAAAAAAACAGAGGTTTTTTTTCCATGCTTCAAAATTTCTGGAAATTTTACATCTCTAGTATTTTCTATTCAGGCTTGCAGCAGCTTTTGTTCATTTGTTTGCTTATGAAATATTTTTAGTTGCCGCTCACCCAAAGGGACTCATGGTGACTTGCAGCATTAAAACCATATAAAGCAGTTAAAAACAACCAAAACACAAATAACCAATATAGGCTGCTGTCCCACATGCTAAATAATCCACTTTCAACCCACCTTCAGTGCACTTTCCAACTGGATTTTACTGTTTGAACTGGCAAAATCCAGCTGGAAAGTGCAATGAAAGTGGATTGAAAGTGGTTTATTTAGTGTGTGTGACAGCAGCCACAGAATATTAAAATGTTAAACTATTAAAATATGTGGCTAGCACCATACCAGTAGAAAAACAACCGAAAAATGTGGATTACCCTCCAAAAGCCAATCTAAGCAATTTGGCCTAGCGTGCCCCGCAGAAGGTCGCCAAGGCCGGCAGGGCACGAGGGCCATCAGAGAGGGTATTCCACAGGGTAAGTAAAGGTAAAGGTTTCCCTTGCTCAAAAGCCAGTCAAAGACAACTCTAGGGATGTGGCGTTTCCAAGCCGAAGAGCCAGCACTGTCCGAAGATGTTTCCGTGGTCATGTGCATCAAAGAGAGAACCACAGCCCTCATAGGACCATAGAAGTGAAAAAACAAAGCTGTGTAGGACGCTTATAAAGTGTATGTAATTCAGTGAGATTAAGATACATAATATTTAACAAACATCCATTAATTTAAAGAAACAACCATATTTAAACAGACAACAACAGTTGATTTAAAGAGACGACGATGAGGTTTTCCGGAATGTTGTTCTCGTTTCATCGTTAGACTTCTTCCAAATCAAAACAATACGTTTGAAGGCAATTACAAGATGTAACAATTACAAGACGTAATAACGCAATGACGTGCAAACCCCGTCTGACACCAAGTTGTTGTTTTTTTTCCAGTAGCTTTCAAGTCAATTATACATGAGAATATTCATTATGGTCAGCCTTCACTTCCTATACATCTCAGGTATAATTAAATTAATGGATGTTTGTTAAATATTATGTATCTTAATCTCACGGAATTATATACACTTTATAAGCGTCCTACACAGCTTTGTTTTTTTCACTTTTATGGTCCGTGGTCACGTGGCCGGCATGACTAGACGCCGAGGCGCACGGAACGCCGTTGCCTTCCCACCGCAGCAGTACCTATTTATCTCCTTGCGATTTCATGCTTTCAAACTGCTAGGTTGGCAGGAGCTGGGGCCAGAGACAGGAGCTCGGTGTCAGAATCAGTTAATTCTGTCAATGTAATCTTGCATGCACACTATGTATTCTGTTATTTCTTTATGTATTGGACCTGTATTTTCTCCTGTCTTGGTCGGGAAGGTGACAACCCCTAGGGTGAGAACAAGGAGGCCTCTCATCCCTGCCTCCGCATTCCAGCTGCTCCGGCAGTAACTTCAAGGGGAGGAAGGCTCTCATCTCTTATCTATGCTAAAGAACCTTGGAGCCATGAATTGTTATGTGAACGGAGGGGTCTGGTTTGGAAAGGGAAATTTACTGCTTAACACCTCATTTTTTTCCTGTGTGAACCAAACGGTCAAGACACCTTTTAGCCCGCCAATTTTCCCTCCTGGGGATTGGCTACCTATGGGTAATTCAAACTCCTTGGAATGGTATAATAGACCCGCTTGTATTATTTGTCTCATCTCTGACAATACCCCGAGACGCTGTACTAATGTAGGAATAGGCAATAAAGAACTGTGGTTAACCAACCGAGATCTGATCCTTGACTACTTTGAACAGGACTCTCACAGATTGTCAGAGATCCTTGATTGGGACTCAATCGTTCCTGACCATGTCAGAAGACGATCTCGTCCCCCTCAAACCTACCACTCCAGAGGAGGCCCCTGCTACCCCGGCGGATCCGGGGAACGGGGGTGGCGGCGGCGGAGGAGGTCCCGAGGTGCCGGTGACCATGAGCCAGGGGGCTTACTACATTCCGCGCCGCCCGATTACCCATCAGAGCGTGACCCCCCAGTACACCTGGAGCCACTTCGGGGGCCGATCCGTGACTTCGTGGGTGCACGACAGGAAAGGGGTGAGAGTTCCGCTCACCGGCGACCAGCTCGATCGAGGGAGACCGAGCTACCTAGGAGACGACCGCGAGCCGGTCCGCCGTGGAGGACCGCGTCGCCAGCCTCCCGAAGAGGAGACACTGGATTTGTATGGGCCCGATCCGTATCGAGAGGAGCAGACGGTCCCGCTGGATCAGATGATGGGAGACCTGCGGCTGCAACTCACCTCCGAGCTCCGCGAGTTGGCCCTCGATCTCCAGCACCAATTTCGAGACGCTATGGTGGCGATGCAAGGCGCCCTCCTCGGTCAAGGAATCGGAGCCCCACAACAGCAGCCAGCACCCGGAGGGGTTCCGGCTCAGCCGCAGGCGCCCGCTCTACCGGCGCAGCCAGCTCCGCCGGTCGTCCCGGCTCCAGTTCCGGGGCCCGTTCCCGCGCCGGCCCCAGTCCCGGCCGCGCCGGCCGCTCGCCCACCCCCTTCCGACCCGCTGACGACTACTTTCGATGGGGACCCCGAGAAGCTACGTTTCTTCACGCTCGAGATCGGGAGATTCCTGGACAGTTGGGGCCACCTGTATCCTACCGAGAAGGATCGCATAGGCTACATCGGGTCCAAGCTGAAAGACACCGCCAGCGATTGGTATGTGAGCCTGCACGACAACCCTGGCCCTGAGTTGCGTTCCTTGAACAACTTCATGTGGGCTCTTCGGCACCAGTTCGAGGACCCGCTGGGTGAGGAAAAAGCCAGAAATCAACTGAGAAAACTGTTCCAAGGAAGATCGTCAGTGAGAGAATACACTGAAAAGTTCCGGCGCATCGCTGCCAAAATCCACGGATGGCCGGAGGAACTCTTCATGGAGAAGTATTGGGAGGGTCTAAACCCGGAAATCTACGAGACCGTACTGCTAGGAGGCCGCCCGGGCACGCTGACCACCTGGATGAGGGCAGCCACCGACATGGAAGAGCGCTTCGCCCTAATCAAGATGGGAGCGTCCGCAACCGCCGCTATCAGAGCAGGCCCACGAGCGAAGCCCCGATCCAATGTGCAAGATGTCCGCGACGCGAGGTTCCGACAAGGGTTGTGTATGAAGTGCGGGGAGAGTGGCCACTTCGCCTCAGCGTGTCCAAGAGGAGGGGGGAAGGGCCCGAAGACCTCAACCCCAGGACCCGCGAGCACCCCGACTCGGGGGAAGACCCCCATGAAACCCCGGGCTTTGCAGCTGGAAGGGGCGACAAGTGAGCAGGGAGAGCTGGAGCTGATGGAAGCCCAGATGTCGGGAAACTCCAACGGCCTGCAGTGAGCGGCGCAGAGCTGCAGGTCCCCCACAACGAAGCGCCATCTCCGGTGAGCATCCCTGGCCCCTTGTTATATATGGTAGTAACTGTGGTGACCCCAGGATCAGGCACCCACATGAGGGTCCGCGCTTTAATTGACTCTGGGTGCGCGCGAGACCTAATCAGCCCCCTAGTAGTGGAGGGGCTGGGACCTAAAGTCACCCCGTTAGCGGAACCCCTGAAGTTTACCCAGATGGATGGGTCCGAAATGAAGGAGGAGTGCATAGCAGAGACTGAGAACTTAATTTTGGGAACGGGGGACCACTGGGAGAAGAGAGCTTTCGTCATAACCCCTAATGCCCAATTCCCTATGGTGTTGGGTAGCCCTTGGCTCGGGGCGCACGACCCCTACATAAAATGGAGCGAGGGGAAGATTTCGTGGGTAGACGAACGCTGCCAGAGCCACCGCTGGGACCCAGGATGGGGTCCCGGGCCCCCCAGCCCGCCGTCTCCTGCGGCCGCCCTCGCTCTCGTCCCTGCCATGGTGCCTAAGGAATATAGAGACTTGCTGGAAGTGTTCAGTGAGACCGAGGCGGACGAGTTGCCCCCCCATCGGCTGTCGGACTGTGCCATAGAGCTCCTCCCAGGCGAGAAACTCCCAAAGGGCAAATTGTATTCCATGAGCCCGGCGGAACGGGAAGAGCTGCGGAAGTTCTTGGACAAAAATCTGGCTAGGGGGTTTATCCGCCCCGCCAAGTCCCCTTTTGCGGCGCCCGTGCTGTTCCGAAAGAAAAAGGATGGCGGCTTACGATTGTGCACGGATTATCGGGGGCTAAACGCAGTCTCCACCTCTAATGCTTACCCCCTCCCGTTAATAAAAGACCTTTTGGCGGAGGCGGCCAAGGGGAAGATTTTCACCAAGTTGGATCTGCGAGATGCCTACTTCAGGGTGCGCATAAGGGAGGGGGATGAACCCAAGACTGCTTTTAACACCCCCTTGGGGCAGTTTGAATACCTCGTGATGCCGTTCGGCTTAAGTGGCGCGCCCGGGGTCTTTATGAGTTTAATCAATGAAGTGTTGCACAAGCACCTATTTAAGGGCGTGTTATGTTACATAGATGATATCTTGATCTATTCCACTGATAAGAACGAACATGTGACTTTGGTCAGAGAAGTACTGTCAACATTACTAAAAAACCAGCTGTTTGTGAAACTGTCTAAGTGCGAGTTTCACCGCGAGTCTGTGGACTTCCTGGGCTACCGCATTTCTCAGAAGGGGTTGGAAATGGACCCGGGGAAGGTGGAAGCGGTGGTGCAATGGGAGGCTCCGCGAACGAGAAAGCAGCTGCAGAGCCTGTTAGGATTTTGTAACTTCTATCGGACTTTCATCAAGGACTTTGCCAAAGTCACCCTTCCCTTAACGGACTTGTTGAAAACCAAGGGGAGGGGTCCCGAGGCGGGAAAGCCGGGAGAGAAACTGGCGTGGAATGGGGAGTGTCAGAAGGCATTTGAGGCTTTAAAAACTCTTTTTACCTCGGAGCCCATTTTGGCGCACCCGGATGAGACTAAAGATTTTATAATCCATGTTGATGCCTCGGATGTAGCAATGGGGGGGGCCATCCTACAAAGGGACTCGGAAGGGAAACTGCACCCCTTAGCGTATATCTCAAAGAAGTTTAATGAAACAGAGAGGAATTGGTCAGTGTGGGACAAGGAAGCTGCGGCCATTAGATTGGCGCTCACTACCTGGCGCCACTGGTTAGAAGGGGCGCAGACTCCGTTCGAAATATGGACGGATCATAAGAACCTAGAAGCTTTGCGCACACAGCGGTCCCTCAACGCCAAACAACTGCGCTGGGCTGACTTCTTCTCAAAATTTAACTTTGTGTTAAAGCATTTTCCTGGGAAGGCTAATTCCCTGGCAGACGCGTTGTCCAGATTGCCCCAACACGAGAGTCTGAAAGAGGAGGTATTCGATTCCATGTTCTCCCCCCAGCAGCTGGGAGGAGCGGTTGTCACCAGGAGCAAAGCAAAGAAAGCTGAGCTAACCACTGGGAACTGTCAATGGGGGGAGGAATATGCTCCTGAGGAAATAGAGGAATTGGAAGCGGTGGGAGAGTGCGAAAAAAGAGAGGACAATTGTTGGCTCCATGGGGACAAATTAGTGGTGCCTAAAACCAAACGCAAAGAAATCCTGCTAAATTGTCACTCTTCCAAGCTCGCCGGGCACTTTGGATTCCTAAAAACTCTTAACCTAATCCAACGTCAGTTCTGGTGGCCGCGCATGCGTCGAGACGTCTCGGATTTCGTCTCGGCATGTCAAACCTGCTTAATGTGTAAAAAACGGGGGGGCAAAGTCCCGGGATTGTTACACCCCCTACCCACGGCTTCCAGGCCCTGGGAAGACATAGCCATGGATTTCATTACCAATTTGCCCCCATCAAAAGGAAAAACAGTGATCTGGGTAGTGGTAGACACTTTCTCCAAACAAGCCCATTTCACTCCCTTCAAACAGTTACCCACCGCCAAAGGGATGGCTAAAGCCTTTTTTAACCAGGTGATAAAATTACATGCTTTTCCGAGAAGGGTGGTATCCGATCGCGGAAGTCAGTTCGTTGCCACCTTCTGGCGGGAGCTTTTGAAGCTAATGGACATAGAGCCTGCCTTGAGCTCGGGTTACCATCCAGAAACCGATGGCCAATCCGAGCGAACTAATCAAATTCTGGAGCAGTTCTTAAGATGCTACACCAACTACCACCAAGATAATTGGGTGGAATTACTACCCTTTGCAGAATATAGCTACAACAATGCAGTGCATTCCTCCACTGGGGTCTCACCTTTCATGGCAGTGGGAGGCTTTGAAGGTAAACCGCTCCCCACACTCAAGGAAGACCCCCAGGCTCCCCCCTCAGACTTTAAAAACTGGTGGTCCAGCCTCCAGGACTCCTGGCCGTTGATTGGTAAAGCCTTGGACCATGCCAAGGAGGACTATAAGAAATATGCTGATCGTGGCCGAGCACCGGGATGGGACCTTCAACCCGGGGACTCAGTTTATCTCTCTACCAAAAATATCCACGGGTTGCAGCCCAGCAGAAAATTGGGATGGAAATATGTTGGACCTTATAAAGTGCTACGAAAAATCTCTGATGTCTCCTTTGAACTGGAACTGCCTAAATCACTAAGTTCTATACATCCTGTGTTTCATTTCAGCTTGCTGAAGAAAGATCCTGGGCCGAATGCATGGCATCCAGTTCCTCCAGTTCCTCCTCCACTGATGAAGGAGGGGAGTCCACACTACGAGATAACTGAAATCCTGGATTCCAAGACAAAGAGGGGCCACTTGTATTATTTAGTTAGATGGTTAGATTTTGGCCCGGAACACAATGAATGGATTCGTTCTGAACATGTTCATGCCCCCAAGTTAACCAAACTGTTCCATAAAATGTTCCCTGAAAAAGCTAGGTGAAGGGATTTATGGGGAGGGCAGGGTGTCAGAATCAGTTAATTCTGTCAATGTAATCTTGCATGCACACTATGTATTCTGTTATTTCTTTATGTATTGGACCTGTATTTTCTCCTGTCTTGGTCGGGAAGGTGACAACCCCTAGGGTGAGAACAAGGAGGCCTCTCATCCCTGCCTCCGCATTCCAGCTGCTCCGGCAGTAACTTCAAGGGGAGGAAGGCTCTCATCTCTTATCTATGCTAAAGAACCTTGGAGCCATGAATTGTTATGTGAACGGAGGGGTCTGGTTTGGAAAGGGAAATTTACTGCTTAACACCTCACTTTTTTCCTGTGTGAACCAAACGGTCAAGACACCTTTTAGCCCGCCAATTTTCCCTCCTGGGGATTGGCTACCTATGGGTAATTCAAACTCCTTGGAATGGTATAATAGACCCGCTTGTATTATTTGTCTCATCTCTGACAATACCCCGAGACGCTGTACTAATGTAGGAATAGGCAATAAAGAACTGTGGTTAACCAACCGAGATCTGATCCTTGACTACTTTGAACAGGACTCTCACACTCACTCCGTCACGCAGCACTCGGGTCTCGAACTGCTGAACTACCGACCTTCCGGTCTGCAGTTCAGCGTCTTAACCACTTGAGCCACTGCAGCCCTTTTATTCCACAGGGTAGGGGCCACAAATGAGAAGGCCCTTCCCTCGGTGGCAGCTAACCAAGCCATCCTGGGGGGTGGGCAGGCACCTACAAGAGGACCCTAGAACAGGGGTGTCAAACATAAGGCCCAGGGGCCATCCAGGGCTGCCATGCAGCTCGCGAGCAATTGATGCAAGGGAGGGAACAAGAGGCTGCTCAGGGGTGGGCGGAGCCACTCCAAATGTGGCTCCAACACAGCCGAACAACCTCATCTGCAGCAGTCAAACAGAACCCCCTCACTTCAGGGACTGATAAACTGGGAGCCATCGGGAAGAGTTGTCCTGTATAATGAAACATAAGAGGCGCAGAGCTGACATTGCTGTGTCCCTTTAACCTTTCTTTCTTGCGATGTCCAGTACGAGGAATGCAAAACACGATGTCCTTAAGTCCCCAAATGGCAAGGCGCAACGCTTGCAGTCTAGCAGCTCAGGTTCGGCAAAGTCTAATTGTATCTAATTTGCCCAGCAACTCTGGTTTTGAAATGAATTCTGTTTTGTGCAACCTCCAGCCTTGCATAACCTTCTGTTAGGCACAGCTTCTTGCTATGAGGAGCAGGGCTGTCGTGGAAAGGCGCTGTGTCTCTTCAGACTGCCCCCCTCGCTCAGGGAAATCCATCCAACGGTATTCTTTTGGGAATGTGGGTGGAGGGAGGAAGAACGAATGAAAATGCAAGTTGAATTTGGAAACTGAGAGGGAATTGGAGGTGAAAAAGAAATATATAGAAACATAGAGCTGGAAGGGACCTCAGGGGTCATCTAATCCACCCCCCTGTACAATGCCGGAAATTCACAACTCTCTTCCCCCACCCCCACTCCCCCAGTGACTCCTGCTATATGCCGAGAGGTAGGCAAAAAAACCTTCAAGATCCCTGGCCAATCTCAGCTGGAGGAAAACTCCTTTCTGACTCCAAAGCAGCGATCAGCATTTCCCTGGGCCACAAGAAAGGGCCACAAGAACTAAGCACGGAGGCAACCCTTCCTGCCTTTCCTCTCATGATCTGCCTAAGTTCACAGAATCTGCACTGCTGTCTGATGGCCATCTAGCCTCTGCTTAAAAACCAAAGAAGAAGAAGAGGAGGTTGGATTTATACCCCGCCCTTCACTCAGCGTCTCAGAGTGGCTTACAATCTCCTTTCCCTTCCCCTCCCCACAGCAGACACCCTGGGAGGTAGGTGGGGCTGAGAGAGCTCTCCTGAGAACTGCTCATGAAAAAACAGCTCTGAGAGAACTGTGACTGACACAAGGTCACACCAGCAGCTGCATGTGGAGGAGGAGTGGGGACTCAAACCCAGTTCTCCCAGATTACAATCTGCACTCCTAACTACTACACCAAACTACACCAGAAGGAGTGCCCTCTCCCACCCAGGAAGCCTGTTAAACTGAGGAACTGCTCTGTCAGGAAGTTCTTCCTAAGGTTTAGCTGAAAACTCTTTGGATTTAAGATGCCTGAAAATAGCATGTCCCATTCAAAGTGAATGAGCTTTTTCTTTGCTTACAGTCCAAAGCACACTTCCTTGAAAGGTAATTCCCAAGAAAGAACTAGGGTTTCCAATCTCTAGGCGGGGCCTGGAGATCTCTGGGAATCACAGCTAATTTCCAGACAACTATGATGGGAAGCCAGTGTTGTAGTTAAGAGTGGCGAACTCTAATCTGGAGAACTGGGTTTGATTCCCCACTCCTCCACATGAAGCCAGCTGGGTGACCTTGGGTCAGTCACAGTTCACTCAGAGCTGTTCTCTCAGTTCAGTTCTTTATTGCTACGATCATTTGACCAGAAAATACATAAAACAATTCCATAGTTTACACAATACGGAGGACTTATAAGATAAAACTTGGCCAATAAAACAAGTACAAAGCCTTTCCTTTAATGGACAAGTACAAAGCCTTTCCGTGAAGGGAATATCCTTGTATTTTCCTTCAAGTATTGCAGAAGGGAGGACAGAGCACCTAGCCAAAGTGAAGGCTCTTCTAAACCCTTTTACTTCAAGAGATGTTAAATACTTGGCTGGACCCACAGTATTTTTAATAGTTGCCCTCATCGTAATGTTTTGTATGCTGGAAAGATCATTTTGGCGTTCTATATCCTCGATTCTCTGCTTGACTAGAGTTTTTGCTTGGTCTATTCCCAGAGATAAAAGCACCTGAGGAGAAAGACCTATTTTCAATAGATAACTCTGAACAGACTTGAACCAATCTGATTGAAAATCATTGCAGAGTATCAGGGGGAATAAACCTTGTGGGTTGAGATACCCCTTTAGCCAGATATATATTGATAAAATACCGACCCAGGCTTCAACGTTTAGACAACCTGTCTCCAGTCTTACCCTCACATTTGACACACATCTAGGGACCTGCAAGATAGTTCTTAGAAACTCAGACTGAACTCTTTCAAGGGGGGCAAAGCAGGAACTGGCTGGCCCCAAGAATAAACCATATAACAGTTGGGCTAGCGTCTTGGCTTTGTATAATTTAAGGGCTGCAGGAACATATGACCTCCCTTGAGAGGGATAAAAGAGCTGTTCTCTCAAGAAAAGTTTTCTCCGAGCTCTCTCAGCCCCACCTACTTCACAGGGTGTCCGTTGTGGGGAGGGGAAAGGAAAGGAGATTGTAAGCCGCTCTGAGACTCCTTTGGGTACTGAAAAGTGGGGTATAAAACTAACTCTTCTTCTTCATTTGCATGCTTTGGAGGATGGACTTTATGAGAAAATAAATTTGAAAACAAATAAATAAAAATAAATTACATTTTGCTGAGGTCCCTCCCCATTCTCCACCCCCAAATCTCCAGGACTTTCCCAAACAGGCGACATTACCACACCCGAGTAAAGCAAAATCTTAGGATAGAGAAACGAGCAAACCAGAACGGATTTTGCTTAGATGAGTAATGCATTTGCATTAGGAAAGAGTATGCCTGTACGTCCTTGTATTTTGCTAATCTCTACAGAAAGACCCCAAGATCTCCGTGGTATTTGTCCCGTATAATGGCCCAGTTTATTTGTGTAAATATAAGCATTTATCAACGTGTAAAAGAGACTTTTCATTAGCTTCCTTTGCCAAGGTTGAGGTGGGTAGGTGGGAGGGAGAGAAAGCTATTAATTTAGCCAGTTCTTTCAACTCCGGGGTTGCTGCAATACCCGGAACTGATGAATACAAAATAAATGTGAGACCGTATTAGATGTAAAGGTTAATCCATAAATCAAAGGGAAATGTCAGTTGCCTTTTAACGTTGATTGAGATGTAATTTGGTGTCGGTGGTGCCGTGTTTGTCGTAGGAATTTGCAAATCCTCTCCTGTTAGGTGTGGGGCGCGGGGTGACCCCGAAACAAATTAAGTCATTTGTTTTGTTTAGAGAAGCATGGCCAAATTGGTTGCCTTGTATGCGCTGGGCGTTGCCATCCAGTGCCTGCTTCAAGAGGAGCGAACGTTGACAGTGGCCTCTCCTGCCCCAAAGAAATCATCATCCCGGGGTGAGGTGAGTTATCTTTGCCTTCATTTGCTTAGCATTTTATATATTCCATATATATATGGAATTTTTGGAGAGTAGGTAGAGCTGCCAGGTCCCTCTAGCCACAGGTGGGGAGTGGGGGGGGGGGTTAGGGTTGCTGTCTTCAGAGCCAGTGTAGTGTAGCAGTTAAGAGCGCAGACTCTAATCTGGGAGAAACAGGTTTGATTCCCCACACCTCCACACACAGCTGCTGGTGTGACCTTGGGTCAGTCACAAGTTCTCTCAGAGTTGTTCCCTCAGGAGCAATCCTCAAAAGAGCTCTCTCAGCTCCACCCACCTCACAGGAGGTCTGTTGTGTGGAGGGGAAAAGAGATTAGAAGCCACTCTGAGGCTGCGGTCACACATACCAATGGAGGGGAAGCGAGACGATTTCCTCCGGAGGAATTTGACACGCAGTTGCAAGATCACACAGCCCTTTGAAGCTGCAGGCTTAGCCCATCATTGTGTGATCAACTGCAGGTGAGTCTCTCTTTTTTTGCTGTTTGCTTCCCTTCCGCATAAACGAGGATTCGCACCTCTGCACTGTGGGCCCCCTGTGGAGTATGTGATGATGCACATACTACCGGGGGGGGGGGGGGGACAATGGCATAAAGTCAGGATGGCCTGATCAGACCATCCCGACAGCATGAGAGCGTGATTGTGTGATCATACAGGGGAAAGTCCGCCCATTGCCCACCTTATCCAGATAACACTGGACTTTCCCCGGTGTCTTTTAACACTGCTTCCATGACGGAGCAGCACAGGTTGTGATGACTGTGGAACACTTCCCAGATGTTGCTGTCTGATTGCTCCTTTTATATCCGTCAGGCATTTGCGCCTATGTCGGATCTAAAGGTGCGTGTGATTGCAGCCTGAGACTCCTTCAGGTAGTGGGGGGGGGTTATAAATCCAATCTCATCATTCTTCCGTCCTCTGTTTTAGCCTCTCAACAACAACGCTGCGAGGTAGGCCAGACTGAGTGGAAGGGAGTGGCCCCAGGTCACCCAAAAATCTTCCCTGGCAGAGGAGGGATTTGAACCTGTGTTTCCCACCTCCTTATCTAAGCACTACACTACAGTTTTGGGACTGGCAGGATATCTGAGGAAGGAGCCCATTGAACCTGAGAGTGGCTATGTGTGGAGCTCACATGGAGTCACAATCCTACGCACACGAAGCTTCGTGTGTGCCTCAGAGCCTCTTCAAGTAGTCCAGAGTCTCCAGTTCTGGCTTTGGCACCTTTTAACAGGATTTTCATGCATTTTCATGCAGTTTTAATGTGCTTTAGGCAGGGGTCATTTCGTAGAACAAGAGGTGCAGGAGCTCATTAGCATAACTCATTAGCATAACTTATTTGCATATGCCACACCACCTGACATCACCGGAAGTATGTCAGAAGGCAAGAGAGAAAGAAAGAGGAGAGAGAGAGAGAAAGAAAGAGCTGGCAGAGAGGGGGGTCAGCTACTAACCCAAGCCTCAGAAATACCCCTATTCTGGGAGGAGAGCTTCAGTGGTGGCTGAAGCCTTCAGAGGGCTGGTCGGAGGAACAAGGACCTTCCCAGGGGACAGGGTCATTTTGCTGCAGCCATGACACAAGCAGGCATTCCCCTATGGGGGGGGGGCTGGCACCAACTCCCGGAGCTGAGCTCCCCCGAGCTCCTGCTCGAAATGACCCCTGGCTTTAGGATTCTTGTTTTGATGGTGGTGGGGGGGGTTAACTCTCTATCAGTAGTTTATTTGTATTTTATGTTATTGCTGTTACCTGCATTGGGTCCCCAATTTGGCCAGGAGAAAGGTAGGTATAAAGAACAATTTATTTATTAATTTATTTATTTATTATATTTATATCCCGCCTTGCCAGCGGACCGGCTCAAGGAGGAGATTGGATTTATACCCCACTTTTCACTACCCAAAGGAGTCTCAGCGTGGCTTACAAACTCCTCTCCCTTCCCCTCCCCACAACAGACACCCTTTGAGGTAGGTTGGGCTGGGAGAGCTCTGACTGAGGACTGCTCCTGGAGATCAGTTGCAATCCTAGGAGATCTCCAGCCAAGACCTGGAAATTGGCAACCCTAGTTCGGATGTGTTTTATTCTCAAGTGTATTACTGTAAACCACTCCAAGACTGCAGAGGACAGGACGTCGTATAAAAATGTAATGAAATAACTAGAAAATATAGTCAGGCTTTTTAAGAAGCCTTTTATTAAGGGTAAAACAATAAATTAATTAAAATGAAAAAAAAGAGAGACCAATTTTTGGTGCCCCTAGATCTACTCATTGTATTTGTTTCCACCTCGGTCTGCCAAAATTTAAACAGGGATGACTGCATTTAAACCCTCAAGAGTGAGTGAGGTGTAGCAGGTAAAGTGCTGGACTACAAACGGAGCAAGAAGATTTGCCATCAAATGGAAACTAAAACAGCTCTGTGCTGAAGATGGTTTGTTAGCCGCTTTAATTGGGGGTACCCACAAATCAGCTTGGATGAAAGCCCTGGATAAGACACTGATGAATGTTGGGATGTCGATTGATGATATTTTGGGCAAAACCAAAGCATTTTCTCTGATCGAGAAGCGAGTCCTGGAAATCGACCATCGCAGTTTGATTCTGAGAGCCCACAGAGTTTGCTCACCCTTATTTTTTTGGTCTCTCTTGCCCAAAATTTTTACACACACACACCCCGCCCCCCCCCCGCAATATGTACTATCTTACCATCCCACGTTATTACAGAGCTTTGTTGTTTGCAAGACTGAAGATTATACCTCCAATGGTTTTGCAAGGGAGGTTTTTGAACAGGCCCGACACTGACAGAATTTGCCCTTGTGGCCTTAACAGGACTGATACATCCTTTCACGACCCGCTGGAATGCAGATTATTTTGAGATTATGAGGGATTACTATCTCAAGTGTTTATTCAACCAATCGTCTTCCTATAGACCGGAAACACTGGCTCTTTTGCTCAGTTACCAGCAGGGGTCATTTCGTAGAAAAAGAGGTGCAGGAGCTCATTACCATAACTCATTTGCATAACTCATTTGCATATGCCACACCCCCTAACATACCGGAAGTGTGTCAGAAGGCAACACCCACCCCTCAGGCTCCACTCCACAGGTGAGTGAAACTGACCTGCTCTTCCTCCATTCCCTTCCCCATCCAATACTTGGTGCAATAAAAATAAGCGTAAAGAACACACCCTCATTCTCTTCCTGCTCCCTTGAAACCACCAGGTTTCAAGTAGACCTGAGATACCCAGGACATGTGCACCACCCATCCCTTTCCCTTCCCCTCCCCACAACAAGACATCCTGTGAGGTAGGTGGGGCTGAGAGAGGTCTTTTGAGAACTGCTCATGAGAGAACAGCTCTGAGAGAACTTGTGAATGGCCCAAGGTCACACCGGCAACTGCATGTGGAGGAGTGGGGAATCAAACCCGGTTCTCCCAGATTAGAGTCCAACTCCTGACCACTACACCAAACTGATGGGGTGGAAGCTGCTGAAGGGTTGGTGGAATTTCTCCAGTACTTATGTGCCATGTGCCCAGATAAAAAATGGTATGCTTAGAAAATTTATATGCCACCTTGAGCAAGTCTCTGGAAAAGCAGCACGCAGTCATAAAAGGAACAATGATAAAATTATCAATATCAAAACAAAACATTAAAAACAATAAAGACCCTAGCAGGGCTTTCCCCGGGGCGCTGCGCCTCTGCACTGCTCGGGGAAGCCAAGGAGGGGGCGGGGCTTGGTCATGTGCCCGCCCCCTGGGCTCCTCACTCCCGGAGCTGCGCTCCTGTGCACTCCCGCTCCAACGGACCCCTGGTTACCAGGATCCCAAGATCACTCTAGCAATTGCAAAATGTGTCTCTGTCCTTCCAGCCCTTGCACCTAAAAAATAAGAAATAAGTGTTTTCTGTTGCTCAGGATTCGTGAATCTATGGCCCTGATCACACGCAGAATTAGCCATGTGATAGGCACGACTCCCAGCCAGATTTTAAGGGCGCGCTCACAAGAGAACATCTGGCAAGGGTCCCACACCCGTCGGCAAGCCATTTTGCTCTGCCAGAGAAGAGGAGTAAAAAAAACACTAGCAAAAATCTAGTATCAAACGGGTTGCTACGGGCCACAGCCGGACTTTCCCCGTGTGATCACTCCAGCGTGCACTTGTGGCTTCAGGGATAGTCTGATCAGGCTATTCCAATGCCATGCCATTGTTTTTTTCCCCCTTCCTGGTATGCGCATCATCGCATACTGCCATTGGAAGCCCTCAGGCTGGAGATGCGATTCATCGATCCCCATTTAAGTGAATCGGAAACGAACGACAAAAAAAAAAAAAACAGCTCGCCCGTGGTCGCGTCTGATCACGCAGTGGCGAGTTGCGCCCGCAGTTTCACAGAACTGTGTGATCGCGCAACTGTGGGTCAAATTACTCTGGCACAAATAGCCTCACTTCCCCCCCGCTTTATCTCGCGCGTGTGACCGCAACCTATGAGCTTCCAAGGGTACAAAAGGAAAGGAAAGGACTACAAATGGGGGAAGCCAGATTCAAATCACAAAATAGGGTTGCCAACCTCCAGGTGGGAGCCTGGAGCTCTCCCAGAATTACAACTGATTTCCAGATGACAGAGGTTAGTTCCCCTGGAAGAAAATGGCTGCTTTGGAGGGTGGACTCTAGGGCATTGTACCATGCTGAGGCCCCGCCCCTCCACAAACTCTGCCCTCCCCAGGCTCCCCCTCCAGGTATTTCCCAACCCAGTCTTGGCAAAACTACCAGTCCCATTCCGCTGTGAATCTTACTGGGTCATCCTGGGCAACTCACTCTCTCTCCCAGCCTAACCTACCTCAGAGGGCTGTTGTGCGGACAAAGTTGAGAGAATGGCCATTGTACACATGGGGTCATGCCACAGGTTTCGTTTAGTATTATTATTTGCAGTGTGTGATCAGTGAGGGAAATTAGGACAGGGGAATTTGTGGTGCTTTATGACCACGGGGAGGGGGGAGATACACTTCTGAGACCCCTAGTGGTGGGGAAAAAACTTCTGCGCACAGGGACACATTGTCCTCGCCTTAGGGGGTACCTCCCAGTAGTCTCCGGAGGTCAGGCCTTCCAGTCAGATTGCTGGACAGGATAGCAGCCACATGTCAGAGTCCCCAGCTATCAGAAACCAACAACGTTCCTTAAGAAGGATCAGGTTTATTGATTACAGAATATTAGGTATTACTCCAAACACTTCTTGTGTTAAGACTGCCGGTACAAAGGAAGAAGGGTTACCGGGCTCAAACAAGGGTCGTCTGATGGATGCAAGCCAATAAGCAACAGGTTACATGCCCGCCAAAACGAACAAGCGTCTCTAAGCGTCTCCAAGGTCAAGCCTTGTCAGTGTGAGAGATAAAGTGTCCAGGCGAGATGAAAGTTAAAGTACCAGAGTTCTTACAATCCCCCCACACCCACACACACTCTCTGTGGGAGCATAGCTGACACCATATCCGATTCATAAGGAGGGGAAATCTCATATGATGTGTATTTGGAGAAAGTGGACACTGTTTTCACATAAAAGTGGCTCCACATAGTAGCAGCATAACAACATTGAAAGAGGCCTGCTGGATCAGACGAGTGAGGGTCCATCTAGTCCAGCATCCCGTCTCACACAGGGGCCAACCAGTTCCTCAGGAGGGCCAACAACAGGGCAGAGAGGCTGAGGCCTTCCCCCGAGGTTGCCTCGTGGCTCTGGGATTCAGAGGCTTAGTGCCTCTGAACATGGAGGTTCCCCTCAGTGACCATGGCTAGGAGCCACAGATAGTCCTCTCCTCCACAAATCTATCTAATCCCCTTTTAAAGCTGTTTATTCCGGTGGCCACCTCTACATCCCCTGGCAGCAAATTCCACATTTTAATCACTGTGTAAAGTGGTCTTTCCTTTTGTCTGTTCTGAACCTACTGCCCCATCAGTTTCATTGGATGCCCTCGCGTTCTAGTCTTTTTGGGAGAGGGAGAAAATTTTCTCTCAGTCAACTCTCTCCACCCCATGCATAATTTTATAAACCTCTATCATGCCCCCCCCCCGCCCCCAGTCCTAAACTCTTCAGCCTTTCCTCAAAGGAAGGGGCTCCAACTCGATCATCTTGGTTGCCCTCTTCTGTACTTTTTCCAGCTCTGCAATGTCTTTTGGAGATATGGTGACCGGAACTGTACACAGTATTCCAAATGAGGCCAGACCACAGATCTATACAGCGGCATTGCAATATCGGCCATTTTATTCTCAACTTCGAGCTGCCGCTGACTGCCCCATCTGGGGAGAGTTTCCACGTTAGAGTAACCAACTGAGGCATGAGGTGAGCAGCTCTCACACACTGAGGCCATCCAACACAGCCATGGAGCAATGTTTTTAGCAGCCTAGACAGTATAAGACTCCCCCCACCCCCCATCAATTCCAACTAGGCCAAGAGGTCCAGATGTAGTTGCCCTCTCCACCAGCAAGGGGGCAGTAGAAGGCAACGATATTTACCTCTGCAATCAACTTCAAGTCAGCCTTGTTGAATGGTCTTCCCAGTTTCCAGTCTGCCCGATTTCTTTTCCGTTTCATAGTAATCAGACTTGGCAATAGATCAAGTCCTTTTTTCACACGGATGAATAATTATGCACCTCATAGCAGCATGATATGGAGAGGACCCATGGCTCAGGGGGCTTTTAATCAGAAGTATTAGTCAAAATTGTAACAGGAAAGCATGCTCACAGCAAAGGCATCACAGCTCCATGTTCAGAAGAAGAAGAATAGAAGAGATGGGATTTATACCCCGCCCTTCGCTACCCAAAGGAGTCTCAGAGCGGCTTACAAACTCCTTTCCCTTCCCCTCCCCACAACAGACACCCTGTGACATAGGCGTAGATGACGGGGGGGCTCGAGGGCTTGAGCCACCCCCGAAATTCCCCGGGTGGTGCTCAGCCACCCCCGGCAAAACGGAGTGCCTGCCACCGCACCTCCGGGCCCTTCCGAGGCCTGGCCACCACTGCTGTCGGTCCCTCTCCCCCCCCCCGCCGCCTGGACACTCCTCCATTCTTCCCTCTCCCTCCCTCTTTTCCAGGCGAAATGCCCGGCATGGTGGCATTACCCGGAGAGAGAGGCACCAGCAGCAGTGGCTGGTGGGCCTCAGCAGGGCCCGGGGAGGCGCAGCAGTTTCCGGGAGGGAGAACATCACCCCAGCGAGCGCACATGCTTCACGCACGCACTAAGGAGCCCCCCCCCCCCGAATTTAAAAAACTCTACGCCCCTGCCCTGTGAGGCAGGTGGGGCTGAGAGAGCTCTCTTGAGAACAGCCCTTGAGAGAACAGCCCTGAAAGAACTTATGACTGACCCAGGGTCGCAGCTGCATGTGGAGGAGTGGGGAATCAAACCTGATTCTCCTAGATTAGAGTCTACGCACTTAACCACTACGCCAAACTGGTTCAGAGGCAGTGTGCTTTATTACCACGCCTAGTTCAAGCTCTTCAGTAAGCAGAGCAACTATACTGGATTCAAGGGCGTAGACTTTCTCAATCCCCGAGGGGGGTGGGGGCTGTCTTTCGTGCGTGCGCGCTTTGCGCGCGCGCACGCTCGGGACCATGTCCCGCTGCTCTCCCCCCTGCCCCAGGGAGCCGCCGCCGCCGCTTCCCTCCCCCGGGCCGTGCCCGCCCGCCGCACTCCCCGCCCCCCTCCCTCCCCCCGCTCACCTTGGGCGCCGGCGGGGTAGGATCGCTGCTGCTGCTGCCTGCAGCCGGGGGCCGGCGCGTCACCCTTGCGGGCCCCCGGCTCCCGCTCCGCCTCGCATTTCCCGGGGGGGGGGCTCAGCCACCCCCAGCAAAATGAACACCCGCCGGTGGCCAGTCAGCCGGCCATCGCCGCCTCTCTCTCCCCCCCACCCCGCCCCAGGGAGGCAGGAGGGCAGGCCGGGGGTGGGGGGGAAATTTCGGGGGAGGCTCGAGCCCTCGAGCCCCCCCGTAGTTGACGCCCATGACTGGATTAATATCTCCTGGCAAAACCTCCTGGTTTATTCTTACCCCTGAGTTACCCCCAGGTTCTCCGAGCCTCCTCTTCTCCGATCTCAACAACAAGAAGCAGAAGTAGGACACACAATGTCTCCGTCAGGGATACTTCATCCAACATTGCCAGACCATCCCTGAGCCCTGCCACCACTTGGAAAGAAAGAAAGAGAAAACCCTCTTGGGTTGACAGTGAGATATCACTTCTAGAGCTAACCTGGAAGTGATGCTATGCCGCTCTAGGATTCAGCGGACACTCTGTGGTAAAAGAGTTTTCACTGAATCCTAGAGTTTCACGATGCCACATCCTGGTCAGCCCCAGAAATGACACCATGTCCTGGCCCCCAGTCTCCTGCCGGGTGCCAGCCACTGTATGGTAGCCCTATTCATCACCCAAATTTCTCTCCCAAGAATGGAATGAACTGTGGGCATAGAGTGATGGTTTATGAGTACCATGACTCTGTCTGCTGCATTGTGGTCCAAAGTGGCCCACACTGAGCAGGCCATGCAGTTTCTTAGGAGAGATGTTGGAGTCCATACCTACTGGCTAGACTACCAGCCATGAGAGATGGCCTTGGAGTGTGGGGCAAAGCATGGATGCAGAATGTGGGGATCAACACAGAGACAGAAAAACTAAGAATAACAAAATCCTCCAGTTTCTGGTTTGACCTGGGAAACCCATCCATCTCTGCCCTGGTTTTCCTGCTGGGCAGAGGTGTCTCAGAAGCAAAAAAATAAATAAATATGGTGGGTGTTTGGTGGTACCCACTGTAAACTTGGTAGAGCAAGGACAGTATCACATTCTATTGATGCTAGATTTATGGGATGATCCAGGCTTGTTCTCAGAACGTAACCTGTGCATGATCAGGCCATGGGGAAGCTGTTTGGGGACGGTGCATGCCATATTTGGGAGGGGCATCACCCCTGTGAGCCCCTACCCATGGCTACAGGCCTGATTAGGGCAGCTGTACTTTTCAGCTCTCCCAGTTTGTCCCCATCACTTTCCGTTATCCATGCACACTTCCATAACACTTTACACAAAAAGAAGCTTGGTGCAGTCCTGGGTACGACCATGGTGAGGTTGCTTTGCTTTTTTGTTTAGTGCTGCTGGATTGGTAAGCACCCAAAGACAGGGAGAAACTGATTATTCGGGATGATGGTTTCGTGATGCTGAAAATCCCAGAATCGTTACGCTGTTCCAGTAAAGTAAAGCACTGCAACATCCGAAATGGCTTAGGAATTTTCGTAAAGCACACCCCTATAGATGAGCCAGTGTACATCTTAAAAAAGTGAGCCAGTTTGGTGTAGTGGTTAAGTGCGCGGACTCTAATCTGGGAGAACCAAGTTTGATTCCCCACTCCTCCACTTGCACCTGATGGGTGACCTTGGGCAAGCTGTAGTTCTGTCAGAGGTGTCCTTGAAAAGAGCAGTTTCTGTCAGAGCTCTCTCAGCCCCACCTACCTGTTGTGGGGAGGGGAAGGGAAAGGAGATTGTAAGCCACTCTGAGACTCCCTTGGATAGTGAAAGGGGAGGTATAAATCCAATCTCTTCTTCTTCTTCTTCTTCTTCTTCTTCTTCTTCTTCACATAGAAAGAAGGGACTTAGCAAAACCTCTAGCAATGAACTTGTTTTTATTTTGGCATCAATTTTAGATGTTCTCCATTTATTCTTAGGCCACAGGAAAAATTCCAGCCTTCAGGGTGACATCTTATTAGGTCCTGGAGAGTGTGTTTCAGACAGAATCCACACCATATTTTCTCTGGACCTGATATAAATTTGTGACAAAGGGACACTTCCCCAATACCAGCGTATCTATGCAGTCTCATGGAGAAGAAAGCCATATATGCCCTGGAGAGCCTTGCGCTCTGCCAATCAAGATCTGCTGGCTGTCCCTGGCCCGAGAAACATCCGTTTAGCCTCTACCAGGGACAGGGCTTTCTCTGCCCTGGCCCCGGCCTGGTAGAACATGCTCCCGCGTGAAATGAATACGTCGAGACAGTGTGCGACTGCAATGAAAAAGGCCAACGCTATGCTGGGGGTTATTAGGAAGGGATCTGAGAACAAATCAGCCAGTATCATAACGCCCCTGTATAAATCGATGGTGCGACCTCAGTTGGGGTACTGTGTACAGTTCTGGTCACCCCCCCCCCCAAAAAAAAGATATTATAATATTGGGAAAAGTGCAGAAAATGGCAACTAGGATGATAAAAGGGTTGGAACTCTTTCCCTAGGAAGAAAGGTTAAAGCACTTGGGGCTCTTTAGCTTGGAGAAACGACGGCTGAGGGGTGACATGATCGAGGTTTACAAGATTATGCATGGGATACAGCAGGTCAAGAAAGAGGTATTTTTCTCCCTGTCTCACAATACAAGAACTCGTGGGCACTCCATGAAATGGCTGAGCAGTCAGGTTAGAAAAGATAAAAGGAAGTCTTCTTCACCCAAAGAGTGATTAACACGTGGAATTCACTGCCAAAGGAGGTGGTGGCGGCTACAAGCATGAACAGCTTCAAGAGGGAATTGGATTAGAACAATTCTATCCAGGGCTCATTTCATAGCAGGAGCTCCTTTGCATATTAGGCCACACACCCCTAATGTAGCCAATCCTCCAAGAGCTTACAGAGCTCCTCTTACAGGGGCTACTGTAAGCTCTTGGAGGATTGGCTACATCGGGGGGGGGGGGCGGCCTAATATGCAAAGGAGCTCCTGCTATGAAATGAGCCCTGATTCTATCCTAACCGTTTCAAGACTCACGAAAAGCAGATTTCCTTCCACTGTTACCTCTAGGTGGCACCCGAAAAATCTCCCGGTATTACAATTGACCTCCAGGCGGCCGAGATTAGATCCCCTAGAGTGAACGGCTGGTTTGGAGGGTGGATTCTAGGACATTGTACCCTGCTGAGGTCTCGCCCCCTCCCCAAACCCCCACCCTCTCCAGGCTTCACCCTCAAAATCCCCAGATATTTCCCAGCCCTAAGAGACAGCAGCCCTAATTTACTGTTGAGACCAGGGAGCCAAAATAAATGCACAAAAAAATTATGTTGTTTTTCTCCTCAAATTGTCCCACTGCGATCTCCCAGGAGGCTGTTATCTGGGCGTATGATTGTTTTAAAAAAAGGCTAAAGCGTGTTCCCTCTTCCCACAAGGTGGCAGTAAAGTTAAAGGTTTAGAAGAAAAGATTTTTCTGGAAAGAGAGGGGAAAATATCTGGGCAACTTCAGGACCACCAGAGATTCCAGGGGAACAGTGGGACAGCCACATTTACCCTGCTGGTTGAAACTGATAGACCTGGCTAGTTAGAAAAGCGGGGGGGGGGGGACACCAAGCTTGTTATTGGGTTTCAGGAATTAATCTGATTGAATTAACGAAGTCGAGCCATTTGGAAGGAAGGGAGGAGAAGAGAGGGGAAAAAAACATGGCTGCTTCTGTCGCGGCACATGTGATCCTCAGAGTTGTGGCCGAAGCAGCCCTCCAGACCTATATAGGGTTCATTTAGCGCATGTACCTGCCCCCTCTCCTGAGACCTGCTCGCAGAATTGGGCTGCTAGCTCCAGGCTGGGAAACTCCCAGAGAGTTGGGGGTGGAGCCTGTGAAAGGAGGGGTTTAGGGAAGGGAGGAGCTTCAGCAGGGCCTAAAGCCACAAGATCCGCTTTCCAAAGCAGCCACTTTTTCCCAGGGGAATTGAACTCCGTCACATCTATATGCTGTTGTTCAAGTGTGGCTGTGATCTGCAGATTCCGCACTAAACAGCTCTTTCTGCAAACCTGGGCGACCGCCAAGGTTTGCGGAAGAATCTGAGAAGTTATAAAAATACATTGGGGGTTTAAATTCACCCCCCCCCCAAAAAAAATAAAAAGCGTTCTTTGCACAAGCACAGAGACTGCTCCTCCCTCTAGGCAGCACCAGGCCGGGTCTGGCAGGGGTGCGGCACTCCAGGAGCCACGCTGGGCCTGGCGGCCGGGCAGCAACCTGGG
Organism: Lepidodactylus listeri; assembly: GCA_029233225.1. Lineage (NCBI taxonomy): Eukaryota > Metazoa > Chordata > Lepidosauria > Squamata > Gekkonidae > Lepidodactylus > Lepidodactylus listeri. Next base: position 26,949,679 of record JARCFY010000022.1, read on the forward strand.
ATCCATGCTGGGGCGGGGGGCAGCAGAGATGTGGCAGCCCAGGAGCAGCGCTGCGCCCATCGGTGGCCAGGACAGCCTGTGAAGCCCAGCAAGAAAGGAGGAGGAGGAGGTGGTGGGATTTATACCCCACCCTTCACTACCCAAAGGAGTCTCAGAGCAGTTTACAATCTGCTTTCCCTTCCCCTCCCCACAACAGACACCCTGGGAGGTAGATGGGGCTGAGAGAGCTCTCCCGATAACTGTCCTTGAGAGAACAGCTCTGGGAGAACTTGTGACTGTCCCAAGGTCACACCAGCAGCTGCATGTAGGGAATCAAACCCAGTTCTCCCAGATTAGAGTCCAGGCTCCTAACCACTACACCAGAGTGGGGAGGGAGATGCGATTCCCCCTCCTGCAAGTTTCACAGGGGCCCCCCACTGATCCAAGAAGGAAGTCCTCACCACCCCCCACCCCTGCCGAGCCAGCGCACCACTGCCTGCCTGCTGGAAGGTAAATAGGGAGAGCAGCAAAGCTGGGGGGGTGAGTGGAGTGCCAAGGGTCAGGGGTAGGTGGGGAACGCTACCAAGGGTGGGGGGTTAGGGAATGTCAAGCATGGGGGAGAGACCGGGAGAGCTAAAAAGGTGGGGGTGAGCAGAGGGCAAAGAGTAAGGGGGTAGATAGGTAAAGGTAAAGGTTTCCCTTGCTCAAAAGCCAGTCAAATATGATTCTAGGGATGCGGTGCTCATCTCCGATTCCAAGCCGAAGAGCCAGCGCTGTCCGAAGACGTTTTCATGGTCATATGGCCGGCATGACTAGATGCCGAGGCGCACGGAACGCTGTCACCTTCCCACCAAAGCGGTACCTATTTATCTACTTGCAGTTTCTTGCTTTCGAACTGCAAGCTGGGACCGGAGACGGGCGCTCACTCCGTCATGCAGCACCCGGGTCTCGAGCTGCTGAATTCCTGACCTTTCGGACTGCAGTTCAGCGCCTTAACGACTTGGTAGGGAGAGCTCAAACCGGTGGAGGTGAGCTGAGGGCCAAGGGTAGGGGGTAGAAAGGGAGAGCTGTAGGTGTGTAGGTGTCGGTGGGGGAGAAGAGCAAGGATTAGGTAGACAGATGGAGGAAAGAAGGGGGGAAGGTAGACAAGATGAGGTTGATAGACAATGAGATGGGAGAAAGGGGGGAATGGGGGTAGGTTGACAGAGAAGGGGAGGGGTACATTGATGGAGAAGGGGTGGGGTGGGCAAAGGAGATGGAGGGTAGGTTGACAGAGAAGGGGAGGGGGAGAAAAGGGGGGAAGATTGTTAGAGGGGGGAGAGGAAGGAAGTAAAGGGGGTGGCCGCACCCTCTCCGCAAGTCTCTTGCGGGTCCCCACTTGTAGAGATCTAATGCCGGGAGATCTCCAGCCGCCACCAGGAGTTTGGCAAGCCTAGCTGTCATGCACCTCAGGCGGAGGGGGGAACGGCAGCTGCATTCCCCGCTTGTCATGGCGTCCTTTCTTGTGTGTTGTCGACATCTTGTTAGTGTCCTTTCTAGAGTCTGTGCCTGTTGTTTCCAAATGTGTCAGAAGCCCCCCCAAACACACACACACCACCCCCAAGCCTGCCAAAGACGATCGTAAGAATCGAATCGAGAAATTCCGTTCATGCACAAACTTCCCTCCCATGAAATGAAAAATATGAACTCCAGCGGGCTCCGGGCCAGGTATTTAAATTGCCGTGAACGAATCCTGTCTGAGCTCATTGGGAAAAGCTGATGAATTCTGTGGATGTTCCTCCATTTGGTCCAAGGGAAATAAGGAGAGAGATACCCTAACCTGGGAACTCTTTCTGCTTGCCAATGCCGAACAAAAGCACGCACAAACACACATTCGTTCAACACATGACTTAGCACCATATGGGAAGAGGTGTCTTGCCAGACTCCATAAGTAAGCGTCGCTGATCTTTTTCGGTCCCTCTTCCTGTTGCAATTCGTCTGGTTTATGGGTCTGCGCACCCTAAGAAGACAGGAAGGTGGCATGCACAGCCTGATCTAGTGCAATCTCAGGAGCTAAGGAGGGTCAGTCCTTCAGCGGGAGACCGCCAAGGAAGGCTCTGCAGAGGAAGGCACTGGCAAACCACCTCTGCTTCTCTCTTGCCTTGAAAGCCCCTTGCTGGGGTCGCCATAAGCAGGGGTCATTTCGTAGAAAAAGAGGTGCAGGAGCTCATTAGCATGCCTCATTTGCATAACTCATTTGCATATGCCACACCCCCTAACATACCAGAAGTGTGTCAGAAGGCAACACCCACCCCTCAGGCTCCACTCCACAGGTGAGTGAAACTGACCTGCTCTTCCTCCATTCCCTTCCCCATCCAATACTTTGTGCAATAAAAATAAGTGTAAAGAACACACCTTCATTCTCTTCCTGCTCCCTTGAAACCACCAGGTTTCAAGTAGACTTGAAATACCCAGGACATGTGCACCACCCATCCCTTCCCCTTCCCCTCCCCACAACAAGACACCCTGTGAGGTAGGTGGGGCTGAGAGAGGTCTTTTGAGAACTGCTCATGAGAGAACAGCTCTGAGAGAACTGGTGACTGGCCCAAGGTCACACCAGCAGCTGCATGTGAAGGAGTGGGGAATCAAACCCGGTTCTCCCAGATTAGAGTCCAGCTCCTGACCACTACACCAAACTGATGGGGTGGAAGCTGCTGAAGGGTTGGTGAAATTTCTCCATGACTTATGTGCCATGTGCCCAGATAAAAAATGGTATACTTAGAAAATTTATATGCCACCTTGAGCAAGTCTCTGGAAAAGCAGCACACAGTCATAAAAGGAACAATGATAAAATTATCAATATTAAAACAAAACATTAAAAACAATAAAGACCCTAGCAGGGCTTTCCCCGGGGCGCTGCGCCTCTGCACTGCTCGGGGAAGCCGAGGAGGGGGCGGGGCTTGGTCATGTGCCCGCCCCCTGGGCTCCTCACTCCCGGAGCTGCGCTCCTGTGCGCTCCTGCTCCATCAGACCCCTGGCCATAAGTCAGTACATCTGTCCATCCTGGCGTCTGGCATAGTGGTTAAGAGCGGTGGACTCTAAGCTGGAGAACCGGGTTCATAGAATTACAGAGCTGGAAGGGGGCATCCAGGCCATCCAGTCCAACTCCCCCCAATGCAGGATCAGCCTAGAGCATCCCTGACAAGGGTTTGTCCAGCCGTTGCTTGAAGACTGCGGGTGAGGGAGAGCTCACCACCCCTCTCGGCAGCTGATTCCGCTGTTGCACAACTCTTCCTGTGAAAAAGTGTTTCCTTATATCCAGCCGGTACCTTCCTGCCCTTAATTGAAACCCATTATTGCGAGTCCTCGCCTCTGCTGCCCACAGGAACTGCTCCCTGCCCTCCTCCCAGCGACAGCTTTCAAATACGTCAAGAAAGCCATCCTGTCCCCCCTTGAACTCCTCTTTTCCAGACTGAACATTCCCAAGTCCCCCAGTCTTTCCTCGTAGGGTTTCTTGGTCTCCAGGCCCCCGATCGACCTTGTCGCTCTCCTCTGCACCCATTCCATTCTGCCCACATCAATTTGATTCCCCGCTCCTCCACTTGAAGCCAGCTGGGTGACCTTGGGTCAGTCACAGTTCTTTCAGAGCTCTCTCAGCCCCTAAAAACAAGTCTAGCTTGCCACTCGCATAATGCGGCTGCCAGACAATCTTCGGATCTCCTGCAGACAATGCCATACAATAATTAATTAATCCTAACACAGAGTCTTTCACTCATACTCAGAATATTTGGTTCTGCATGGGATGAGTTATCTGGGGCAGAACCAGGGCTATTTTGGGGGCGGAACGCACAGGAACGGCGTTCCAGCTGGCTCCTGAGTTGGCCACGCCTACAACCAAAACCTCTGGCATGCGTGGCTACAGAGCACACTGCCCTCCCCACGTTACACACGAGAGGGAAAGGTGGCCTGTTAAAATGCCCTCTTCCCCTCTGGGGAGGCCCTCTTGTCAATTTCACTCCCGGCCAGTCAGCTGAGAGTGAAATTGACAAGGAAAAGCCTCTCTCTGCCTTCCCTTCTCTAGCAGACATGTCCCAGCTGGAAAAGGGCGGGCAGGCATGGAACCCCGGCACCTTGAAAATGCCTTTCTTTCCCTCCCTGACCTGGGGGAGGGAGAGAAAGGGATTTAACCATGACACACACGCTTCCCTGAGTCTCCCTGCAATAGATCCCAGGCACTTCAGCAGCGCCTTTCCCCAGCCATCTGGTTCGGAGGGGGGTGGCGGGTAGACTAGACAGGCAATGCTGAAGTGGGGTGGAGAAGCTCGGGGCGAGAGGCAAGCTTCCATGCCTGCCCTGTGCTTTCCCAGCCCCTGCCTAATAATGCCAATGCGCTGCGCTGTCAGGGGTGTGGCCTAATATGCTAATAAGCTGCGGGTGTTGGGTGTGGCCTATTATGCTAATGAGTTCCTGCTGGGCTTTTTCTACAAAAAAAAAGCCCTAGGCAGAACAACGTTTCAGTCCAGCGGCACCTTTCAGACCAACGAAGTTTTATTCACGGTATAAGCTTTCGTGTGCAACCACACTTCCTCAGATACAGTGGAACAGAAGTTACCAGTCCATACAGATATAGGTAGAGAATGAGCAGCAAATCAGCATACAGCATGATGAAGACGTTTAACAGATTCGTGGACCAAACAGGAATAACAAGCTTAGTATATATGGCTACCATTTGTTTGGGTTTAATTCCGGGGGAGAAACATAGTGAAGGAAATAAATATATCAAAATTGGCTTTGTTCTGTTGCTTCTGACCAGCACGGCTACCCATCTGGATTTATCTGGGGCAGGAGAAGATGGCTCCGCTTCTGGATTGGGACCACTTAAACTTTGATGGTCACTGGTGGAATGGAGCCCTGGTGTCACCCACCTGTCTGGTTTCGCCCTGCTCTTCAATGTTGCTCATAAAGTTAGCACACACCGCCAATCAGTTTCTTATCCTGTGCACAAGGCCGGATCCATATTGTATGTCTAATTATAGTCCCAGGTGGGTCCCCCTCCAGTACAGATCAAAAGTCTACAAGAGCCACCAGGTTCTGCAAACCCGGGCTAACTCCATTTCTGCAGGGGGGGGGGGGGGACTTAATAAAATAAAATAAAAGGTCACTATGCAGTCTTGTGCAGCTATTTTTTAAATTAAAAAAACAGTAATGCAGAACACTTCCCCAAGGCCTGTGGTAGCTAGACGCAGTGGCTTTATCAGCTTTTGTCTGAAAGAATGCCAACACGGCACCGTCCTTTCAATCAACAAGTTTGGAATTAACACGCCAGATGGTCCAGCCGAGCCCATGGCCCTTAACAATACAGTGCGCTTTCCTGTCTTTGGTGACTGCAGGGCCCTTCCTACAGACTCGCAGACATCAGTCTTGACATGCTTTGATCCTGATCTTTCCTTGAAAAGAAACATTTCTGGCAGAGCCTGGTGTATCGCAGGGAGTGGATCACTGGATCAGGGGTGGCTGGGAGAAAGATTGCCTCAGGTCAGGAGGGTTGGATCCTCTGGACTTCGTATGGACAGGGAACTACAAGAAAAGTAGCAGAGGAAGAGGAGGAAATGAAAGAAATATAGGAGGAAGAAGAGAAGGAAGAAGAAGAGGAGGGGGAGGAAGAGGAGGAAGGGGAAGAAGAGGAGAAGGAAGGAAGAGAAGGAAGAAGAGGAGGAGGGAGAGAAAGTGGAAGAAGAGGAGAGAAAGAAGAAGAAGAGGAGGAGGAAGAAGAAGAGGAGGAGGAAGAAGAAGAAGAGGAGGAAGTGGAAGAAGAAGAGGAGGAGGAAGGAAGAGAAGGAAGTGTCAGAATCTGCAGATTCTAACAGGGATTTCTGGGGATTCATGCTATGCTTTGTAACCTGTCTCTGTATTAACTCTGTAATCATACATATTGCTTATTAGTTTGACCCATGTGATTGTATATTCAATGGTCCTGGATTTATGGCCCTGACTAGGTCTGGTCTATGTAACCGTTTGCCCGGGAGGGTGGCGACTTCAAAGCATGAGAACAACGGGCCTCTCACCCTCCTGCCTCCGCATTCCTTTCCTCCCTGCTGGGAGGACAGGGACCAGTTTCTTATCAACGTGCGAAGGCCTTGGGGAAAGCTATTTGTTATGTGAAAGATGGTTACATCTAAGAGGTCTGGTTTAAGAAGGGAAATTTACTGCTTCACACCTCACCTTTTTTCCTGTGGGAAGCAAACGGTCAAAGAACCTTTTGCCCGCGGTTTTTCCCCCTTGTTGATTGGTTACCTATGGGCAATTCAAATTGTACGGGAGGGTATATTAGACCTGCTTCTATTGTATGTGTTATCTCTGACAATAATCCGAGGACCTGTAGCAATGTAGAAATTGGAAATAAAGAACTGTGTTTCATCAACAAAGATCTGATCCTTGACTACTTCGAGCAGAAGCCTCACAGGAAGAAGAGGAGGAGGAAGGAAGAGAAGGAAGAAGAGGAGGAGGGAGAGAAAGTGGAAGAAGAGGAGAAGGAAGAAGAAGAAGAGGAGGAGGAAGAAGAAGAAGAGGAAGTGGAAGAAGAAGAGGAGGAGGAAGGAGGAGAAGGGAGAAGAGGAGGAGGGAGAGAAAGTGGAAGAAGAGGAGAAGGAAGAAGAAGAGGAGGAGGAGGAGGAAGAAGAGGAGGAAGTGGAAGAAGAAGAGGAGAAGGAAGGAAGAGAAGGAAGAAGAGGAGGAGGGAGAGAAAGTGGAAGAAGAGGAGAAGGAAGAAGAAGAGGAGGAGGAGGAGGAAGAAGAGGAGGAGGAGGAAGAAGAAGAGGAGGAAGTGGAAGAAGAAAAGGAGGAGGAAGAGAAGGAAGGAGGAGGAGGAGATTGGATTTATACCCCGCCCTTCATTCAGAATCTCAGAGTGGCTTACAATCTCCTTCTCTTCCTCTCCCCACAACAGACACCCTGTGAGGTAAGTGGGGCTCAGAGAGCTCTTTTGACAACTGCTCTTGACAGAACAGTTCTGAGAGTGCTTGTGACTGGCCCAAGGTCACACCAGCAGCTGCATGTGGAGGAGTGGGGAATCAAACCTGGTTCTCCCAGGCCAATTCCGCACTAGTTGTTGCCCTAGTGTCACTCCCCGATAAAATCTGGGGCAGAGCAACAGTTCCCCACTTGTTGCTCCGGGTCTGCAGTTGGTCCGAATGTAATCATCGTTTCCCCCGGATCTTTCGTTTCCGGGATTTTCAGGGGTTTTTGGGGGGGGCACGGGAGTGAAGTCGGGGCATTCAAGTGGGGAACTCTGAAATCGGGGTTTCTTGCTCCACCCCTTTAACGCCCCTCTGCTTCTTTCTCTCCCCTTTCCCTCCGCTTTCCCAGCCTGGCACGAGCGGGGTTTTTTTTGTTCCCCGCTTTGTTGCGTTACAACGACACGACACGACATTGATCAACCATTGACTGGCATTTAAATGTCTTTTTAAAAATGTACTTTTGTTGTTGATGTCTGCACATTGCTATGTTGCATCTTTTGCACAAAAGTCGTGCCTGAGTCATGCCACTATAAAAAGATGTATTGATGGCTTTGAGGCGCAGCGTGAGCTGTTCCCCCCCCCCCCATTGCATTACAACAACACGACACGACATTGATCCATCGTTGTGTGGTTAACATTTTTTGTGGGGCCAGTGTATTGCGGGTGGCGTGGTGGTGTGGACACAATTTTTGCAGGGGTTACATGTGTTAGTGTTGCATGTTCCCCCTCCATTTCCCATCCCTTTCCCACCCTCCATTTCCCCTCCAACTCTGGCGCAAGCTTTTTTTTTCCTTACACGGATGATTTTCGCGGGCTTGGAAGCACAGATGGCCAATCACGGCTTTGTTGTGTCACGACGTCATAACGCAACTCCACCTCCATTAAAAAAGGGGGGAGACGGGCGGGGACTCAAGATTCGGGGCAAGGACAGATGCGGAAATGAAGAACTGGCATCAACCCGGGTCAGATTCATGTAATGCGGAAACTCGCACACTGATTCGGACCAATTAAACCCGGGAGGAAAGGGAAGCAAAGCGCTTGTGCGGAATCGGCCCCAGATTAGAGTCTGCACTCCTAACCACTACAACAACCAGGCCTAACCTACATTCTCCTTCCCCCCCACAGGTGGATAACTCCAGCTGTCTTAGAAGTCCAAGCTGTAAGAGACCAGCGCATCCCACAAGAGCCAACGTGAGTGTTGGATCAGGACAGGGCCCCCAACTTTCTTGAGCCTGTGGTCACTTTTGGAATTCTAACATGGGGGAGGGTGCATCCTCAAAATGGCTGCCCGGAGAGGTGGAGCAAAGCACAAAATGGCTGCCGGGGGAAGCAGAGCTACACACAGAGGAAGGGCTGAGGAGGGCTGAGGAGAAGATGGGCAATTAAAAGAATACACTAGGGGGAAAGGAGTGAGAGAAAATGAAAAACAACACTGTGGTGGCAGCTGCTACTGAAACGACAATGTTTTAATCTGTGCAGCCAATCAGGTATTCCTGGGCCAATCAGAAGCCCTGCTGGGCGGGAGCCACATCTGCCCCTCCCTTCTAAAAACACTTGGCAGGCACCAGGCGGGGGCCACGGTGCTCACAGGCTCCACACTAGGGACCCACAGACTAGGATCTGGGAGAGCCAGCTTCACATCCCACCTCTGCCACGGAAGCTTGCTGAATGAACCTGGGCCAGTTACTGTGGAGGGGATGTGAGCGTGGGGAGGGGGTTCCCTACACTCTGAACGTTGTACATGATTGGGTTTGAATGGTGGCCCCTTCCCCGGAGCAGTGTGTGTCCCGTCACACTGTTTTGCCATCAAGTGACAGCTGACTTACAGCATCCCCTTGGGGCTCTGAAGGCAAAAGGTGTTCAGAGGTGGTTTTGCCATTGCCTGCCTCTGCATAGCAACCCTGGACTTCCTTGGTGGTCTCCCATCCAAGTGCTAACCAGGGCTGACCCTGCTTTGATTCCATGATCTGATGAGATTGGGCTGAGCCGCACCATCCAGGTCAAAGCAAGAGACGTTCAGGGGTGGTTTTGCCACTGCCTGCCTCTGTAGAGCAACCCTGGACTTCCTTGGTGGTCTCCCGTCCAAGTACTAACCAGGGCTGAACCTGCTTAGCTTCCAAGATCTGAGGAGACTGGGCTGAGCCACACCATCCAGGTCAAAGCAAGAGACGTTCAGAGGTGGTCTGCCATTGTTTGCCTCTGCGTAGGAACCCTGGACTTCCTTGGTGGTCTCCCATCCAAGTACTAACCAGGGATGACCCTGCTTAGCTTCCAAGATCTGAGGAGACTGGGCTGAGCCGCACCATCCAGGTCAAAGCAAGAGACGTTCAGAGAAGATTTGCCATTGCCCACCTCTGAACAGCAACCCAGGACTTCTTTGGTGGTCTTCCATCCAAGTACTACCCAGGACTGAACCTGCTTAGCTTCCAAGATCTGAGGAGACTGGGCTGAGCCACACCATCCAGATCAAAGCAAGAGATGATCAGAGGTGGTTTACCATTGTTTGCCTCTGCGTAGCAACCCTGGACTTCTTTGGTGGTCTCCTATCCAAGTACTAACCAGGGCTGACCCTACTTAGCTTCCAAGATCTGATAAGACTGGGCTAGCCTGCACCATCCAGGTCAAAGCAAGAGACGTTCAGAGGTGGTCTGCCATTGTTTGCCTCTGCATAGCAACCCAGGACTTCTTTGGTGGTCTTCCATCCAAGTACTACCCAGGACTGACCCTGCTTAGCTTCCAAGATCTGAGGAGACTGGGCTGAACTGCACCATCCAGGTCAAAGCAAGAGACGTTCAGAGGAGGTTTGCCACTGCCCACCTCTGAACAGCAACCCAGGACTTCTTTGGTGGTCTTCCATCCAAGTACTACCCAGGACTGACCCTGCTTAGCTTCCAAGATCTGAGGAGACTGTGCTAACCTGCATCATGCAGATCAAAGCAAGAGATGATCAGAGGTGGTCTACCATTGTTTGCCTCTGCGTAGCAACCCTGGACTTCTTTGGTGGTCTCCTATCCAAGTACTAACCAGGGCTGACCCTGCTTAGCTTCCAAGATCTGAGAAGATCGGCCTAGCCTGAGCCATCCAAGTCAAAGCAAGAGACGTTCAGAGGTGGTTTGCCATCACCTGCCTCTGCGTAGCAACCCTAGACTTCCTTGGTGGTCTCCCATCTAAATACTAACCAGTGCCGACCCTGCTTAGCTTCCGAGATCTGAGAAGATTGGCCTAGCCTGAGCCATCCAAGTCAGGGTTGTCACTGCTTCTAGTTCAAGGCAATTCCTACTCACCCTTCCCTACCGCTCTGCCAATACTCGGAGGACTAAAAAGGGCCCTTGGTTAAGGATCAAAGATGAGGCACAAGTGGTGAGCTTTTGCTGGAGGAAGCCTCTTTTCCATCAGCCCACAGAAATTTGGAGTCAGCCCTAGGTACACACACGGTAACAGAAAGGCTAGTGTGGCCACGAATTCGCACACAAAGTAAGTGGAGAGATGCATATTTATACAAATGATGCATCACCTTCAAACAGGCTTCTGTAGGAATCCAGAGAAAGAGGAACTGCCCAAACCTCCGCCAGCTTGGCTCATGTCCTGTTCGCCAGTGGCAAACAGGGAGCGAATTTTTCAACAGACGGTTTGTCTGTTCATTGACCTGCCATTGTAGCCATTAATCAGGGCGCTTCAATAGACAGCCCAGTCCAGCAGTTGGCTTTTGCACATGTACCTTCTCACATAATTCAGTGATGTGGTGACGGTGGCCAGCTTGGAAAGCTTTAAAAGCGGAGGGGAGCGGTTCATGGAGGACGGGGCTATCTATGCCTACTCAACATCATGATTACTAGTCATGATAGAGATGTACCCCTTCCAGGATCAGTATGTCTCTTTATATCAGTTGCTGGGGAATACGGGCGGAGGGAAACTCTTGCAGTCATCCTGCCTATGGGGGGGGGGGGGGGCCGAGGAGGAGAAGGGGATTGGATTTATACCAGTCTTGGGACTCTTTAGCTTGGAGAAACGACAACTGAGGGGTGACATGATCGAAGTTCACAAGATTATGAATGGGATAGAGCAGGGGGAGAAAGAAGTCCTTTTCTCCCTTTCTCACCATACAAAAACTTGTGGGCAGCCATTGAAATTGTTGAGTGGATAAAAAGAAGTCCTACTTCACCCAAAGAGTGATTAACATGTGGAATTCACTGCCACAGGAGGTGGTGGTGGCTACAAGCATGGACGGCTTCAAGAGGGGATTAGATAAACTTATGGAGCAGAGGTCCATCCATGGCTTTTAGCCACAAGGTATAGATAAGATCTCTCATTCTGGGGGAAGTGATGCTCTGTATTCTTGGTGCTTGGGGGGCGCAACAGTGGGAGGGCTTTTAGTGTCCTGGCCCCACTGCTGGACCTCCTGAGGGCACCTGGTGTTTTTGGCTACTGTGTGACAGAGTGTTGGACTGGATGGGCCACTGGCCTGATCCAACATTGGCTTCTCTTATGTTGTTTTACCCCGCCTTTCACTCAGAGTCTCAGAGTGGCTTACAATCTCCGTCCCTTCCCCTCCCCATAACAGACACCCTGTGAGGTAGGTGGAGCTGAGAGAGCTCTTTTGAAGACAGCTCTCGAGAGAACAGCTCTGAGAGAACAGCTCTGAGAGAACTTGCCCAAGGTCACTCCAGCAGCTGCCTGTGGAAGAGTGGGAAATCAAACCTGGTTCCCCTAGGTTCGAGTCCGTGCTCTTAACCACTACACCATACTGGCTCTCTAGGGGCAACTGATTGGCTGCCTGTGAGAACAGAATGCTGGACTTGATGGTCGTTGGGTCTGATCCAGCAGGGCTCTTCTTCTTATGCTCTTAGGGGTTCTACACCCCCCGCCCCCCTTTTTGCTGTATGGATGCTCAGCTCAGTGGCCAGCTGGTTAAACAGGCAGTTAAACTGGTTGCAAATCATATAAACTGGCCATAAATGAAAGCCGCTGTTCAGAATGCAGACAGAGTTGCATTAAATTGGGTGCCTTCTCTAGACCAAGTTATTGTCTTTTTGTCTGTTTGTTTTACTCCTGGTATCCAGCGCTACCTGAGAAGGGCATTGTGGGATTCTGTTTGGTGCCAGTGGCCACTTTAAGACCAACGAAGTGTTATTTGCAGTATAAACTTTCATGTGGAACTCTCACAGGATTAGCTGGGGGTAACATGCCCAAATTCTGCGGTTTCAGGAATCTATGTTGTCACTAGTTTGGTGTAGCGGTTAGGAGCACAGACTCGAATATGGGAGAACCGGGTTTGATTCCCCACTCCTCCACATACAGCTGCTGATGTGACCTTGGGTCTGTTACAAGTTCTCTCAGAGCTGTTCTCTCAAGGGCAGTCCTTAAAAGAGCTCTCTCAGCCCCACCTACCCCATAGAGTGTCTGTTGTGGGGAGGGGAAGGGAAAGGTGTTTATAAGTCGATCTGAGACTGCAAGTGAAGGGCAAGGTATAAACCCAACCTCCTCCTCCTCCACCACCTCTTCCTCTTCTTCTTCTTCTTCTTCTTCTTCTTCTTCTATTAGTTATCCCAAGCCAGGTGTGAAAATTGCTTCTGCTGCTTGAGAAAGCTTCTCAAGGCTTAAATAATCACATTTATTTGCTATGTACTTTATTTATACTCCACCTTTCTCTGTAATGGGGACCCAAACAGCTTACATCGTTGCTACTTCCCCATTTTATCCTCCAACAACCCTGTGAGGTAGGTTCAGCTGAGAGCGTTTGACTGGCTCAAGGTCACCCAGGAAGCTTCCCTGGCCGGAGTGCAGATTCGAACCCAGGTCTCGCTGGTTCTGTTCCTGCACTCTAACCACTATACCATGCTGGCTTTCGATGCTGATATGTGGTTTCTTTGTTTGTTTGTTTTTTAAAAATACCTCTTTTGGAATGAACAAATCCCATGAATCTCAAGTCTTTGTTAAGTGGAAGCCGGTGCCAAAAAGTCAGCGAAGATGCCATATTTCAAAACCGGCCCTGTCCGTAGTCAGAAGCAGAGGGGCAGAGGATTAATTTCCACCCAGATTGCTTGCAAGGATGGAACACGTGCCATTGATCTCTGCAGACAGGTACTGTTTCCCCCAAGAAGGTAATTTACGGAGAAATTTTGCCGCCAGTTCCAGGTGACGGATTTGTGGGTTGCAGGTCGTATAACTGCTGCCTTGATGAAGCCCTTGCCTGGTCCTCTGAATGCATTTGAACGGTTGCAGTGGGCAGACAAAGGTATTAGTCAAAGAGATTGCCACGCTCGGCTTCGGTGGGCATGCCACCAAAGCCAAATGCTACTTGTTTTCTGTCAGAAAAGTACAGGCAGGGCTGAACTAAAGAGAGACCTCTGCCCACTCCAGGCTGGGAAATACCGTTTTGGGGGGGTGGAGCCTGGGGAGGGCGGGGTTTACAGAGGGGAAGGGCCTCAGCAGGGTACAATGCCGTAGACCCCACCCTCCAAAGCAGCCATTTTCTCCAGGGGAAACTGATCTCGGTCTAGAGGTCAATTGTAATAGCAAGAGATCTCCAGGTGCAACCTGGAGGATAGAAAAAGAAGAAGAAAAGAAAACATCAGATTGATTCCCTGCCCTTCACTACCCGAAGGAATCTCAGAGCAGCTTACAAACTCCTTCCCCTTCCCCCCCCCCCCCCCCCACAACAGACACCCTGTGAGGTCGGTGGGGCTGAGAGAGCTCTCTTGAGAACTGCCCTGGAGAGAACAGCTCTGGGCGAACTTGTGACTGGCCCAAGGTCACACCAGCAGCTGCATGCGGAGAAGTGGGGAATCAAACCCGGTTCTCCCAGATTAGAGTCTGCGTTCCTAACCTCTACACCAAACTGGCTCTAGCAACCATACTTCCGCCGCGCAAGGCCTGATGTTAATACCTAATCATTTGGATTAATGACTGACTAGCTTTCTCCGTTCGCTTTGACCTTCAGTACTTCCTGTCCTCACACAACTTGTTGAGGCGGGGAGGGGGTCCTGTTATCTGATGTGTGAAATTAAACCATTCCTTGGTGGTGAAATCACCACTTGGCTCCATAAGAGTTCCCCAAAATCCGAAAGTGAGTTCAATGGTTTCCAAGGGCCTCTAAGAGCAGGACCTTGCAATGGTTCAATAATTAGGATTTAACAAAGTTCTACGTGGACTCTAGAACCAGGAAGGAAATGTGTAGACAGCTCACAGGGGATGTGGGATGGTTGTCTGTTACAGAGAGCTTCAGATAGCTAGCCCGGAGGACAGCAATAAATCTCCAACAGGTAACATTGCCCTCCTTCCTACTTCATTTCATCTGTCATACAGAGGCAGGGACAAGCTGAAGGACACCGGATCCAAAATCCTCCCAGTTTCGTTACTGAAGTAGAGGCAGGGACACCGATATGGTTGCCATCTCTGGGTAGGGAAACACCTGGAGATTTGGGGGGTGGAGCCTGGGTGGGACAGGGTTTGGGGAGGGGAGGGACCTCAGCTGGGTAGAATGTCATAGAGGCCACCCTCCAAAGCAGCCATTTTTCTCCAGGGGACATGATCTTGGTCCCTTGGATATCAATTGTAATAGCAGGAGCTCCCCAGGTGCCACCTGGAGGTTGGCAACCAAAGCTACCAAGGGTGGGGGAGAGGCAACAAAATTTACAGGGTTGGGGTGGAGGAGGGAAATGGTCTTTGACTGCAAATAAACATTCATTCATTCATACATACAGGGCCTAAGAAGGAAAGCCAGCTGCAGGCTGGGAAATTTTTGAAGATTTGGGGGTAGAGCTTGGGGAAAGGGGGATTTGGGGAGGGGAAGAGCCTCATCAGGGTATAATGCCCTAGAGTCCACCCTCCAAAGCTGCCATGTTCTCCAGGGGGACTTGTCTTTGTTATCTGGAGATAGGGTTGCCATCTCCCTGATGGGGGTGGGGGTTCCCCCAGTTTCGGGGGCCTAAACCTGCCGCCAACCCCAAGGAGCCCTGCTGTGGCCAATGTGCATGCGAAAAACCTGCCCACTGCTGAGTGCACACTGCAATAATGAAACAAAATAGTGAAAACATACAGCAATGCAAAATTATCAATTTAATACAATAAACAATAAGAGGAGGTCCAAAACTAGGTCAACAAAGCATCCGGTAAAAATACCCGTTTCTGAAAATCTTCATCTGGCGAGGACCATTATACAGCTTTATATAATCTAATGAAACAACATCCAATAGAACAAATCCTATAAGGTCAGGCTAGTCCGACTTTTGCAGATTTTTCATAATGACAAGAAGTATTCACACGTAGCTATGCATTGCTTGGAAAGCTTTTCTAAATTTGCAAGGTGGGACCTTGGGTCAGTCATAAGTCCTTTCAGAGCTGTTCTCTCAAGGGCAGTCCTCGAGAGAGCTCTCTCAGCCCCACCTGCCTCACAGGGTGTCTGTGGTGGGGAGGGGAAGGGAAAGGAGATTGTAAGCGGCTCTGAGACTCCTTTGGGTAGTGAAGGGTGGGGTAGAAATCCAATCTCCTCCTCCTCCTCCTCTTCCAGTGGCCAAATTGCTCACTCACCACTTTAATGCCAGTAGCTAACAAAGTAGAATTTTTGCTCACAAGACTCCACAGCTTAGAGGGAGCATTGGCTCCAAGTGACCGAGATTGGATCCCCTGGAGAAAATGGCTGTCTTGGAGACTCTATGGCATTATACCCTGCTGAGGTACCCCCTCTCCCCAAATTCCATCCTACCCAGGCTCCACCCCCCAAATCTCTGGGAATTCCCTAACCTAGAGCTGCCCTTTCAAGATTAAACACTTCGGGGGGAGAGGCAGCAAAAAGAGGGGAGTTGGCTTTTATGCATCACAATAGGGGAATTGGCTTTTATGCATCACTTTTCTCTACCCGAAGGGGTCTCAAAGCAGCTCACAATCTCCTCCCCTTCCCCTCCCCACAACAGGCACCTTGTGAGGTAGGTGGGGCTGAGAGATTCCTGAGAGAACTGGGACTGGTCCAAGGTCACCCAGCTGGCTTCATATGGAGGAGGAGTGGGGGAATCAAACCCGGTTCTCCAGAGTAGAGGCTGCCACTCTTAACCATGCTGGCGACCAATGCAATTCTATGTGGCATTACTCCAGACAGTGTCTGTATATCAGGACTGTATATCAGGCAAGAAGAGAAACCCACACCGAAAAAAGAAAGGAAAAAAAACAGGCATGATAAAATCGAGATGTCAAAAAAAAAAAAAGCCCATCCTATTGTGTTATCAGTAAAGGGGGGTGGTGTCAAAAGGATGGACTGAGCTTGGCGCCTGAATGCCCACAGGGATGGCGCCAGGAGACCCTCCCTGGGGAGGGAATTCCAAAGGCAGGGACAGAAACGGTCCTCTGATCACATATCGGCCACTTAGGAAACCTACATGCACATCTTTTAGCCTTTAGACCAGGCAAATTTCCTTTTCTCACAAATGCAAAATACAGAAGGCCTGGATTCCTCAAATTGCATTGATATACTGTGCTGAGCATGGGGGGGGGGGAGTGGTGTGAGAAAGAGGTTCCCTTTGTGCGGCTTCTCCTCCCCCCCCCACCCCCAGCAAGGAAGCGGGAGACGATTCCTGGCGTTGTCCTTATCTCGAACCAATTACGCATAATAGCTTTTAATACTCGCTATCAGATCCGGCTTCCGACATACGTACGATCTGTCCACAAGTTAATCTTCTGTTTAACTTCGTCATGTAACGGGGCGTGAGACACAAAAATAAGATACTTCAATAGGTATTATCCACCCTTCCCCCCCCCCATTTTTTTAAACAAAAGTTTGAATGAAGCTCTTGTTACGGCTGCCCTAGACAGTCTCAGGAATGGGGGGGGGGGGAATGTATGCACTTAACCACTACACCAAACTGGCTCCACACCAAACTGGCTCCAGGAAGTGCAATGTTTGGTTTGGCCACCAAGGGGGGAGGGGATTCGGAGGGACAAAATTGCTGGTAACCAGGGGTCATTTGGGGCCCAAGTGAGGTGGAGTGGTGCTCCACCAGCCCAGGAGTGGGCACTACAGTAGCCACGGGCCGAATCAGATTCAGAAATTCGGTAGCAGCTTAAAAAGCAGCTGGAGGGGTTTGAGGGAGAAGCTCCAAACTTACTGGGTAGCTGCCGGAGGCTCTCCCCCAAATACCCACCAAGTTTCAAGAAGATTGGACCAGGAGGTCCAATTCTACAGGCCCCCAAACAGGTTGCCCCCAGTCCCTCCATCGTTCTCTATGGTGGGGGGAGTAACGTTTTTTTCCCACCATAGAGAACAATGGAGGGGATGGGGCAACCTGTTTGGGGGCCTGTAGAATTGGACCCCGTGGTCCAATCTTCTTGAAACATGGTGGGTATTTCAAAGATAGGCCCCAGCAGCTACCCTGCAAGTTTAGAGCCTCTCCCTCAAAGCCCCTCTCCTCCAGCCCCTCATATACCCTATGGGTTTTTGCCATTGACTTCAATGGCCTATAGGGTACAATGGGGCTGAAACTGACATTCAGCCGGCCAGCTGGGGAAGGGGAGGGGAGGCTTTTAAAGATGCCGCCCCTTTTGCTTCCTTTTCTGACACACTTCCGATGATGTCAGGGGGCGTGTCATATGCTGAGTTATGCTAATAGGTATGCTAATGAGCTCCTGCACCTCTTTTTCTACAAAATGACCCCTGCTGGTAACCACCATTGCCTCCCCTTGGAGCCAGGGAACCCAGGAGAGGCACAGCTGGTATGCATCCATAAATTTGTTGTTGTTGTTGTTCAGTCGCACAGTCGAGTCCGACTCTTCGCGACCCCATGGACCATATCACGTCAAGCCCTCCTGTCTTCCGTCGTGCTCCGGAGTTTGCTCAATTTCATGTTCGTTGCATCGATGACACTGTCTAACCATCTCATCCTTTGCCGTCCCCTTCTTCGTTGACCTTCACTCTTTCCCAGCATCAAGGTCTTCTCCAGTGAGTGCTCCCTTCTCATTTGGTGGCCAAAGTATTTGAGCTTCAGCTTCAGGATCTGGCTTTCCAGGGAACAGTCAGGGTTCTTTTAGGATTGCCTGATTTGATCTCCTTGCAGTCCAAGGAACTCTCAAGAGTCTTCTCTCCAGCACCATAATTCGAAAGCATCTATTCTTCAGCGCTCGGCCTTCTTTATGATCCAGGTCTCGCAGCCATACATTACTACTGGGAATACCATTGCTTTGACCATACGGACTTTTGTTGGCAGGGTGATGTCTCAATTTTTTATAATGCTGTCTAGGTTTGCCATCGCCTTCCTCCCAAGGAGCAGGTGTCTTTTAATTTCATGGCTGCAGTCACCGTCTGCAGTGATCTTGGATCCCAGGAACGCGAATTCTGTCACTCCACGACTTCCCCTTCTATTTGCCAAGGCGTGATGGAGCCAGATGCCATGATCTTAGTTTTTTTGATGTTGAGTTTCAAGCCAACGTTTACACTCTCCTCTTTCACCCTTAACAAGAGGCTCTTGAGGTCTTCTTCACTTTCTGTCTTTAGAGTGGTATCGTCTGCATATCTGAGGTTGTTGATGTTTTTCCCATCAATCTTAATTCTGGCTTGTGATTCATCCAGGCCGGCATTTCGCATGATGTACTCTACATATAAATTAAATAAGCAGAGTGACAATATACATCCTTGTCGTACTCCTTTTCCAATTCTAAACCCATCAGTTGTTCCATATCTGATTCTAAAATTCTCCCCAACATTCTCTTCATTATCGTCTTTAGACATTATCTGTAAAATACAATGGCCTTACTTCTGTTGGGTACATTTATATTCGGCATTTTAGGTTTCAAATTTCATATTTAATCTGTTTTGCAACCACATTATTGGTTTCATCATTACTACCAATTCAGTATTACGTATTTTTGCTGCTTCTACATACTCACTATAATTTTTGACAGATAGCTAAAATATCAAAGTACAAAGGAGAGTCTATTATATATCTCAAAATAAGGAAATAAGAGATGTTTCTGTTCAAAATCCACTTCCTTATACATTTATATTCAATATATTACATTTAAAACATATTCTGCTTCTGCATGGCAATACATACATTTATGTACAGTTTTTATAGATTATTATGTATTTAGAGATGAAACTTTTAGACTGCCCTCCCTTGTATGTCTCCTGCTTACATAATACACACTCCGTCTCTCCTCAAACTTCATAATTGTTTCTCAAATAAGTTGTTAATTTCACCATTACTACATATTCTGCAAGTTTATTTTCCCATTCTTCCAAGTGTGGACAGCCATCTAGTTTCCATTTTGCTGCACAGATAGTTCTAGCCGCTGTCACCATGTATTTGAATATAAATGTCGCTTCTTGACCCTTACACAGGTTTCTCAAGAGATGTGTGAGGTGGTCTGGTACTCCCATCTCTTTAAGGACTTGCCATAGTTTGTTGTGATCCACACAATCAAAGGCTTTAGCATAGTCAATGAAGCAAAAGTAGATGTTTTTCTTCATAATCTAGAAATACAGCAACCCATAATTGAAGAGAAAAGAGGGGGGGGGGAAATGACCTTGGATCATTCTCTCCTGCCAATTCTCTCCATCTTCTGGTAGAGTTGCCAAATCAACTTACCTTACCATTGATGGTCTCTCGACATCCTTCCAGGAGACCAGAAGTCATATTGGGCGATTTTGGGCCTACTTCTAGTTTCAGGCCTACTTCTGCTTTTTGGGCCTACTTCTGGTCAGGGGGGTGACACTCTGGTTTTTGGACAAAACTCTATGGTAAATTCAGCTTCAAACCAAACGAGGAGGAGGAGAGCTCTTTGAGAACTGCTGTTGAGAGAACAGCTCTTGTGACTGACCCAAGGTCACCCCAGCAGCTGCATGCAGAGAAGTGAGGACTCAAACCCAGCTCTCCCAGATTAGAGTCCGCGCTCCTAACCACTGCACCCAACTGTATCTCCCTTGGACCTCCAGACTCCTAGTAAAAGGTAGGCGGCATTTCTCAAGACCATTTGAGGAACTTCTATGGACTGCCAGCAAGAACACTGCAGCAAACAAAACATTACCTGTGTCCTGTGCAACCTGACAAAGCACCACAAGCTGCCAAGAGGTACTTTCTAAAAACAGAAAAAGATATTTTCTCAGGCAGCCAGTGTTTGGCAGGTTAGGAAAAAACCATACGCATCAAAGACCTGGATTCGCCAACGAGAACCGCTGAACTAAATGCATCCAGTCTGTTGTCTAAACAGGTTGTAGATGGGGTTGCCAACCTCCAGGTGGGACCTGGAGATCTCCCGCTATCACAATTGATCTCCAGAAGGCAGAGATCAGTTCCCATGGAGAAAATGGCTGCTTTGGAGGGTGGACTCTGGCATTGTGCCCTGCTGAGATCCCTTTCCCAACCCTGTCCTCCCCACATTCCACCCTCCAAATCTCCAGGTATTTTCCAGTCCTGCACTGGTGACCCTAAGCCAACACTATGTTGCTGTGTTCCAGGCTTTTTTTTTAACCTAGCTTGTTTTTCCAGATTTGATAATAGAGCCCCCCCCTCCAGAGTTCCCTCTAAGTTGAGTTAGTGTGAGCTAGCTCACAGTTTTTTAGCCTCTGGCTCACACATTTTTGTCTTAGCTCAGGAAGGATGGCTTCAGAGCCAACTAATTGATGCAGCAGCCAAATCACTCACTCACAGCTTTAATAGCCAGTAACTCACAAAGTAGAATTTTTGCTCACAAGACTCCACAGCTGAGAGGGAACATTGTCCCCCTTTTTAAGAGCAAAGGAAGCTGACATAACAAGATCTACACACTTCTGTGCAATGCCCAAACCTGTTGAGGAAAAATATTCTCCGCCGTGGAAGACATTCATGCACATACGTTGGCAAAGGCCAATTTTTTCTTAATTTTTTAAAAAAGTTTCCATTTGGTTGGTGCTGTTCGAAAAGCCGTTCCATGAGCCTGTCTTTCAATTTAAAGCCAAAAAATATGCTGCTTGACTCTTCTGATGCCGAAGCGGCGGAGTTGACTGATTCTTATCGACATTAATGGAACACACAATTCAGATGGCTTTCCTTGCTCAGAACTGCCTGTTTGAGCTAGGAAATGAATTTAGAGTTCTGCTTGGAAAATCCCAGTTCTGCTTCTGTAATGATCGATTGTCACACCTGTTACGTCCTCACAAGAGACCGTGCACACGGTCAGATACGCACGTGGCTTGGTGAAGCTACCGAGCTTCATCCCAAAAGACAATAGCCAGACAGGATCCTAGCCATAGCTCAAGCCATAGCTCTGTACCAGCTGTTCCCTCAAGGACAGCTTGGGAAAGAGCTCTCTCAGCCCCACCTACCTCACAGGGTGTCTGTTGTGGGGAGGGGAAGGGAAAAGGAGTTTGTAAGCCGCTCTGAGACTCCCTTGGGGAGTGGAGGGCGGGGTATAAATCCAATCTCTTCTTCTTCTTCTAGTGCAGGCCAATAGTGGGCACCGGATCTTGAGAGTAACCAATGGTTAAAGACAACCATGTAGATAGCCGGTCATGGGTGTTGGGTGTGGGTGCGGGTGTGGTTTGGAACAGGATTTAAGCAGGCCTTCAGGTCCTGTAAACCAGCCTTGTTCTGACCTCTTAATAAAGTATGAGCTGTTTTCACTCGATGCGTCTCCGACCTCAGTACTTTTCAACACCGTTTTCTGTTCCCTTCCGCCAGATTCCTCTGTTAAAAGTACTCACTTTCAGTATTGTTTCTCAGTATGTCGATATTACAAGTTTAAAGTCCAATAATTCCCAGAAATCCCATTTGACAACAGACTGTGCTCTTGTACTAAGGGGGAGATAGGAACTCCAGAACACGTGTTTTTCTCGTGTGCTTCTTATTCGGACTTGCGCTTTATATTCATTGTGAGCCTTGGTTGAGGAAGTAGTCGGAGAAACCCAATAAAAGTAAGGTTTACTTTTTGTTGACAACCCAGAACCATGTAATGATTGAAACTGTTGCAAAATTTGTGCGTGAAGTTTTAAGAAGACGTTCGGTATTCTTTGCAAACTGAGTTGTATGCTTTGTATGTTTTGCCAGTAAAGGTTGATTGACTGAGTCCAATATGGCTATCAGTATTAGTCATACAATGCATTGTTGTTTTTCTTGTTGGAGGGCAAAATGTCACAATTTTATTATTTATTCACAACACTGATTAGCAGCTTTTCTTCCTTACAGAGCTCCAGGGCAGCTGACCATGTAAATAAAATGCATAAAATAGATTATATTTAAAAACACATAAACCAAAATTAAAAATCCCAATTTAGAACTACATTCATTGAGAGTGGGCCTGAACAAAACCATCTTCAGCTACCTCCTAGAGATCAAAAGTGAGGGAGCCAGGCATATGTTCCACAATTGTGGGGCGGCCACTGAAAAGGCCCTGTCTTATGTACCCAGCAGATGAGCTTCTTTCATTGGTGGGATGGTCAGGAGGACCTCTCCCTTTGATCTTCATTCCTGGGCAGAAACATAGGGGAGATCATGGTCCTTCAGATAGCCCAGTGCCAAGTCATCCAGGGCTTTAAAGCTCATAAACAACACCTCGAATTGGGCCTGGGAGCAGATCAGAAGCCAGTGTCCCAACCACTAGCCCCAGCAACCATTCTAGCCTCAGTGTCCTGCACCAGCTTCAGAACTTTTTCCTCTCAGCCATTTTTTAAAACTTAAGAACATAAGAGAAGCCAATGTTGGATCAGGCCAGAGGCCCATCTGTGAGGCTTCTGTGCTGTCAGCAAATGATCAGGCCTTTGTTGATTAAAACATAGTTTATTATACCTACAAACAGGAAAGCATAAACATTGATCACCAATCAGCATACAGCAAAATTGTGGGAAGGCAGGTTCACCTTTTGTCACCCAGGGGTGAGAGAACATCAAATTTCCCAGCTCAAACTGTGTGACCTAGATGCGCCAGGTCCCTGGCAAAACAGGCAGGAAGAACAATAAAATAATTCCCAAGGCTACATCCAGGAGATAGCAGTCGTAGAAGAAAGGGGGATGAAATACAAGGGATTGCAAAGGA
Source organism: Lepidodactylus listeri (assembly GCA_029233225.1). Lineage (NCBI taxonomy): Eukaryota > Metazoa > Chordata > Lepidosauria > Squamata > Gekkonidae > Lepidodactylus > Lepidodactylus listeri. The sequence goes on from JARCFY010000022.1 coordinate 26,972,645, forward strand.
GATAGCTTTGTACTATGTGACACCTTGGTATGTGGGAACCCGAGTTCCCGCCTGAAATGTAACATTGAGCAGACAAGTAATCTACACCAAAGGGAGCAATAAAGCATCTGGTCAAGCGCCCACTACAAAGAAAACGAAAGTAAGTGACAGAGCAGCTTTACAGAGATACATCAATGTCAGATTCAATCAATAAGAAACATTGTAGAAACATTATGAAAAGACCCCTTATGCCAAGCAGAATCTGACACCATCTAGTCCAACGCTCTTGTGTCACACAGTAGCCAAAAACACCAGGTGCCCTCAGGAGGTCCCCCAGTGGGGCCAGGTGTCAGTTAGCATTGCCATAGGTTCCTGTTGACTGTTATCATCAATAATTTGATTGCATTAGTGTTGCCTAGCAAGGCACAGCATGTGCTCTTGTGGACTTTTTAATGTTCATAAGTTTGAACTTTGGGATGTTATGCTTTAAAGGACTTCATGCACTCTTTGTTGCTGTAAGAGGCTCCAGTCCATTTAAACTGACCTCTGCCTCAGTGCCTATTTTCTGGGAACTCCTGGAAGGGGCGGGACCTTGGTATAGTTGGCTGTAACCCGGTTATTTGCCAATTGCTAATCTTAAAACCAGAGCAATTCGGCTAACATAAGTATCATGAACCAATGCTTAAGGTTTCTATCGCCTATCCGGATGGTCTATTAACATTGCCTTTGTTTTGAGTTCCATACCGACTCCTCTAGGTCCCGGACAGGAGATAGCACCGGGGGAGTGACTCCCACCGCAGGAATGCGCGTCTTGCTCGCTCTGCACATGCTTGTTGCTCATTAGCTTTTCTTCACTCTTATCTCTCTTTCGCTTTTCCCTAGCTCACGGCCTTGAGCTGAAAGCCTCCTGCTATGTGTTATATTATTCACAGGTGTTATGTGCTCCTTTGCGTGATTTTTCCTTGGGAACATCCGCCCCACAAATCCTAACAGTGTGGGAACCTAATTTACCACGCTTTCCTTGGGAATAGTGGGCCAGTATATTTGGGCGCCAATAAAACTCCAATTGATTGGTGGATGCTGAGGGGGGCTTATTTCATATCAAGTATAATTGTAGTTGCATTCCTATGCTTGGGCATTACTAACAGAAGAAATGTATTTGACCAACAAGATCTTGTCTGCAAATAAAGGACTTTCTGTTTAAGGAAACAGAAAGTCCTTTATTTGCAGACAAGATCTTGTTGGTCAAATACACTTCTTCTGTTAGTAATGCCCAAGCATAGGAATGCAACTGTTGTGGACTACATCTATTGGCACAATCTCACACCAGGTCACTAGAAGCCCTCCCACTGTTGCCCCCCCAAGCACCAAGAATACAGAGCACCACTTGCCCCAGACTGAGAGTTCCTATCTATACCTTGTGGCTAATAGCCACTGATGGACCTCTGCTCCATATAAGAACATAAGAGAAGCCAACGTTGGATCAGGCCAATGGCCCATCCAGTCCAACACTCTGTTTCACACAGTGGCCAAAAACACCAGGTGCCCTCAGAAGGTCCAGCAGTGGGGCCAGGACACTAGAAGCCCTCCCACTGTTGCCCCCTCCCCCAAAGCACCAAGAATACAGAGCATCACTTGCCCCAGACTGAGAGTTCCTGTCTATACCTTGTGGCTAATAGCCATTCATGGACCTCTGCTCCATATGTTTAACCAATCCCCTCTTGAAGCCGTCCATGCTAGTAGCCACCACCACCTCCTCCTATGTCAGTGAAACTGTTGGCCAGAGATGAATAGAATGCTGTAGACGAATCACAGAAACCACCCATTTCCGCCTTCACATGTCTCCCCACCTTCCCAGCCAAATTCTACATTGGTATCAGGAGGTTTATTTCAGTTTAGGAGTACCAACTGCCAAGTAGGTCCTACAGTTCTGGAATTAGACATTGCGGGGTCCAGTGCCATGGTGTCCGCCCTTCCAAGCATGCCATTTCTCCAAGGGAGCTGATCTCTTTAGTCTGTAATTCCAGGGATCCCCAAGGATGGCACCCCAAGGTCTTCTTTCTGCTTAGAAGGGCATCGTTTTGGAAGAGGTGGGTTTTCCATCTTGCCAACAAAACTCTGGACACTGGACGTCATGCTTAACAAGAGTCACTTTTCTGTACAGCTGGACAACTGTCAAGCTCAGATCTGCTTAAAGAAATTACTCTCTTTAAAATTCACCTTCAAGTGAAACTTTCTCCAAGGCTGCAACGCAACCACAAATAATGTAATACTAACCGTTTCCACGTCTTGGTTCAGAGTCAACAATGTCGAAACCACACCTTTCCAAACCTGGAAACGTCCCACATTTGGAGCTTTTCGAATGCTGGAAGCTTAAACAATAGAACAAAGTGTAACATTATGAAACACAGGGTGATTGATGGCCCTCGTATAATGACTTTCTGAATTCTGCAACAGGGTTCCCTCCCCCCATCCTCCACTTGTTTAATCTTCTGCTCCAACTGTATTCAATAAGCTCGGTACTTTATTGATGTATGTGAGATTCCTTTCATGTATTTGGTCTCTACCCAATATTGGCGTGTTACCACCAGACTGATTCTGTTTGGTGCAATGTAGTCTGGCTTCAGTGTTATAGGTTACTCCTACAGCACGTAAGGATTCCAGATCTGAAATTCTGGGAGATTTGGGGAAAATGTGAAGGAAAGTGTTAAATACCGGGTTCAAGATGCCTTGCAGTGAAACAGCTCTACTTTATTAAGTAATTTCAGGAACAAGACGACAAACCCCAGGGCAACAGCCCGGTTTAAATAGCATGCAAAACCCACACCCAAACACACCCCACTCCCAACGATAGGCTGTTTACATAACGTTACTTCCTCATTGGTCGCCTCCAGAGTCCTGGTGGGCTATTGTTCTGGATTTCCAAGCTCAGCCAGTTTCTGGTAGACAGTCCTGGAATGTTCCAGCCCTAGTAGCTCTGTACCAGCTGTTCTCTCAAGGACAGCTTGGGAAAGAGCTCTCTCAGCCCCACCCACCTCACAGGGTGTCCGTTGTGGGGAGGGGAAGGGAAAGGAGATTGTAAGCCGCTCTGAGACTCCGAGTGAGTGAAGGGTGGGATATAAATCCAATCTCTTCTTCTTCTTCTAATACATAACAGAGAGGTGGTTAGTAAGGGGGCAGGGGAGAAGGAAGCCAGAAAAGGGGAGAGGAGACAGGGGCTGCCAGGAGGAGAGGAAAAGGAAATAGCATGATGAAGGGAATACAGCAGAAAATGAAGAAAACTCCAAGTCTTCGCAGGTTTCCCACTTTATGGCCTAAATTAAATCTAGATTTACAGACCCTACGGTTGCCAGGTCTGGGTTGGAAAATACCTGGAGACTTTGGGGATGGATTCGGGAGAGGGAGGGGTTTGGAAAGGGGAGGGGCCTCAGCATGGTCCAAGGCTACAGAGTCCGCCCTTCAAAGCAGCCATTTTTTCCAGGGGAGCTGATCTCTGTCAACAGGATCTCAGTTGTAAAAGCGGAAGATCTCCGGGCCCCCACCTGGAGGCTGGCAACCTGACTGAGCATGCACATTTTTTATATGCTAAACCACACATGCAAACCACGCATCAAAAGTCATGAAATGGGCCGTTTAAAATAATCTGTTTAAAGGCCGGTTGAACAAAGACCAAAGCGCTTCCTGGCCTGAGATATCCGTTGGTCTAAAGCCAAGCCTGGCTCCTAGTTTCAGGAATCAAAAGCCAGAGCCTCCTAACAAAGAATACCATTCGACTCCTGGGGATGTGGGAATCACTTGTGTTGTTCTGCTTTAGGCTTGCCAGGTACTCAGTGGCAACCATCAAGGGGCAGATGGGACCTACTTAGGGTTGCCAGCCTCCAGGTGGGCCCTGGGGATCTCCCGCTTTCATAGGCGTAAACTACGGTGGGGCTCGAGGGCTTGGGCCACCTCCGAAGTTTCCCAGGGGGGCTGAGCCCCCCCTGGTGAAATGGAGCGGCCAGCCGGCCACCCGCCGTTGCTGCACCTTTCAGGCCCCCTTTGCAGGCCGGCCAGTAGGCCGGTCCGCCAGCCGGCCGCCAGCCGCCGCCATCACCACCTCCTCTCCCCCCTGCCTGGCCACTCCTCCCTCCCCCTCCATCCTGGGCGAACGTGTTCGGCACGTTGCCGGGACGACACTCTAGCAATCGCCCCAAAAGTCTATGGCACCATAGAGTTTTGGGATGATTGCTACAGCGTCACCTCGGCAACGTGCCCAACATGATGGCATCACTTCTGGATGACCCAATCACGCTGGCCACTCGCCTGGATGGCCCCCGGAAGGAGGGAAGGGTGGATGGAGGCTCTGGCGGCGGCGGGGACATGGTCACAGGTAAGAGCCCCAGCCCCCCCGGGGAATAAATAAGTCTATGCCCCTGCTCGCTTTTACAACTGATCTCCACCTGACAGAGATCAGCTCCCCTGGAGAAAATGGCTGCTTTGAAGGGTGGCCAATATGGCCTTGTACCATGCTGAGGCCCCTCCCCTCCCCAAACCCCACCCTCTCCTGGCTCCAGGTTTCCAGGTATTTTCCAACCCAGACCTGGCAACCCTAGACCTACTGGGAGCAAAAGGAGGACTGGGCTGGCATCGCCGTAAACGTGGCAATGTCACTTTCAGCATGCACCAGAAGTGATGTCGTCATGTCACCGGTGGCACTGGGACGCTCTGGTATTTGGCCAAGAACTCTGTGGTAGAAGTTGTTTTTACCATAGAGTTTTGCTCAAATGGAAGAGTATTCCTGCATTGCCACCGAAATGATGACATCAGTTCCAACGTGCACCAGAAGTGACATTGCCATATTGCTGGCCACTCTGATCTCGGCCTCCTTTTGCTCCCGGTAAGTCTGCCGGCCGGCTGGTTGATCAGCACCAAGAAGAGGGGCCCCAGTGGGGGTTCCTCAGCCACTGGCGGACACTACCTGACCACCCGATTCTACTTGAATGTGAATATTCCAGGTGGAGGTGTCAGGAGATGGGATGAGGACCTGGTAATGCCGTTGGCCGGAACTGTCAAGGAGATTCTTGCAATGGGATGACTTTCAGAATGCTTGTCAATTTGAAGTGGTAAAAAAAAAAAAAGTTTGGTGCAAAGTGTGGGTTTGATCGATGGTTTCAATTTTCTGGAGCAGAATTGCTCCGTTCCACCCCTGACCTGCACTATCACTGAACAATACGAGAAATGAGTGGCAGGCGGCGGGGGAGGAGGAGGGGAGCCGCCCCCCTCCCCGTTGGCCCAAATTGCGGACCACCAGAGTGGAAAGATGACAAATATTTTTTCAAGCGATTCTATATTTTTACAAAGCCGCAGGAAATGTCGTACCGAGAGCCAGCACTCGAAGAACTCAGGAATGTGTGTGGGGGGGGAGGCATCTGTCAAAGGCCTTGATGCACCGAGTGACTCTGGAAGCCGGAAAGACAAGTTTGGGGAGCAGCAACAAAAGAGGGGCGTTGCCAACCTCCAGGTGGTGGCTGGGGATTTCCCAGAATTAGAACTCATCTCCAGGCAACAGAGATCAGTTCCCCTGGAGAAAATGGCTGCTTTGGAAGGTGGATTCTATGGCATTAAGCCCCATTGAAACCCCTCCCCTCCCCAAATCCCACCCTCCTCAGGCTCCACCCCCAAAAGCTCCAGGTATTTCCCAACCTGGAGCCGGCAACTCTGCTCATGTCTGTTCTTTCAGCAGTTGGGCGCTACTTTGGGTTGCCAACTCCAGTTTGGGAAATTCCTGGAGATGAGGGGCCTCAGGAAGGCGGGGTTTGGGGAGGGACCTCAGAAAAATATAATGGCATAGCGTCCAAAGCAGCCATTTTCTCCATGGGAACCGATCTCTGTCATCTGCAGACTTAGTGTTGCCGGCTCTGGGTTGGGAAACACCTGGTGATTTTGGAGGGGTGGAGCCTGGGAGGGTGGGGTTTAGGGAGGGGAAGCGAGGGACCCCAGGGGGGTACAATGCCATAGAGTTCACCCACCAACGCAGCCATTTCCTCCAGGAGAACTGAGCTCTATCTCATGAAGACCAGCTCTAATTAGGGTTGCCAGGTCTGGGTTGGAAAATACCTAGAGACTTTGGGAGTGGATCCGGGAGAGGGTGGGCTTTGAGGAGGGGAGGGGCCTCAGCATGGTCCAAGGCCACAGAGTCCACCCTTCAAAACCACCATTTTTCTCCAGGGGAGCTGATCTCCGTCAGCTGGAGATCAGCTGTAAAAGCGGGAGAACCCCAGGCCCCACCTGGAGGTTGGCAACCCTAATTGTAATAGCAGGAAATCTTCAGGCCCGACCTGAAGATCGGCAACCCTATCAGATGACTGCAGGTTTGTTGTAGTTATGAAAGCTAGCATTCCTAGGCCCACCCGGCTCTGTCCTTGACCCAGGTTGGGTGGCAACCCTACTTAGATCAAGCCCAAATCAGCCCACTGGGGCCCACCTAGGGTTGCCCCTGGCCACAAGCTGGGGAGGGGGTGGTAGGGTTGCCAGCTCCAGTTTGGGAAACTCCTGGAGATTTGGGGGTGGAGCCTGGGGAGGACAGGGACTTTGTTGGGGCACAATGCCATAGCGTCAACCCTCCAAAGGACCCATTTTCTCCCAGGGAACTGATCTCTGTAGTCTGAAGATGGGGGGTGCAATTCCTGGGGATCCCCAGGTCCCATCTGGAGGCTGGCATCCCTAGGCCCACCTGGTTCTGTCCTTGACCCAAGTAACACTCTGACCGTCCAGGTTACAGACCTCCTTGGCATCCGGCTTCTTTCGCCCTTCATATTCCTGGAGGTCAGCATCTTCTAATCAGGCCTTTCAACCCTGGCCCAAGAAAATACACTTTTCTGTTTGTGTGTGTCTGTGTTTGCCTCTCTCCCTTCAGTCAAGCGGCTCAGAAGTTTAAAAGAGGAAAGTCCCACCCAGCGGCAGAAATATCTGTCTACACACATCAAACCCGGTGACCTTTGGAGAGAACGGCGGTGCGGCCAGACACATGAAAGTTCAAAAAAGATATATTATCTCCCCGATGAGCATGGAGCACAGTCTAAGGTTATACCACAAAGGAACTGGCATGCCTTCCTTCGGTCCCGCGCAATGGGGGGGGGGGGAGGGCTTGAACTCTGTTCGGTAAACACAGAACGGTAGCAGCAGAAGGTGTTTCAGCTTTTCCAGGGGCGACCACGCTTTCCTTTCTCGCCCTGTCCCTGGAACTGCCTTCGGAAGAACGCTTCAAGAAAAAACAAAACCCTATATATCACTTTTCTGGTAGGTAAACTATAGGGCTGCCAACCTGCAGGTAGGACCTGGAGACCTCTCAGAATTAGAACAGATCTCCTGGCGACAGTGGTCAGTGCCCCTGGAGGAAATGGCTGCTTTGAAAGGTGGGGTCTATGGCATCGTGCCCACCCTGAGGTCCCAGCCCTCCCCGGACCCTCCCCAAACCCTCCCCTTTCCAGGGTCCACCCCCAAATCTCTAGGAAGTAGAGCAGGCAACAGAACAAAAATGCCACGCAACCCCTCGGGGTTTTGAAGATTAAAAATACCCCCAGATAAAGTACGGCACGACAGAATGCCTTAAATCTCCCAGAAGCTCAGCAAAGCCCTTGATTTAGTTGAAACATTAAAATGCTGACGTCTTGCTAAGGTTGCTTAGTGATCCAACATAAGCCCTTTCCAAACATCATGTCCGTGCGTACCAGGAAGCCTTCAGCCACACGCAGATCTTCCTGATATGCGCAGCATTTGGGTTAGCTGAACGGGAGAAATGACTGTGTTTTTGTATGCGTGAAAAGCTTCGGTGCCTGCCAACTGACCACTGGGTTTCCCAGCCTCCTGGTTCACATGTACTGAAGCTGTGTGTACATGCAAAATTCATGCGATGCCCCTGTCCAGATGACATGGTTACTACATGTCTCTGGATCATTGCAGGTAGTGTGTGCTCCCGATACATGCAGCTGCTGGGCTCATTAGCTTCAGGTGTCCAGTGGAAATGTTCATTTTATGACTGTTCCGTCTGATCTATTGGTTTTCGTATCAGGGACCATAACCGCTATCACTGCCATTTTCCTGCCCATGGCAGGCGAACCTCCACCTTTGTCCCCAGTCCCTTGATGATATGAGGAGCAGAGGAAAAGGGGGTGGAGGGTAGTATTGATGATGAAACTCAAGGAATTTCCCCAATCTCTATGGTAAAGACTATAGGTATTGCTGGAATTCCTAGAGCGTCACCCAGAAGTGATTAAACATCCTCCATGATGCTCTAGGAATTTACCCAATCTCTATGATCCTTACCACAGAGATTGGCAAAATTCCTTGATCATTGTGGAGAATGTGACATCATATCCTTGACATTCCACCCTTCCCAAAAAATCTCCTGGCAATTGCCAGTACAGCCCTGGCAACTCTACCCAGGTTTAATTATCAGATTTTGTATAAATTTGTATAAATTGTATAAATTTGTATAAATTGTATAAATGCAAATAAATTTTGTGTTTGATTTCTAGGATGTTGTTTTTCTTATGTTTTTATTGCAACTGTAGTGTTACTTGTTCTTTCATTCGTTTTTTGTGCGGATGTGTGTTTCCTAATCTGCTCTGTACGTCGGATCAAATCAAAACTTTTATTAGGCATGATTTACCTGTATGTTTTTCGAGGAACCCTCTTTTCAAGACTTCCAGGTTCAGAGTTTAGGAGCCTAAGTCCCTTAAATGTCATTTTGGTGCTCCTCACTAAAATTCCACCTGGGGGGGGGGAAGGGAATATTTTAGTGGAATGCAAGCCATTGAATCGTTTCAAAGTCATACACTATTTGTCATGATGGGTTGTACAAATATTGCAATCCCACAGGAAATTGGGATCTCCCTCAACTGGGGGTTGTACCCTTGTCAAGTGGTTCCACTTTAATGTTGCAGCAAAGCAAGTTTCTGAATGCCACGGGGTCAGCCTTCTCCGGCGACCAAGCCACAGGGTACTACCCTTCGTAGGCCTTCTCTGTATACAGTAAGTTGCATTGACAAGATGTCCTTTTCCTGGTACTGTAAACATGGAGGCTAAAATTAAATAGGGGGAAAAAATTAAAACCGCCCTCTGACTCTACCAAGGAGTAAATAGGGGGGGAAGCACCTCATTCAATGGTGTTCTGTTTCCAAGAGACTAAAAAAGAAAACAGTGCAAAAGGTGGTTCAGGGCTATTTCCAGAAACAGTGGAAGTGATTCTATAACCCTTTTGATGCCAGGATCCAAAATTTCCAGACGCCAAGAAGTGTTAATGCAAAAACCCGCTCTGTGCTGGAGGAGTTGACGACTATCATTAAGCTGACTTAAAACAACAACCGAAAAAAAGTATAAAGTTATGTTCAGAGGACAAGACCATAATAGCTAGGAAATTCAGCAGACGCCGAAAATTCACATTCGCGTGGCTCCCTTTCATCCTCATCAATGGAAAGCCAAGCCAGCATTGGTAGTTTTGCCATACATAAATCTATCAAATGGTGGGGCGAGCACCAGAGACCTCTCTCTAGAGTCCTCTTATGAACAACCAAGCTCTCTCACAGTGGGAGAAGCCACGGCTCAGTGGCAGAGTAGCTGCTTTGTGCGCAGAAGGCCACAGGTTGAATACCTGATGTCTCCAGTTAGAGGGACCAGGTGATGTGAAAGACCTCTGCTTGAGACCCTGGAAAAGGTTCTAGGTTCAATCTCCAGTTAAGAACCAGGAATAGGGGATGCGAAAGTCCAAACTGGCAAAGAGCCAGTTTGGTGTAGTGGTTACATGCGCGGACTCTAATCTGGGAGAACCGGGTTTGATTCCCCATTCCTCCACTTGCACCTGCTGGATGACCTTGGGCAAGCCGTAGGTCTGGCACAGCTGTTCTCTCAAGGGCAGTCCTCGAGAGAGCTCTCTCAGCCAATGTTCCCTCTAAGCTGTGGAGTCTTGTGAGCAAAAATCCTTCTTTGTGAGCTACTGGCATTAAAGTTGTGAGCAAGCGGTTTGGCTGCTGCACAAATTAGTTGGCTCTGGAGCCCTCCTTCCTGAGCTAAGACAAAAATGTGTGAGCCGGAGGCTAAAAAATGGTGAGCTAGCTCACACTAACTCAGCTTAGAGGGAACACTGCTCTCAGCCCCACCTACCCCACAGGTTGTCTGTTGTGGGGAGGGGAAGGGAAAGGAGTTTGTAAGCCTCTCTGAGACTCAGAGTGAAGGGCAGGGTATAAAACCAATCTCTTCTTCTTCTTTTCTGCCTGCCACCCTGGAGAGCCGCTGCCTGCCTGAGTAGACAATACTGACTTAGATGGGCCAAGGGTCTGACTCAGTATCAGGCAGATTCATGTGTTCATGTAATATATGGAGTGCATCTGTAGCTCATTTCCTAAACTGAGGAGCTGCAGCTCAGTGGCAGAGCCTCTGCTTGGCATGCAGAAGGTCCCAGATTTGAAGTCCAGCTTCTCCAGTTAAGGATCAGGTAGCAGCTAATGCGAAAGACCTCCACCTGAGGCCCTGGAGAGCTGCTGCCAGTCTGAGCAGGCATTACTGACTTTGATGGACCAAGTGTCTGTTTCATTATAAGCAGGGGTCCGTTGGAGCAGGAGCGCACAGGAGCGCAGCTCCGGGAGTGAGGAGCCCAGGGGGTGGGCACATGACCAAGCCCCGCCCGCTCCTCGGCTTCCCCCAGCAGTGCAGAGGCGCAACGCCCCGGGGAAAGCCCTGCTAGGGTCTTTATTGATTTTAATGTTTTGTTTTAATATTGATAATTTTATCATTGTTCCTTTTATGACTGTGTGCTGCTTTTCCAGAGACTTGCTCAAGGTGGCATATAAATTTTCTAAGTATACCATTTTTTATCTGGGCACATGGCACATAAGTACTGGAGAAATTTCACCAACCCTTCAGCAGCTTCCACCCCATCAGTTTGGTGTAGTGGTCAGGAGCTGGACTCTAATCTGGGAGAACCGGGTTTGATTCCCCACGCCTCCACATGCAGCTGCTGGTGTGACCTTGGGCCAGTCACAAGTTCTCTCAGAGCTGTTCTCTCATGAGCAGTTCTCAAAAGACCTCTCTCAGCCCCACCTACCTCACAGAGTGTCTTGTTGTGGGGAGGGGAACGGATGGGTGGTGCACATGTCCTGGGTATCTCAAGTCTACTTGAAACCTGGTGGTTTCAAGGGAGCAGGAAGAGAATGAGGGTGTGTTCTTTACGCTTCTTTTTATTGCACAAAGTATTGGATGGGGAAGGGAATGGAGGAAGAGCAGGTCAGTTTCACTCACCTGTGGAGTGGAGCCTGAGGGGTGGGTGTTGCCTTCTGACACACTTCCGGCATGTTAGGGGTGTGTGGCATATGCAAATGAGTTATGCAAATGAGTTATGCAAATGAGCTCCTGCACCTCTTTTTCTACGAAATGACCCCTGATTATAAGGAGACTTCATGTTGCCTGTCGAAGAAGACCTTGATAGGTTGTCCTCCGATTCAGTACAAAGCCATCGAGAGTGTTCGATCCAGAATCATCCCTGAATCCAGACTCAGAACCTGAACGGAGACTGGAATTCCCCGCTCAGCCCTAGATAAGCCACATCCTCACCCTCCTAATTGTCAGTGCAAGATTCCTTGGGTGTAAAGAGAGTGCTGAAGAAGAAACTCGCTTTTCCCACAAAGCCTTCTAACAGCTCCTTAGGTCCCAGCTCCTAAATCAAAGTATGAGGAACTAAAACGAAAGTCCATTTCTTCCTGGCTTTTCCTCACCTCAGCCTTTCTTCTGTCAGATTTTAGATTCAGGCGGAGTGGCTGCGTTGGTCTGAAGCAGCCGAATAAAGTCTGAGTCCAGGGGCACCTTGAAGACCAACGAAGTTTAATTCCGGGGATAAGCTTTCATGTGCAGGCACACAGAAGAAGTGTTATCTGAAGAAGTGTGCCTTGCACATGAAAGCTCATACCTTGAATAAAACTACGTGAGTCTTAAAGGTGCCACTGGATTCCAACTTTCTTCTGCTGTCAGATTTTGGTTTGTAATATCCTCCAAGGCAGGGATCTGACTTCTTCTGGACTTTTCAAAACACTATGAATATTGATAGCTTCAGGAGGTGGTTGTGTTGGTCTGCAGTCGAACAGCTAGATTCAAGTCTACTAAACCCAAAGATTTTCAGAGTACGAGCATTTGAGAGTCAAAGTTCTCTTTGTCAAATACCTATCTGACAAAAGGGGGCTTTGACACCAAAACTCAAGCCCCCAAAATCTTGTTGATCTCAAAGGTGCTACTGGATTTGAATCCAGCATGAACACTGTATCCCTTTTTGGTGTAGCGGTGTAGTGTAATTTAGTGAAGTGTTTAGGAGCACTGACTCAAATCTGGGAGAACCAGGTTTGAGTCCCCACGTCTCCACATGCAGCTGCTGGTGGGACCTTGGGTCAGTCACAAGTTCTCTCAGAGCTGTTCTCTCAGGAGCAGCTCTCCGAAGAGCTCTCTCAGCCCCACCTACCTCACAGGGTGTCTGTTGTGGTGAGGGGAAGGGAAAGGAGATTGTAAACTGCTCTGAGACTCCTTTGGGTAGTGAAGGTTGGGGTACAAATCCAATCTCTTCCTCCTCTTCCTCCTCCTCCTTCTTTGGTTCCTTTTGGTTGAACTTTGATCTAGCTTCCTGCCATCTTCTTAAGTGGACTTCCCATGGGACTCAGGACCAACTCAGCTTGCTGTAGTTCTCAAACAATGGGGAGAAGGCAGAGGGGCCCAGAATGAAATCCACAAGGACTGTTCCCCCCATTTCCACCAGTTTGGCCTCTCAGAGCTATCTGGAGGGCTAAGTGGGCCCTCCCAAAAGGTAAAGGGGTTGGGTTTCCAGTAAAGCAAACACTGCCTTTCCATCTTCTGAAGGCAGCCATGATGTGTGGCAAGGTCAAAGGGCACCAAATGCTAAAGGGACTTGTATTTTGACAGTCATGTCCCACCCCGTAAAACTTCTGGGAATATAAGGGAGGAGAGGATTTCTTGCAGCTGAGTTAACTTTATGATGGATGTTTACTGCTTCCGAAAGGCCCCAAGTAGTCGGGCGCATCTATTACTTAATAAGTGCATTTTAAGCCTCTAATTGCACACATTTGGTTAATCGCTATTATGAGCAGTCAATTAAACCCACAGTTTTACAGCACTTTAAAATGGCACACTCTGCCCCCATATGGAGTAAATAAATAAGTTAGGAGATATTTAAATGCAAATTCTTGATACAGGGGATCAATTATGGAAGAGGCAAATCTTTTCTACTTCATGGCTTTATTGACCGTATGGGCTATAACAGCTCCGTCAGCAGATGCAGCAATTAGACGCTTGCTTGAGGCAAAATTTAACTGTACTAACTCTGATGTCTCGGACCCAGTGATGGGTTGTTGTGGTAGGATACAAGTACATTCCACTTCCTGTGGGCGGATGTCTGAAAGAAATGGGCTTCCGATTCATATCACCTTCACCAGCAATATGAAAGCAGGACACCGAATTATAGTCACGCAAACTAAACAGGAGGGAATTGACTGAAAATTAAGATTGCCTCCGAATTCTGCCCTGATAGGAATTCATCCCAGAATGTACTATTCAGATCCAAGGTGTTTATGTCATGGGCTGGAACTACAAGAATAAGCTTTGTCAACCCCTTTTTCATTGTTTCCCACCATTGCTAACCCACTGATTTTAATTTTGTCCTGTTGGTTTATCCCATGGATGGTCAACCAAGAATCACATAGGGAAAAGGATGACTTAATGGCACCACATAGCCAATTCAATTTCTCTCGGTGGTAAGTGAGGGCTAGTGAAGCCAACTAAAGCAGCAGCTCCCTCATTCTGGTTAGGTGAATGTTTTCACCTCATTTTGACACAGTCATTTCAAACATGGCTGAAATGAAGGGCAAATCAATTTCTCTCGGTGGTAAGTGAGGGCAAGTGAAGCCAACTAAAGCAGCAGCTCCCTCATTCTGGTTGAGTGAATGTTTTCACCTCATTTTGACACAGTCATTTCAAACATGGCTGAAATGAAGGGCAAATCAATTTCTCTCGGTGGTAAGTGAGGGCAAGTGAAGCCAACTAAAGCAGCAGCTCCCTCATTCTGGTTAGGTGAATGTTTTCAACTCATTTTGACACAGTCATTTCAAATGTGGCTGAAATGAAGGGAACTTTTAACCCCCGTTCCTCTTCAGAGAGCTGAGAAGACTTCAGGCACCTCCTAGGATCTTCCAGAGGAGTCAGGCCTCCCTATACAATAGCAATTCCCTTAGATGCTGTTAAGAACACTATAAGTTGGATCCAACTTTTTTTTCAACAGATGAAAAAGGAGGGGGGGGGTTCTTCCTTGGACTACCAGTAAGGCTATAAATGTGGATTACAGAACATATATGGACAAAGGCCCCACAACACTGGGGCTGGTAGTAGGAAGGGGAATTGAGCAAAACTGAGCAGAAAAACTGGTAGTGGAAGTCAAGTTGCAGCTGACTTACAGTGACCCTGAAAAGTACTGGAGTTGGGAGGCCGGTTGTAGTGAAATCAGCATGGTAGTTTATTGCGGGTAAGATGGAACATGGGAATCCCCGGGCTCAGAGCCCTCTTTTATGCCGGTCGGAGATAATCCTCCGACCTCACCCAAATGTCCTGATAGGACCTTACGATCAGGGGTCATTTCGTAGAAAAAGAAGTGCAGGAGCTCATTAGCATAACTCATTTGCATAACTCATTTGCATATGCCACACCCCCTAACATACCGGAAGTGTGTCAGAAGGCAACACCCGCCCCTCAGGCTCCACTCCACAGGTGAGTGAAACTGACCTGCTCTTCCTCCATTCCCTTCCCCATCCAATACTTTGTGCAATAAAAATAAGCGTAAAGAACACACCCTCATTCTCTTCCTGCTCCCTTGAAACCACCAGGTTTCAAGTAGACTTGAGATACCCAGGACATGTGCACCACCCATCCCTTCCCCTTCCCCTCCCCACAACAAGACACCTTGTGAGGTAGATGGGGCTGAGAGAGGTCTTTTGAGAACTGCTCATGAGAGAACAGTTCTGAGAGAACTTGTGACTGGCCCAAGGTCACACCAGCAGCTGCATGTGGAGGCGTGGGGAATCAAACCCGGTTCTCCCAGATTAGAGTCCAACTCCTGACCACTACACCAAACTGATGGGGTGGAAGCTGCTGAAGGGCTGGTGAAATTTCTCCAGTACTTATGTGCCATGTGGCCGGATAAAAAATGGTATACTTAGAAGATTTATATGCCACCTTGAGCAAGTCTCTGGAAAAGCAGCACACAGTCATAAAAGGAACAATGATAAAATTATCAATATTAAAAAAAAAACATTTAAAACATTTAAAACAATATTTAAAAAAAAACATTTAAAGACCCTAGCAGGGCTTTCCCCGGGGCGCTGTGCCTCTGCACTGCTCGGGGAAGCCGAGGATGGGGTGGGGCTTGGTCATGTGCCCGCCCCCTGGGCTCCTCACTCCCGGAGCTGCGCTCCTGTGCGCTCCCGCTCCAATGGACCCCTGCTTACGATTATGGTTACCTGGCATAGGTCCCCTAGGGGAACCTAGGTCTGTGATTGGTGGCCAGTTAGGATCCGGCTCTCTATTGTTCTCCCTGGCTGAAGCTCCGCAGCTCCACACCTTGTGAGGACAACCATGTGGCGGTCGCCATTACAAGACTGCATGGCGACCGTGATCGTGATACATAACAGACCCCATGGGGTTTTCAAGGCAAGAGATGTTCAGATGTGATTTGCCATTGTTTGCCTCTGTGCCATGACCCAAGCCTTCCTTGGCGGTCTCCCATCCAAATATTAACCAGGGTTGACCCTGCTTAGCTTCCAAGATTTGATAAGATCCAGCTTGCCTGGTGTATTCAGGTCAAGGCAGATTCAACCCTAATGCTAGTCGGTTTAAAACTGTGAAGCAATTAACAAATGTATTAAATCAGCTTTTCAACTGGAGACCCGGTTTGGTGTAGTGGTTAGAAGCACTGACTCTAATCTGAGAGAACAGGGTTTGACTCCCCACTCCTCCATATGCAGCTGCTGGTGTGACCTTGGGTCAGTCATAAGTTCTGTCAGAGCTGTTCTCTCAAGGACAGTTCTGGAAAGAGCTCTCTCAGCCCCACCTACCTCACAGGGTGTCTGCTGTGGGGAGGGGAAAGGGAAAGGGACTGTAAACCACTCTGAGACTCCTTCGGGTAGTGAAGGGCGGGGTGTAACTCCAATCCCTTCTTCTCTTCTTCCTCGTTCATTGCCAGAACTCTTTACCAGTTTCAACTCTGTCTCATTTAGAACGCACCTTATAAAGAAGAGTGAGAGTCCAGTAGCACCTTAAAGACTAACAAAATTTGTGGTAGGGTATGAGCTTTCGTGAGACACTGTACACTTCTCCAAACACCTTATAGAAAAGAAGCTATCAGTGGTGATCTTGAATGTCTTGATGATTCTTGAAGTTTGAACGGTCAAAACTGGGACAACATGGTGGGGGGGGGCACTCCATAGGAACACATGTCATGTATTTACCTTTGTAAAACCTGGTATTTGCTCCAGGAAGGGTTTTTTTTAAAATCTTTATTTATAACACTGTCCACAAGCATTCCAAACACGGGTGGCACGTATGTTCCGACATACATTATTTAGAAATGGAAATTCCTTAGCTCAAAGTGAAAATGTGTGTGGGAAGGAGAATATTGCACCAACTGGTACAGAGAAGTAATTTTTGTAGACCTAAACACCATGCCGAGTGTCAACATGACAGTAATCTGCATTTTTCTCTTTGAAAGTGTCTCCGTGAGTTTTCTTTGTTCTCCCGCCTCACCGATAAAAGTTTAACAAGCTGTTAAATGGGGGGAAATATCAGCTTATCTTCCATTTGCGGTTATCGGCCGTTTTCTCGCCGTTATCTACCAAACTGGCTTGTCCCTCCCAACCCAAAGACTGATTTAGAAAGATGAAGACGGCGAAGGGGAACATGGGAGGAGCAAACCAGGCCTGGTGGATGGGAATTAGTCGGGAAGTTCCCTCACCCAGATACGTAACTATGCCGACATTTTTGAGACGTCACTGAAATTTCACCAGAAGCCAGCAAAGTAGGGTTTCTTCAGAAATATTTGAGGGATTTTGAGAGGGACTAAAGGTGTTATGGGGCCGTGGTGGCTCAGAGGTTAAGATGCTGAACTGCAGACCGGAAGGTCGCTAGTTCGGCAGTTCGAGACCCAAGTGCCGCGTAAAGGAGTGAGCTCCCGTCTCTGGTCCCAGCACCTGCCAACCTAGCAGTTCAAAAGCAAGAAATTGCAAGCAGATAAATAGGTACCGTTTTGGTGGGAAAGTAACAGCATTCTGTGCGCCTCGACATCTAGTCATGCCAGCCATATGATCATGGGGGAAAGGTCTTCAGAGCGCTGGCTCTTCAGCTTGGAAATGGAGATGATGAACACCACCCCCTAGAGTCGAGTTCAACTGGCTTTCAAGCAAGGGAAACCTTTACCTTTATTTTTAAATGTGTTACAAGAACATAATATTTACTTTACTTCAATGTGGAGGATCACCATTTTGACAATAATGAAGAGGTTTCGATAAATTTGGGAGTGCATTTTGGGCTTTTTTGTAAATATGTCAACTTCACATGAAAACGCCTTATACTGGTCCATCAAGTTCAGTATTGACTGGTAGCAGTTCTCTAGGGTTGCCAAATCTGGTTTGGGGAAATTCCTGGAGATTGGGGGGAGGAAGTGCCTGGGGAGGGTAATGCTTGGGGATGGGACAAGCTTCAGCAGGGATGTGATGTCACTCTGGGACTTCCATTTTCCCTAGGCTCTATGGTATCCCTCCAAAGCTACCCTTCAAAGCTTTGATTTTGCATTTCGCTCAGGCACTTTGTACAAATTCTAATCATTCTACAAAAAAGAGTAGTAGGGGGCGCCAAATCTTGGTATCCTGCAGAGTGCAGAGTGTTGGCCAGCAAGGCACTTTTAGTGCTCTTATGAATTGTGATATTCATAAGCCTGAACTTTGGGTTGCCTATAATGGAAGGGCCATGTGCTTTCTTCATGAGGAGCCAGCTCCAGCCCATGCCAGGAGCCTGACACCCTAGACAGTTCACCTGAGACAGAGACAAAGCCATGAGGTTTCTTTCTGTTTCAGTACGCTGGTCAACCCCTGCCCCCTCCAACATACCTGCATAGTTATGCTAACGCAGTTGCTTAGCAACTAATGTTCAGGCCATCACCCAGTTGACCAAAGTCATTGAATAACAATAAATGTGGCCAGGTGAGTCATCGGACCCCAGGCCAGGTGTCCATTTCCTGGTGAGATCATAGTTTGGCAACATGGTCCATCCCCTGGCCCTCCTCCCTTTGTTCACCTTTAACCTACGGAAAGGTCCAAGAGGGACGGACCGCCTAGTAGGTGTGTTAGTGGGACGTTGTCTCAGCAGCCCGCCCCAAAACCCCCTAATAAAAGACCAAACCCAGAGGCACTCGGCCTCTTGAGCCGTCGTCCCCTGTCTGCTTTCAAATACCTCTTCAGTCCAGCTTTCTGTACCCAACCCTTGCCTCCATCTTTAACCCTCTCTCTCTGGAATCGCGATCCAGGAGAACTGCGTGGTCTCGCAGGTTCGAGCCTCGTGTCCCCATAGTCTTTCTATTTTCTCCCCTTCCAATTCTGCCGTCGTTTGGACAACGCATCTAAGGTAAGGCACTGCTCCCCCACCAACGATTACCTGCTCATGCAAACATGCTATTTTCTGTCTTTATTTCTTAGGCCTGTGTGAGTGTGTGTGAGATTACGTTTTTGGTGTGCTTGAACAGCATTGCCCAGTAAACTACATTGAACTGGCTATCTGCCTCACGTGCCTCTTTCCTTGAGAACTCCCGGGAGGGGTGGGACCCTGGTATAGTTGGCTAAGATCCCGTGTATTTCGCTGATTGCTAAACGTAAATTAAAGCCATTCGGCTAACAAGAGCACTAAAATCTCAACTATGTAATATCTATAGCCAATTTCGAGCTTCTAATGATCCTGACCTCCTTCCAAAGTATTCTCAGGTAAAAAAAAAAAAAAACAGTTACAGGAGAGCTTGAAAGAGAAGAAGTGGGGGGGGGGTTTTTAACAACCAATGGGAACAACTATATCAAGCAACTGTTCTAAATCAATCTAAGAAGTTTTGGGCCATAGTTTCAGGTTTTTTACATACGGGACCTTTGCCCAGATCTGCAATTTCATCCCATGCATGGTTACAGTATTTTTCTTTTCCTCAATGCTTGGCGGAATGCAATTGTAGTCCCAATCTACAAGAAAGGTGACCACACAAACTCTTCTAATTATAGGCCAATTAGCCTTCTCTCCACCATAGGCAAATTGTACGCCAAGCATCTGTTAACTAAACTAACTTTATGGATGTCTCAGCAAAGTATTTTAGGCCCCGAACAACTTGGGTTCTACAGTAGATCACTGTATTACATTAGCGCACCCAGTTGATAAATCTACCACATCTAGAAATTCCAAACTCTACACAGCTTTCTTGGACCTTAGAGTTTTTGACTCTATTGACAGAGACTTACTATGGACTAAATTGTATCAATCTGACATTGATAAGAGACTCCTAAAATTAATTTCTAATGTTACATACTTCCACCACCTGCCAAATCAAATGTTCAACTGAAGGGGAATTAACACCAAAAATTCCCTTTAATAAAGGAGTTAAACAGGGATGCATACTTGCCCCTTTCCTATTTAACTTATTTCTCAATGATTTGGCTCCCATGTTAGCAGAAGAAGATTTCCACTCTCCTAAACTGAGTTCCTTTTGAATACCCACCCTGCTATATGCTGACGATACTGTACTACTCTCGTGCACAAGGGTGGGGCTCAGGCGTCTGCTGAATAGAAGTCTTAGTTATTTCCTTGCGAATAAGTTACTCCTTAATTACGAGAAATCCACAATATTAGTCTTTGCTGAGTCCTGCAAAATCCAAAAGTGGACATTTGATGGGAAAGAAATAGAGCAGGTCAAGCATTTCAAATATTTAGGTCTCTATTTCAGTTATAATATGTCCTGGTTATACCATCGCAAATTTATGATTAACCTAGCTAGCATTAATGCATCAGCCATCTCGCGTTTCTTCTTTAATAGGGGCAATCAGTTTGTGCCAGCTGCCTTAAAAGTTTTTAAGGCTAAAACGATCCCACAGATACTATACGGTATTCCAACATGGATAAGCACCTTTGAGACCAGAACTAAAAGAGTGCAATCCAAGTTTGTAAGAAAAATCATGGGTCTGCCATGCTGCGTTCCATACGCAGCTCTCTGTTTAGAGGCAGGCCTTAACATGATAGAAACAACGGCCTGGTTAATATCAATCAAATACTGGCTACGATTGCACTATACTGCTGACTGTGGGAGCTAAATACATCAAATGCTGTCTGAATCTACCACATCCAAATGGATTGCCTGCATAGAGAAGAAAATAATTACAATGGGAATATCCATGGATTCTCTGTATATGCTACCTCTTACAAATGCATATCAGTTAATTAGACGCAGAATCCTGGACAATGAAATGCAGAAACTAGCTAGTGATGCAAATAAATCCTGCTCCCCCTTGAACTTTGGAATTCTTCCACCTACTGGCCATCTGCCTTCTTACTTATCGACCCTCCATGCCCCTCACCTGCGCCGAGCATTTGCACTTGCTAGATGTAACGCCATTCCATCTGCTGTCACTCGTGGTAGATACAAAGGGATTCCATACTCAGCAAGACTCTGTGCGTGTAGTCTAAGGCCGAGGACAGACTGGCAATGTAAAGCGGGGCAGGCATGCTTCGGAAATGGAAGAAAGGAGCACGTTCAGACATGCGCATCTGTCCGTCAGCTCCGTTTCGTACTTACCCGTCTCCCAGTCGCTTTCCATCCGCTTTACCAGGACACCGGGTAAAACTGGTGTTCAGGGGCCGTCCTCCGCATGCCTCCCGCTTCCAAACAGTGTGAACTCCGCGGCAGTCTGAACGCTCCGTATCGGCACCACTGCGCATTGCTCTGGCCAGTATGAACGGCCAGCTCCGTGGTGTTTTTCCCCCGCACCAGTTCCCTCCGCTTTGCCTCCGCTTTAGATTGCCAGTCTGTCCTCGGCCTAAATCAGGTCGATTCAGTTTTCCGTATTCTCCTATATTGTCCCTGTTATGACGATATACGTTTTACTCTTTTAGACCTAATTCTATCTAATATGATAGGTTGCTCAGATGCTTTGAAGGTGCGCCGTCTCCTGAATGACCTGTCACCTGAATTAACTGAAAAGGCTGCTTTATTTCTAAGTTTGGTAATTAAGGATTGATTGTGCAATGCATAGCTACATATGATTAACTCATTTCCCCCTTGTTACCTCTCTTTCCATTTATGTCTCTTTCTGTAATCTGATTTATGCCAATAAAGGTATATGTATGTGTGTATGTATGTATATATGACTGGTAGCAGTTCTCTAGGGTTGCCAAATCTGGTTTGGGGAAATTCCTGGAGACTGGGAGGGGGGCAGTACCTGGGGAGGGTAATGCTTGGGGATGGGACAAGCTCAGCAGGGATGTGATGTCACTCTGGGACTTTCATTTTCCCTAGACTCTATGGTATCCCTCCAAAGCCACCCTTCAAAGCTGCCATTTGCTCCATGGAATTGAACTGTTTTCTAGACAGTTCAACGGGGCTGTCTTTCCCCATATGTGCTCCGGACATCCT
The DNA here is from genome assembly GCA_029233225.1 of Lepidodactylus listeri. Taxonomy (NCBI): domain Eukaryota; kingdom Metazoa; phylum Chordata; class Lepidosauria; order Squamata; family Gekkonidae; genus Lepidodactylus; species Lepidodactylus listeri. The sequence goes on from JARCFY010000022.1 coordinate 26,994,351, forward strand.
TGCACTGGTGGACCTCCATCCATTTTGGCCTCCCCTGCTCATATTGCTTTACTTAATGGAACCTCAGTGCTATAGAAATCTGCACAGCACTCTCCAGCAAACTGGACGCCTAGTTTAGGATTAGGCATTCTGGACTCCCACAAATTGGTCTGCCATCTTACTGAAGCGATTTTAATCTGGTTTTAAATAGTACGTATTAACATTCTTGTTATGATTTTTTTTGTAACAGTGCTGTGACCATCTTCATCCCCAGTGGGGGACTTTGGGGGGGGGGGTTCCCAGAGGGAGCGGGGCATTCCCAATGTGATGACATCACGGCTCCAAGCCCCGCCCCCACAGGGACTCCTGCCAGCTGCGAGCACTTAAAGGGTCCCTTTAAGTGCTCACAGCCAGAGGGCCCAGCAGCCACCCCTCTCCCTCCTCTCTCTCAAGAGAGAGCGAGGGTGTTGTGGTTCGGGGGCAGGACTTCCCCCAATGGCCAGCTGGCCAGCTGGAGGGTAGAATCCCCAAAAATCGGGTAACCCATGCCAAACCAGGAGGTCTGGCAACCCTAGTTGTGACCGCCCTGAGCCAGCTTGTGCGGGAGGGCAGGATACAAATAAAATAAAATAATAAAATAGAGATCAGCTGTAATTCCAGGAGAACTCTACCTGGAGGTATGTAACCATACCAGGATCTCAGGTGCAGAAGGATCTCCCATGTGTTGCTGTGGTAGACACCAGAGACCGAACTTGGGTGCGCCCACTGTCGCTGAAGGAGTCATTCCTATTTCTGGCCTTAAAAACACCAACACCTTTCTCTGTGTGACTTTGTAGGCCTGCCTTGGTGCCTCCGCAGGTTTAAATACAGGGCTGAAACCGAGCTACCCATAGCAGAAACGTTTCCAACTAAAACTGGTGGAGGAAACACCGCTGAATGGTAGCCTCTGAAGCAGACGAAGCTCTGGAATGCACACAGACTCCGTCGGGATCCCAAAGGACCTTTTCCAGCCAATCCATGAACAATCCAAGTCTCGCATAACAAAACTGGATTCCAGGTTACGCAGATGATCCGCAGGCCTCCAGTGAACTTCTGCTGACCCGGCGCTGAGTTTCAGGTTGGTAATAACATCCAAAGCTGAAGGGAATGTTTCCACGTGGCTTTGTGTCCCCCCCCCCAACAATAATAACAACGGGTTCGGGACAGCTTTGCCAACCCAGCTTCGGGCTCCCCGGGATTCAGCTACTGATTTTCTTCCTTTTCTTTGGAGGGAGCACATGTGGAAGGAACTGCTGGACTGAGAGGGGTGCTTTGCTGCTTGTAAAATAGCCAGAGTGTCTCGCAGTTTTGAGAATGGGGCATGTGTGGTGAGGGGACAGATGGACCTTGTGGCAGAAGAGACATCAAACTGGAAGCAGGTAAGTAAAAGTAAAAGTTTCCCTTGCTCGAAAGCCAGTTGAATCTGACTCTAGAGGATGGTGGTCGTATCCGTTTCCAAGCCGAAGAGCCAGCGCTGTCCAAAGACGTTTCCGTGGTCATGTGGGTGGCATGACTAGATGTTGAGGCGCACAGAACGCTGTTCCCTTCCCACCGAAGTGGTTCCTACTTTATCTACTTACAATTTCTTGCTTTCGAACTGCTAGGTTGGCAGGAGCTGGGGCCAGAGACAGGAGCTCACTCTGTCGTGCAGCACTCGGGTCTCGAACTGCTGAACTACCGACCTTCCAGTCTGCAACTCAGAGTCTTAACCTCTCAGCCACACTAACTCCCTGAGCTACAATGTTATTTTTATACACTGGGGCGAAGGCACTTGAATGCCGGTTTCCTCCTGTTATCCCCACTTCTAACTGTATTTTTTTTCCTTGCCACCAAGTCACAGCTGACTTACGGTGACCCCTGGTGGGGTTTTCAAAGAAAGAGACATTCAGAGGCGGTTTGCCATTGCCTGCCTCTGCAGAGCAACCCTTTGGGCTCCTTTGTTGGTCTCCCATCCAAACACTAACTGGAGGTGACCTTGCTTAGCTTCCGAGAGCTGCGAGAGCTGACAAGATCAGATCATCCTGGGCTAGCAAGGTCAGGGCAATATGTCTACATGTGTCTATATCATGGCAAATTTCAAACTATATTCTGCAAAGCTCCACACACACTGATCGAATGATGCAAATAACTCTTCCACTGTGGGACAAGAGCAAAGCCCTCTGTGTCAGGTGAAGGCATCTCTTGTGTGCAGACAGAAAGAAGGGCAGAATGAAACACAAAACCATCTCTCTGTGTTGGAATACCTGCACAAATACCCCAAAGGAGGTCTAGGGTTAGCTCACTCCTGTACTCCCCTCACTTGGATAGCCCAGGGTGGTCCGATCTCATCAGATCTCAAAAGTAAGCAGAGTCAGCCTTGGCTAGTAATAGGATGGGCAACCTCCAAGGAATACCAGGCCGTGAAAATGTCTCTTGTCTTTAAAAGAAGTCTAGCTTGTCACTTAGTGGTGCATAATGCTAAAAGAGCCAGAACTTCTGGCTGCCAGACAAATTAGGATCTCATGGCTATGCTACACACTGCCAAACAATAATTATTAATTAAGTCAGTCATTCATCGCTCCTGCACTTCGGCCCTTGCCTTCACTCAGGGGAACAGCACAAGCAAAAATGGGGTGGGGAAATGGTAGCATGGATGAATACCTAGACGTGACATCACAACATCTGTGACACTCTAGGAATTCCCCTAATCTTTATGGTTTATACGACAGTGATTGGGAGAGTCCCTAGAGCGTTGCAGATATTGTGATGTTATTTCCCCCAGGCTCCATCCCCCAAGTGCTCCTGCCCCCAACTGCCCCCAGCTCGCAACCCTGAGGTAGTCCCAAAGGCCAAGATGGGGTGGGCTTTTGACACAGCCCTTCCATGCTCCTATTGGCACAGGGAGACCCCAGTCAGAGCACTTGGGGCTGAGGGGCTTACTGTAGGCCAGGGAGAAAGCACAAAAGGCTACAGGATCACAGATATTTCTTGTCAAATTTCCGTCCAAAATTTACTTCAAAGCCCAAATTTCAAGGCCGCCAGCTCCAGTGCTGGAAATACCTGAAGATTTAGGGTGGTGCTTGGGAAGGGAAAAGTTTGGAGAGGGGTCAGAGCTCGGGGGGGGGGGAGAAGTCACTCTAGGACTTCCATTTCTTCTCAGCTACGTGGTAATACCATAGAGTCTGACATCCAAAGCTGCCATTTCCTCCAGAAGAAGTGAGCAGTGACTCACAAAAGCTCATACCCTGCCACAAATTGTGTTAGTTTTTAAGGTGCTACTGGACTCTTGCTTTTTTCTTAGGGTTGCCAGCCTCCAGGTGGGGCCTGGGGATCTCTCATTTTTACAACTGATCCCCAGCAGACCGAGATCAGCTCCCCTGGAGAAAATGGCTGCTTTGAAGGGTAGACTCTATGGCATTGTACCATGCTGAGGCCTCTCCCCTCCCCAAACCCTGCTCTCTCCTGGATCCACCCCCAAAGTCTCCTAGTATTTTCCAAGCCAGACCTATCAACCCTATCTTTTCTATCACTACAATCTAACACAGCTACCCATCTTGGGCTGCACTCACACACACTCAATAATCCACTCTTAATCCACTTTTAATGCACTTCCCAACCGGATTTTTACTCTGCGAACTGGCAAAGTCCAGTTTGAACGTGCATTGAAAGTGGATTGCAGGTGGATTATTGAGTGTGTGTGATTGCAGCCTTGATCTGTTTCCTTCAGGGGAACTAATATCTGTAATCTAGAGATCAATTGATTCCAGGAGATCTCCAGGCACCGTTTGGGAGTTGGTAACCCCAAGCCCAAGACATCAAGGGTTTCCCTGACTCTACAAGCTGGACTGGCCAATATTTAATTGCATTTTCTTGTTGTTTCACTGCAAACCCTTGCTACACTTCCTTCAAATTATTTAGCATACCTGGGTGATGTTGGTCGCTTGACAGGCTTGGTTCTCTTCGCATCAGCCACAGAAGTATGTTAAGAACACACCTTCAGGCTTAGTATGTTTCCCTGCTCGGCCTACATCACCCACACCTTGACATATCTTTGATTTCCCCCTTTATGAGGCACTTGGTTGACAGTTTGTTCTGCCTCACTGGACTGGGAAGCAGACGTGTGGTGTAAAACTCTGACCCGCGTGACCTTTACTTAGGCCATTGTTCCAACCACTCAGTCTCCTCCGTCCGTACTAACTAAGCTAAGGGCAACCAAGAGAGTAACTAATCACCAAGAGCAAAAGCGGGGAAGAGGGAGGGGGGGGGGCCGAACTAGTCGGACAAGTTTGGAGGCCATTGCACAACAGCGTCTCCCATTCCCCTTTTGCTTAAGTGGTTAATAATGAACCATTTAGAAGCGGCCCATGTGAACATGGGGCGGGGTGGTGTCACGACTGGATTTCAGATGCAAGGGGTCACTTAAAGTTCACCAGCGGACTGAGGCTGGCGGCCTATACTGTGGCTTAATCTCACCGTGGGAAAAGCATTTCCGCGTGAGGGGGAGACAGGAGGATAAGCGTCCATTTCTTGCAAAGGCACCGCGAGGCCTGCTCCCCCCCTTCCAGAAAGGGCCAGAAAAGAGGCCCTTTGCTTCGCGGATACCGTAAATTGAGGCCCAACTCAACCACCAGAGGCTATCTGTAAATCAGATTCCACTTGGCGGATGGATACTTCTGAAAGTCGGCGGTGGCGGGGAAACTATCTTGTCTGTTCCCCGACGGTATTTTCTTTCTTTCCACAAACCGGGACGACACAAAAGGAGAAACCAGAGACCCAAAAGGCCTTTCTCTTCCACAGGCCAACGATTCTGGTTCAGTTACTGATAGGAATTTTGCATGTTTGAGAGAAGACCTCCCACATCTCCCTCATAGATTTACGGTCTTGCTTTTCTTTCGCCTTCTGCATTCCAGGATTTGCCCCTCCGGACTCGTGCCCTTTTCCCAGTTGTGTGGCAACCGTCTTTCATCTCCAGAAGGACCGAGGGTGAGGTGGGGGACAGAAGAGACCCATCTCCGTCGAACGTCAGGTTGCTCCGTGCTCTTGAAAAATGAAATAACCCGAGCGAGAGGCAACAAAAGACGCTGAAGCGGGAACCCAAGATTTTTGTCGTCGTCTTCCTTTCTGCTACGTGAAGGGGAAAGTTATCCCTTGGGGCAAGCATAAACTTGCTGGAAATGTTGCCTCTGACAAAAAAATAAAAACCAACCCAGGTAAAAGCTGGCCAGGTTGTTAATCTGTCAGTCAGGTTTTTACCCGCCAGGGCTTCCCTACCACATCCTGTTCCCACCCTCGCTCGGCAACAACAAAATAATAATTTTGGTACGGGTTGGATGAATTGCTGCCAATTCTGGGTTTCCTGTCAAGTTTAACTGGAAGGCATTGGAATGGGGTCCTTGCATATTCCTCTAAAGAAAAGACAATACCTTTCTCCCGAGCCAATTGTTTGCTTTCTTGGAGGTTGGAGGGTTGGTAAGGGGTTCGTAGACCTATTAATCATTAGGGTATGGCTGCAATAAAGGGCCGTGGTGGATCAGAGGTTAAGACGCTGAGTTGCAGACCGGAAGGTCAGTAGCTCAGCGGTTCAAGCCCCGAGTGCCGCATGACGGAGTGAGCACCTGTCTCTCACCGTAGCTCTTGCCAACCTAGCAGTCCGAAAGCAAGAAATTGCAAGTAGATAAATAGGTACCACTTCAGTGGGAAGGGAACAGCGTTCCGTGCACCTTGGCGTCTAGTCATGCCGGCCACATGATCACAGAAAAAGTCTTTGGACAGCGCTGGCTCTTTGTCTAGGAAACGGAGATGAGCGCCGCTCCCTGGAGTTGGATTCAACTGGCTTTCGAGCAAGGGAAACCTTTGCCTTACGGCTGCTATAGAACAGGGACCTGTACTGGTTTGGGAAGGACCCAGCAGCTGTAGTGTAGTTACTAGGGATGGGGGGGGATTCTCCAGTCCTGCCCCTTCATGGCTCCAAAATTTGCTTTGTGCTGTGCTTTAGGTTGCAACATTGGCTTGTGAAATACTGGGATAGTTGGGTGGGTGGAGCTTCAGAGGGAGGGCTTTGAGGAGGGGTGGGACCTAAGTGGAGTTTAATGCCATAGAGTCCACCCTCCGAAACAGCCATTTCCTCCGTGAGAACTGATCTCTGTTGCCTGGAGATAAGTTCTAATTCTGGGAGATCTCCAGGTCCCACCTGGAGGCTGGCAACCCTAGCTATGCTCCTAGAATTTCTGAAATTGATTCCAGAATTGCGCGTGGGCTAGGAGAATTTCTAAACTGAATTCCAGAATTAGGCCACGTGCCTTTCGTTGGCCGCCCTTCTTGTCTCCCCACCAGGCCAACAATGCAACGCATTGATAAAACACAGCATGAAAACACCCTTGAAGTTGGATTGCATTAAAAATGTTTTTGGTGTGTTGTATTGCTGATGCGCACGTGTACACTGGTCACTCCAAAAGAATCGTAAGTCAGTTGTATATATCATCGTACCAGGAGTGGTTTTGTGCAATATTATTAATGCCTTTGTGCACATCAGTCACAAAGAAGGGAAAGGAGAACATCTGGAATGGACAGCGTGTCGTGGAAGCAGCATGTGCAGCGCATGCTCAGATACCTCTGCACAAAATTTGGACATTTTTTTTTTAAATGAAAGTGTATTAACACCGCTCCAGAAACAAGATCTGCTGAGAACGTCACACTCTGAGGAGAAATTCAGTACTTAAACAGGTTGAGACAAATGAAAGAAGTCTGAGTCCGGTGGCACCTTTAAGACCAATAAAGTTTTCTTCAAGGTATAAGCTTTCATGTGCACGCATGCACACTTCTTCAAATACGATGAAATGGAAATTACCAGTCCATACATCTAGACAGAGGGTGAGCAGTAAATTATAATACAGCATAATGAAGATATTTAAGAGGTTCAAGGACCAAACAGGAATAACAAGCTTAGTTTCTATGGTCATTTGTTTGGATTTAATTCCAGGGGAAAACATAGTGAAGGAAATAAACATGTCAGAATTGGTGATTGATGGGCAAATATATCCTTAATTGTGGAATGCTGAGAGTAATTAACTGAGACCCTGCCCTTATGCTCCATCTCCTCTCAGGCATGGAGGAAACCTAACAGCATCTTCTTCTTCTTTGAAGTGGAGCAGTTGGCTGTGTAGAGTTATCCCCTGGCTCCAGACCAGAGAAATACATTCCAATCTACCATTCCAAATTATATTACATTCTACCATTCATTATGTGACATTACTATCTACTATTCTAATCTATTATTCCATAAAATAAAGAGAACGTATGGCCCTTCTGGGGGATTGGGGAGAATACAGATGTAAGGGCTGAATGAGGTTAGCATATGTAGTGAGATAAGAAACCAATATCTCTGTTAAGTCCTGGGGACTCCATTGTTCTTAGTGATATCATAACTTGCAACTCAGCTATTTCCCTTTCTAGTCTGTTCCTGAAGCTCCTCTGCAATAAAACAGCTGCTTTGAGGTCACCCTGGAAGGCTGAAGTGTTCTCCTTGTGGTTCTTGGTGTCAGATTTGTGTCCATTTATCCTTTGGTGAAGGGATTGACCTGTTTGCCGTATGTAGAGAGCCAAAGGGCATTGTTGGCATCAAATACCATGTTAGAAGATGAGCAAGTGAATAAACCTGAGATGTTGTAGTTGATGTTGTTAGGTCCAGTGGTTATGTTGTCTGGGTGTATGTGGGAGCAAAGTTGGCCTCTGGGTTTATTGCAAGCTCTGGTCCCAGTGTCCATGTTCCAAGTAGATGTTGTATTATTGTGGGCGAGGAGTTGTTTGAGATTGGGGAAGCTGTGTGCAAGAGAAGTCCCCCCCCCCCCGTGCTTGTGAAAAAAGAACTGTCATTATCCAGTAGAGGTTGTAAGTCAAGGATGATGCATTGAACTGTTTTGAGCTGAGAGCCGTATGTGACCACTAGCCGTGTTCTGTTATTGTCCCTCTGGGGCCTGTCTTGCAACAGGTTTTCTCTGGGTGCCATCCTGGCTTCGTTAATTTGCTTTGTTAATCTGACTTTCATTGGGTGGAGACAAAGATCACACTTCTCTGTTCTATCCATAAAACGCAAATTGCAAGCTCCTGCTGTCTCAGTTTGCCTCGGGGGCCATGCCGGGAAGGGAGAGGGCCCTTAACTCGTCCACCTTCACTGTTTACAACCAGCTCACAGCATTTGAAAGAAGCAAATACATGGTTTTAAAAGGCCCCTCCCCCTTTACAGAGCAAAACTAAGGATAGGGCTGCCAGCCTCCAGCTGGGGCCAGGGGATCTTCCACTTTTACAACTGATCTCCAGCTGACAGAGATAAGCTCCCCTGGAGAAAGTGGCTGTTTTGAAGGGTGGACTCTGTGGCATTAAGAACATAAGAGAAGCCAATGTTGGATCAGACCAATGGCCCATCCAGTCCAACACTCTGTGTCACACAGTGGCCAAAAACACCAGGTGCCCTCAGGAGGTCCAGCAGTGGGGCCAGGACACTAGAAGCCCTCCCACTGTTGCCCCCCCCCCCCAAGAAGCACCAAGAATACAGAGCATCACTTGCCCCAGACTGAGAGTTCCTGTCTATATTTTGTGGCTAATAGCCACTGATGGACTTCTGCTCCATATGTTTATCTAATTCCCTCTTGAAGCCATCCATGCTTGTAGCTGCCACCCCCTCCTGTGGCAGTGAATTCCACGTGTTAATCACTCTTGGGGTGAAGAAGTACTTCTTTTCATCCGTTCTAACCCGACTGCTCAGCAATTTCATGGAGTGCCCACAAGTTCTTGTCTTGTGAGAAAGGGAGAAAAGGACTTCTTTCTCTACCTGCTGTATCCCATGCATAATCTTATAAACCTCGATCATGTCACCCCTCAGCCGTCGTTTCGCCAAGCTGGAAAGCCCCAAGCACTTCAACCTTTCTTCACAGGGAAAGTGTTCCAACCCTTTTATCATCCTAGTTGCCCTTTTCTGCACTTTTTCCAATGCTATAATATCTTTTTTGAGGCGACCAGAACTGTACACAGTACTCCAAATGAGGTCGCACCATCGACATTCTACTACGCTGAGGCCCCTCCCCTCCCCAAACTCCACCCTCTCCTGGCCCAAGGTCATCCAGCAGGTGCAAGTGGAGGAGTGGGGAATCAAAGCCGGTTCTCCCAGATTAGAGTCCACGCACTTAACCCTTTCCTCCTAAACCATCTCTTGCCTTGAAAACTCCTAGTTGTCAGCGGCTCATGCCCACCTATCAGCATCTCTATTCTGAAGGAAAGACTTGAGTCCGCAGCCTCCCGTTTCTGAAATATTTTTCTCCCGCGATATCAGCGTTAAAACAGCACTCAGGCCTTACATGTTCCGTGACCTTCCTGACCTGCAGGAAGAGCAACCTTTGACAATGTTTAAGTGGAGTGTGGCTTAATCAGCTAAACCATACAAAGGCCTAAAACCCATCTGGTGGGGAAGTTGGGTTCAGCATGAATAACACTGAATAACCATTAGAATGAAGCAAGCACCCGCTCGCTACCTCCTGCCTGCTTCCTTCCATATAAATACTGTCTGTCTTTTGAAGACCGTTGACCCCGGAGAGTGGGCATTACTCAGGAAGCTTTACTCAAAGAGGGTTTTAAAAAGGGAGTATCAATCCATCTGAATATAATAGAAAGAGGAAGGAACCTCAAGGTAAGTCATGAGGGTATCCTGGATTTGAACTATTTAATCCGTTATGAATTTGAGGTAGCCAGTGTGATTTTCCATTACAACAACGCCTAGGTCCAGGTTCGTAATTTCTTAAATGAAACATCCTGGATCTCAAGCCAGGATCCTACATCAAAAATCCTGATTTGTCCACATCTCTGCTGTTGTCTTAAGGCTGGTCGATACCTCTTTATGGTGGTTATGTTGCTGGTTTTCATGCTTGTTTTGTCGCTGATCGATTTCCTGACATCAGTGGCATGATTTTCTTGTTTATTTTCTGGGCCTCCAGTCTAAAACTTCCAAAACCAATCAAAATGCCTAAGTTCCCTGTTATGTATTGCCTTTTAATATATACAGTTGATTGCCCTGAGCTTTAGTCCATAGTTCCATAGAAGCCTGGTACCCTAAACTGCACATTCTGATTGGCTACTGGCACAGTAGGCCAATCAGAGTTTAGGGATGGTTTTAGAGGGAGCAACAACTATTGGTCTTTATCTACAGTCAGGGGTCATTTGGGGCCGGAGCGAGGCAGAGCGGCACTCCACCAGCCCAGGAGTGGGCACTAGGGCAGCCACGGGCCGAATCAGATTCTCTGATCTGATTCTGCCTGCTGCCGAATTGCCGCCAGAATTTGATGGCGGCTTTAAAAGCGGATGGAGGAGAGGTGGTTTGAGGGAGAGGCTCCAAACTTACAGGGTAGCTGCTGGAGCCTCTCCCCCAAATACCCACCAAGTTTCAAGAAGATTGGACCAGGGGGTCCAATGCTACAGGCCCCCAAACAGGTTGCCCCATCCCCTCCATTGTCCTCTATGGTGGGAAAAAGTTACTCTATGGTGGGAAAAAGCTAATGAGCTCCTGCACCTCTTTTTCTACGAAATGGCCCCCGTCTACATTTAACGATTGGTTCTTAATAACGTAGGGGGCACGGTTTAACTGCCCTGAAGGATATAAGTTGAGTGTGTTCACCGTGTTGTTCGTGTGTTGTGTTGGTTTCTCTTGTTAATAAAGCTGAAATCACTTGTTTAAGTGCTGCCTCGAGACTGATATTTAATATTCCCCTTTAACCTGAAATAATTTAATACATCTCTTACCACACAGTGATTAAGGAACATATAATGGCAGACTATTAGAGGGCATGAAGTGTTGGATGTCGACAATGTTGTTGTAAGCATCCACTTTGGATATAAGATATAATATATTTTTCTTGGCTTTTTTTAATTAATTAATTTATTTAGAATTTCAGTTTATATACCGCCCTTCCCTGAGTTCACAACAAAAAAACACAACAGAAAAACGAAATTAAAACACTCAAATTAAAATTAAAGAATATTAAGGTAAAGGTTTCCCTTGCTCGAAGGCCAGTCGAATCCGACTCTAGGGGGTGGTGCTCATCTCCGTTTGCAAGCTGAAGAGCCAGCACTGTCTGAAGACTTTTTCCGTGGTCATGTGGCCAGCATGACTAAACGCCGAGGCGCACGGAATGCTGTTACCTTCCCACCAAAGCGGTACCTATTTATCTACTTGCAGTTTCTTGCTTTCGAACTGCTAGTTCTGTGGCCAGAGACGGGAGCTCACTCCGTCACGTGACACTCAGGTCTCGAACTGCTGATCTACCGACCTTCCAGTCTGCAGCTCAGCGTCTTAACCTCTGAGCCACCGCGGCTCCATTAGGTAGCACCAAAATAAATGCAGTATGCATTACTGTCCCGCCAGCAGGCGAAAGCAAAGCGGGGAGGGAGGGAGTGCCAGATAAGGTGGTACCCTTTGCTGTCCTCAACCAAAAGCCTGGCAGAACATCTCTGCCTTACATGCCCTGTGGATGTTATTCAGCGGAGAGTTTAGCATCGTATTAATAATGCTTTTTCCTAGGCAATTAGGCTGAGGTCTAGAAGATCTTTGTTTTAAGCAATCATCAACAGTAGTCTCTAGATGCATCCCAGCTGCTTAGGTGGTGGGAGTGGGAGGTGCCATCAAGTTGTACCCAACGTGGTGATCCCATTGTGGTTTTCAAGACAAGAGACAAACAGAGGTAGTTTGCCATTGCCTGCCTCTGTTTAGCTATTCTGGTCTTTTTGGTGGTCTCCTCTACAGGTACGAACCACGGACAACCTTGCTTAGAAGAAGAAGAGAAGAGATTCAATTCATACCCCGCCGTTCACTCGGAGTCTCAGAGCAGCTTACAACCTCCTTCCCATTCCCCTCCCCACAACAGACACCCTGTGAGGTAGGTGGGGCTGAGAGAGCTCTCTCAAGAACTGCTCTTGAGAGAACAGCTCTGAAAGAACTTGTGACTGACCCAAGGTCACACCGGCAGCGGCATGTGGAGGAGCAGGGAATCAAACTCAGTTCTCCGAGATTAGAGTCCGCGTTCTTAACCACTAAACCAAACTGGCTCTTAGCTTCCAAGACTGAAGAAGAACAGGCCAGCTGGGCCATCCAGGTCGGGGCAAGAGACGAAGGAAGGTGGTTTGCCATTACCTGCCTCTGCACAGCAACCCTGGACTTCCTTGGCCATCCAGGTCAGGGCTTAGGTGGAGACTGGATAAAAAACAGGCAGTTTTGAATGCAGCTGGCAAAAGAAACTGAAGTCCAAAGTTTGTAGCTGCCTGAAAGAAGGACCTGGAGGGTCTCCATTGGCAGGACGTGTGCTTCGGGAGGAACTGGTGCTCTGCCTTTGTGAGCTGCTGAATCTCCATGTTCTGTTAGTAAATAGACAGACGGCTTAAGACTCTGCTATATTCTCATCCCAGGGAAGATGACAGTGGCCCTTGGAACTTCCTACTTCTCAGAAGAAGAGCAGGACAATATTTATGAACTATGACCGAAGTTCAGGGGTCTGTTGGAGCGGGAGCGCACAGGAGCGCAGCTCCGGGAGTGAGGAGCCCAGGGGGCGGGCACATGACCAAGCCCCACCCCCTCCTCGGCTGCCCCAAGCAGTGCAGAGGCGCAGCGCCCCAGGGAAAGCCCTGCTAGGGTCTTTATTGTTTTTAATGTTTTGTTTTAATATTGATAATTAGATCATTGTTCCTTTTATGACTGGGTGCTGCTTTTCCAGAGACTTGCTCAAGTTGGCATATAAATTTTCTAAGTATACCATTTTTTATCTGGGCACATGGCACATAAGTACTGGAGAAATTTCACCAACCCTTCAGCAGCTTCCACCCCATCAGTTTGGTGTAGTGGTCAGGAGTTGGACTCTAATCTGGGAGAACCGGGTTTGATTCCCCACTCCTCCACATGCAGCTGCTGGTGTGACCTTGGGCCAGTCACAAGTTCTCTCAGAGCTGTTCTCTCATGAGCAGTTCTCAAAAGACCTCTCTCAGCCCCACCTACCTCACAGGGTGTCTTGTTGTGGGGAAGGGAAGGGAAAAGGATGGGTGGTGCACATGTCCTGGGTATCTCAAATCTACTTGAAACCTGGTGGTTTCAAGGGAGCAGGAAGAGAATGAGGGTGTGTTCTTTATGCTTATTTGTATTGCACGAAGTATTGGGTGGGGAAGGGAACGGAGGAAGAGCAGGTCGGTTTCACTCACCTGTGGAGTGGAGCCTGAGGGGTGGGTGTTGCCTTCGGACACACTTCCGGTATGTTAGGGGGTGTGGCATATGCAAATGAGTTATGCAAATGAGTTGTGCTAATGAGCTCCTGCACCTCTTTTTCTATGAAATGACCCCTGCCGAAGTTTATATCTGATCACAATTGCCCTGATCAGGGGGGGTCTTCTAGCTCAGCCTAGCTCAAAAAAAGGGCTGTTTATCTCGATACAGCTGACCTGGCAACCTGGATCCATGCCACGGTGATGTCGAGATCAGGCTAGCCTGATTATCATTTATTTATTCATATTTATTTATTTATTACATTTCTACCCCGCCCTCCCAGCCAAGGGCGGCTCAGGGCGGCTAAGCTAAGCAGGGTCGCCCCTGGCTAGTACTTGGATGGGAGACCCCCAAGGAAGTCCAGGGTTACTGCGCAGAGGCAGGCGATGGCGAACCGGCTCTGAACGTCTCTTGCGTCGAAAACCCTACGAGGTCACCTTAAGTCAGCTGCAAATTGATCGTACTTTTCCACCACCACCCGTTGCCAACTGCAAAAAAGAGAAAGAAATGTTTTGCATACTTATAGCTCCCTGGGGAGAAGCAACAACTGGCAGAAATCTTGCTTGCTAGTTTACAGAGCAGACACCTCTGTGAGTTATGGATCCCTTCTTTTTGTTACTTGCCCGTCATGTCAATCCGATTCCAACACATTCTGGAATATATTGCCTCGTTTCAAGTCAGTGCCAACACGAAGAGAGAAGTGAAATTATTCCACGCGCTCATCGGTCTGGCTTTTACATTTTTATTTCTGGATTGCTGTTTATCTCACGTTGAGCGGGCCGGCTACCGAAGCAGAAGGGAGTGCTGTCTGAACTTGTATGGCCATTGACCTATCTAGCTCAGCGCACTGGAGAGGCGGTGGCTCAGTGGCAGAGCCTCTGCTTTGCATGCTGAAGGTCCCAGGTTCAATCCCTGACATTGCCCGTTAAAAGGACCAGGCAGGAGGTGATGGGAAAGACCTCTGCCTGAGACCCTGGAGAGATGTAAAGAGGGGCTGTGGCTCAGTGGAAGAGCCTCTGCTTGGCATGCAGAAGGTCCCAGGTTCAATCCTTGACATCTCAAGTTGGCAGGAGGCTATAGGAAAGACTTCAGCCTGAGACCCTGGAGAGCTGTCAGGAGGGGCTGTGGCTCAGTGGAAGAGCCTTTGCTTCGCATGCTGAAGGTCCCAGGTTCAATCCCCGACATCGCCTGTTAAAAGGGTAAGGTCATAGGGGATGTGAAAGACTTCCGCCTGAGACCCTGGAGAGCCATTGCCAGTCTGAATAGACCAACCTCGATGGACCGATGATCTGATTCAGTATGAAGCAGAGCTTCTTGTGCATCCATTAAGACCGGCTGCAACAGACAGAGCTCATTCACGCATAGAAGTTGAAGCTGAAGTTATACTAGACCGGACATAACTGCTGGAGAAGCAAGTTAATGCAGTTGCCAAAAAAAGGGGGGGGGGTGTCTTCTAGCTCAGCCCAGCTCAAAAAAACGGGCGATGTCAAGACTAGACTACTGCAATGCATTGTACATTGGTCTCCCCTCAAAGTCAATTCGGAAACTCCAATTGGTGCAGAATGTTGTATATCACCTATTACCAGGAACTAGAGAGGATGTGTACTGCTCCCATTCTACAGTTGCTTCGTCAGCTACCCATCAGTTACCGGACTCAGTTTAAAGTACTGGCTATCGTAGAATCATAGAGTTGGAAGGGACCTCCAGGGTCATCTAGTCCAACCCCCTTGCACAGTGCGGGAAATTCACAAATACCTCCCCTCCACACCCCCAGTGACTGACCCCCCTGTTCCATGCCCAGAAGATGGCCAAAAAACCCTCCAGGATCCCTGGCCAAACTGGCCTGGAGGAAAACTGCTTCCTGACCCCAAGGTGGCAATCAGCGTTTCCCTGGGCGTGGAGGAAAGGGCCACGCGAACTAAGCACTGAGGCAACCCTTCCTGCCCTCCCTCTTAGGATCTGCCTAAGTTCACAGAACCAGCATGGCTGCCAGATGGCCATCGAGCCTCCCAAGAAGGTGTTTAATACAAAGGTTTTTGCAAACAAAGCCCTTACAAAGCCCTTCATGGCCTTGGTCCCTCGTATCTGCAAGACCACCTCTCCCCCTATGCTGCGCCACAACAGCTTCGTTCATCCAAGCGAGGCCTGCTGCAAGTGCCAACCTGCAATGGGGCAAAATCAACATACAGTGCCTTTTGCATTGTGGCCCCCCTAGCTTGTGGAACGGCCTGCCTGAAGACAGCAGAAAAACTCATAAGAACATAAGCAGGAACGCGCAGGAGCACTGTTCCAGGAGTAGCAAGCCCAGGAGCAGGCACATATAGTAATGCGCTGTGGGAAAAAGCAAAAGCATACCAACTTGATCTGTATTTCCATGCTTGTTGTAGGGCAGCTTCCCTGCAAGAGCAAAGGGAACCTAAAGTGTCTTTAGTCAAAGTGTAAAGCTGGCTCCTCAGCTCTGAGTTGGGAAATACCTGGGGATTTTTAGGGTGGAGCCTGAGCGGTGGATGTTGCCTTCTGACTGCGAACCGAGCGGGTCAGGCTAACAAAAGAATGATTATGAAAAATATAGACAATTATTAGGGTGTGCACATAAAGAAAACAAAATTAAATTAAAAGAGACAGTCTAAGTATCAGACATTTAAAACTAGGTTCATTAAGAACTAATTGCAGTACATATCAAACTGACGGATAAAACCTTTGACCTAAGGATCATATGCGTTTCGGCCCCTATGGGCCTTCCTCAGTGGTCAATATTCCTTATTATAAAATTACACACATCCAAAAATACATGCATTCAGAATTTTGTATATAAATATATAAATAAGACCAGGTGTTGCTGTCTGAAATTGTAGGGGGGGGAAAGGGGGGGGGAAACCAGATTATTTTGTGTAAATTCAATCTCCTCTTCTTCTTCCTCCTCCTCCTCCTCTTCTTCTTCCTGAGTGACATTGTCTGGGCGTTCCTGGGGAGATTAGCAACCCTATATATCAGAAAAATCACCACACACACCTAAAAAGGTATGAAAGAGATAAATGATTCAGAAACCCACACAAAGGAAGTTCACAAAAATTAGCAGTGAATACTCAGCAGGAGGAAGAAGGGAATATCAGATAGTAGATACAGAAAAGCTGAGGAACAGACGTGGAAGAAGAGAAGAGATTGGATGTATACCTCGCCCTCCCCTCGAAGGCTCAGAGCAGCTTACAAACTCCTTTCCCTTCCCCACCCCACAACAGACACCCTGTGCGGTAGGTGGGGCTGAGAGAGCTCTGACAGAAACGGCTCTTCCCAGAACAGCTATGACAGATCTATAGCATGGAAAGGGATGAATGGTGTCCATCTAACTCTGATACCTAGTACAGTATAAAATGGCCTGAAGTGAATTATGGACAAACATCTTTAAGCCAAACTACTCTGTGGAAACTATAAGCCTGTTTGGGACTGTGTCAGTAATTTGATTTGAGGGTTTACAGTGGAGAAAGTACTATAGAATTGTCTGCAACACAGCCAACGACTATTCCCTGAGGCATGGTGTAAATCCACTACCTGGAGGAGCTCTAGTATCACTTTCCGTCTCCGTGCATTCCATTACCTGAGAAGAAATTAATATTAATGCAACCTACTGACAGCCAGACAGAGAGGTCCATTAAGCCCCAACATCTAAGCACCTGAAACAAGTCCATCACAACGTAAATGGAAACTGTTTTCTCCCTTCCAAGAGATGAATAATGTACTCCTAGTTTTAAGGGTTCAGCCCCACCCTGCCAGTATTGGTGGGATTGCTTAGATGCCATGATTGGACCCAAAATGTCCAAAATTTCCTTATTTATCTGAAGAGTACTGAACTCGGGAGACCAGGAACGGTGAAATCATGAAGCCTTTACTGAGTGATTCAGCATGACCAGTAGATGGTCAGAACAAGCATGCTTCCAGGGCTCCAGGGCCCTCATTATATGCTGGCCGGAGCCACACCTCCAGCCGCACCCAAAAGACCTGATAGGGGCTTAACATATGCGCATGTTTGTCATAGGTTCCCTGGAGGAGCCTTTGATTGCATTGGCTCCTCAGGGAAAACCTAGGTCCCACATTGGTGGAGGCTTTCAATCCGGATGTCTATTGTTCCTCCAGATTCAAGCTCCCCTCTCTGCCTGACCATGTGCTCTGGCCATGCGGTGGGCGCCATTACCTGGGAGCACATGGCAGGCTGGTTGCTACACAGAGCATACTACGTTACATTATCAAACAGCTGATCCAGCGGCAAACTCTAATCAGGAGAACTGGGGTCAATTCCTCACTCCTCCACATGAAGCCTGCTGGGCGACCTTGGGCCAGTAACAGTTCTCTCAGAACTCTCTCATCTCACCTACTTCACAGCGGGTCTGTTGTGAGGAGAAGAAGGGAAGGCGATTGTAAGCTGCTTTGAGACTCCTTAGGGTAGAGAAAAGTAGAGTATAAAAACCTACTCTTCTTCTTCTTTACTGGTATTCTTTCCACAGGGAGCCTGGAAAGTTTGTGTATCAATTTTTTTTTATCAAATTACAAATAAATAAATAAATGCCCACAATAGCAATAATAGGAACACTATCAAGACTTTTTTTACAATAATAACAATTACAATTTATACAAACACACACACACACACACACACACACACACAAAAACTACAATGGCATATCCAAAAAGTTAGCAAGTTGGAAAAAAACACTGCAAAATGACATTTCTGTGAGGAATATATGAGCTGGGAAAAGACACACAAGACAAGATGCCAGCTAAATTCCTGTTTCGATGGATGGATCTCCATCGGTCACGAAAGACCTTGTGCAAGTTAATTTAAAAGACAGACATTCAGAAACAAATTGATGGCATGCAGTATGAAGCAGCTTCAAAGAACAATTGTTATGGCTTCAGTCTTCCTCTTTTGTGAACGACCTTGCACTGGTAAATTAGGAAGCCTGTTGCAAACAGTTGTACATAGATGATGAATTCTAACCCAATGAAAGCAAACCATGATTTTTAACATCTTTTGCAAAATAAATTTATATAACAAAGACTCAAAAAACAAATTTGTAGTGCGTAGTACTATGTTGCTTCAAAAACAAATCTGTAAGATTTATAAACATTGCACTCGAATGCAAGCAAAACAGGTATGCATATTCAACTGCTGGACCATATTATAACAATTCTCCACAAGACAATAAATTATTATTATAACTCATGTCATAATCATGCTACAATCATGTTGCAAACATCAATGAAACTTATTAACAAAAATGGCTAAGTCCAACGAAGACTCTGGATTGCGTTCTTCGTTTCGATTGGATCAGAAGACTTATACAGGGTTCATAAACTAGTACATGTTCATTGTACAGGTTTCACTGAGAGAAGCAAACTTCATTCTTATATAAGACTAGGAATAAGGCCCGTTGTGGGAATAAATACAACGGGCTCTAGAAAGAGGCTCTTGGAGAGTGTCAAGGTCTTGGGCATTCAGCGTCAATTTGCTGTGGCAGCCTCAGCAGGGTATAATGACACAGACTCCACCATTTTCTCCAGGGGAACTGATCTCTGCTACCTGAAGAGCAGTTGTAATTCTGAGTGATCTCCCGCCCTCACCTGGAGATTGGCAGCAGTGGTTCCCCAAGAAAAAATAGGTGGTTTGGAGGGCAGAGTCTATGGTACTGTACCTGTCTGAGGCCCCACCCCTCCTCAAACCTCATCCTTGCCAGGCTCTACCCCTCAAATCTCCAGGAATTCCCCACCTGGAGTTGGCAACCCCATCTCCTTCCCAGCTAAGCATCAACCTACCTTGCTCCGAATCCCCTCATATAAACACAGGTATCTGCCATTTCCTTTCACCTAACAGCCACTGAGGTAACAGTGAACCTTATGGGGGAACATTTTAAACAAACCACAGGCAGCAGCCATCTTATAAACACAGGTAACTGCCATTTCGTTTCACCTACCAACAACTGCTGAGGTAACAGTTAATTCCCCCACAGGAAGGAAGCTGGAGAAGTGTCTTCGTCAAGAGCAAAAAAAGTCTGCCAGGAATTCTGACAGAACAGAGGCTGAAGGAGTGGGCGGGGAAGAGGAGCACACCCAGCCAATGGCATGCGAGTATTCACAGCCAGTGGATAGGAACAGCTTCTGATTGACAGGCCAGGGGACCAAAGGCTGGGGTGGCATGTGGAATGTTCCAGAGAGTGCCACCACCATCAGAGAATTATTATATAGAGAGATACATAACTAGTACATGTTCACTTCATATGTCACTGAGCAGAAATTGCTTCATCCTGTTATTCACTAGCAAGGAAAAATGTAAAGACAGGTTGCCAATTCTACAACGAAACTATTCTCAAGTGGCCGGCAACAATGTGACAATATAAAAAAAAAACTCATAAGACAATGCACAACAGTAATCTCTTACTACCGTTGATGGAAGAGACACACATCCAGACACATTGGATATTTGTTACCAGAACAATTTGAAAAGCATGTGCACTTACCATGAGAGATCATCCCCGGCCCACTGTGTAAACTTTTAGCAACTGCACATCACATGAGAAAGCAACACCTGGCTCTAAAGAAAACCTTTTTTCATATATTCATTTCTGGAGGTATGCTGTCTTGCAATAGTGATATTGACCCCTGAGGAAGGCCCTAAGGGGCCGAGACACGTATGGTCTATTGGTCATAAGATATACCCATCAAATGTGTATGTAAAACTATCAGCTCTGTGTGTCAAAAGTTTTAAGAATCTGATATTTGGACCATTTCTTTTAACCTGTTTTATCTTTTATTAATGTGTACACCATAATAAATATTTGTATTTTTATAATAACTTATTTTGTTAGCTTGACCCTCCTAAGACGTAAATCCAAAAAGCTTCCCTCTTTCAAAGTCGTTTTTCCATGTCATAACTAGAAAAGGGTTTAACGTGCAGTTTCTCAATAACAAATAATTGAAAAAGTAGGCTTAGGCTTCAGTGATTAAAAAATGACTAGCCAGGGGGGCATCAATGTTATGATTTCTGACCTTACTACGATGCTCTGACAGTCTATGTTTAAAAAGATGTGTGGTCATACATACATAAAGTAAATTGCAAGGACATTGCAACACATAAATAACGTGAACCATTGCAATTAGTAAAATGACTGAGTGCAAAAGTACACTGACTCAGCAGATAACTAAAGATCTTAATTTGAGCTGCCTGACTGCAGTTAACACAATTGCCACATCTGCAGTGTCCCTTTAATTTAGACTGGAGAGGCTGCAGTCTCATATCAGTGGTCTCATATCAAATGATCTCCAAGGGATCAAGCTCTCTTAAAGCTAAAAGTTGGTTTTGAAGTACAACCTGGTACAGAATTTAAAAGATGCCAATGTTTAAATATGTGGAAGTTGTAAGTTACATACATATATCTTTATTGGCATAAAACAGGTTACAGAAAGAGACATAATTGGAAAGAAAGGTAACAAGGAAAAATAAGTTAATCATATATAGCTATGCGTTGTGCAAACGATCCTTAATTACCAAACTTAAAAAGTTGTAAGTTGTTATGAGTTTGTTATCTGATTTTTTTTTCATATTGTCACATTGTTATACAATGATTCTGTGAATCCAGGCAGCTTACAAATCATTACTGAAAAGCATAATAGGGGTGTGCAAAAAAAAATAATTTTCCCCTAGCTTCATTATAGCCTATAGGGACCATTATAGTCAATGGGCCCCATAGGCTATAATGGAGAATTTATCCAGGAATATCCGGGACTCTGAAGGGGATTGTTTTTTTGAGGTAGAGGCATGAAATTCGCAACATAGTTGTGGGTGCCTCTCCTCAACCCTCCCCCCCAGTTTCAAAAAGATTGGACCAGGGGGTCCAATGGAGGGGGAAATATCTTCTCAGATCACTTGTGAACTAATGGAAAAATCGCTGAGCACCCAGCTAAAATTTTGTGTACCAGTGCCCCCAGTACAGTTTAGAGGGAACTTTGTTCACAACCAATGAAGACTGAAGCCATAACAATTATTCTTTGAAGTTACATCATATTGCATGCCATCAATTTGTTTCTGAATGTCTATCTTCTAAATTAACTAGCACGAGTTCGTTCGTGACCAATGAAGATCCATCCATCGAAAAAGGAATTTAGCTGGCATCCTGTCTTGTGTGCCTTTTCCCAGCTCATATATTCCTCATAGAAATGCCATCTTGCTGTGTGTTTTTCCAACTTGCTAACTTTTTGGATATGCCATTGTAGTTCTATACACATAATTTTGATTGCTATTATTGTAAAAACCTTCTTGATAGTGTTCCCATTTATTGCTATTTTGTAAAATTTTTTTGTAATTTTGCAGTTATAACTATTGCTTTCACAATTTTGTATTTTGAATTTTATACAGCTTTAATATTCCCTTTCACAATTATTCTATAATTAATCTCAGACCTCTGGTACTCGGTACACTCTTTTTTTCTGTTATTCAGAGGTTTCCTACCTTTTTAATCAAATTTTTTACCTTCAAAGTTAGATTGAAACCCAGCTGTTCAATTTTCTTCACATTAATCTCATAACCTGCAGGGAGGGAAATTAAGTTGTTCTAATATTGAGCTTCTATGGTAAAACATATAGCATCATTTCAAATTCCAAGGAGCCAAATTTAATTCCTGATTAATTCCTGATATATACAAACATTCCTGTATTGCAATGACTAAATAAATAGTAAAACAAGAAGAAGAAGAAGAAGAAGAAGAAGAAGAAGAAGAAGAGATTAGATTTGTACCCCGCCCTTCACTCACTTGGAGTCTCAGAGCGGCTTACAAACTCCTTTCCCTTCCCCTCCCCACAACAGACATCCTGTGAGGTAGGTGGGGCTGAGAGAACTCTTTCCCAAGCTGTCCTTGAGGGAACAGCTGGTCCAGAGCTATGGCTTGCCCAAGGTCATCCAGCCAGGTGCAAGTGGAGGAGTGGGGAATCGAACCCGGTTCTCCCAGATTAGAGTCCGTGCACTTAACCACTACACCAGACTGGCTCCCCAGACAAGAGAAGCCTTGATGGGTTCCTCTTATTTATTTAAGTTATTATTTAGACTGGGCCTTTATCCTCAGTGAAGATCCAAAGCAGCTTTCAGTCTTGTTTTCCCCTCCTCTGTTTTAGCCTTACAACAACCACCCTGCGATGTAGCTGAGGCTGAGAAAAAATGACCAGTTCAAGAGCCAGTTTGGTGTAGTGGTTAAGTGCGCGGACTCTAATTTGGGAGAACCGGGTTTGATTCCCTACTCCTCCACATGCAGCTGCTGGTGTGACCTTGGGTCAGTCACGAGTTCCCTCAGAGCTGTTCTCTCAAGGGCAGTTCTTGAAAGAGCTCTCTCAGCCCCACCTACCTCACAGGGTGTCTGTTGTGGGAAGGGGAAGGGAAAGGAGATTGTAAGCCGCTCTGAGACTCTGAGTAAAGAAATCTCTTCTCTTCTTTTTCTTCAACCAGTGAGCTTCCAGAGGAGAGTGGGGATTAAAACCTGTGGTTTCCCAGATCCTGGGAAGGGCCCATAGCTCAATGGCAAAGTCTCTGCTTGACATGCAGAAGGTCTCAGGTTCAATCCCTGGCACCTCCAGTTAAAAGGACCAGGTGGCAGGGGGTGTGAAAGACCCCCGTTTGAGACCCTGGAGAGCCACTGTCAGTCAGAGTAGACAAAACTGACCTTGATAGATCAATGGTCTGGTTCAGTAGAAAGCAGCTTCATGCGTTCAAATATACGTTGTTGTTGTTGTGGAGGAAGAGGAGGAGGAGGAGGAGACTGGATTTATATCCCATCCTTCACTTGAGTCTCAGAGCAGCTTACAATCTCCTTCCCTTTCTCTCTCTACAACAGACACCCTGTGAGGTATGTGGAGCTGAGAGAACTCTGAGAGAACTGTGGCTTGCCCAAGGTCACCCAGCAGCTACATGTGGAGGAGTGGGGGATCAAACCTGGTTCTCCCAGAGTAGAGTCCGTGCTCCTAACTACTACACCAAACTGGCTCCTTAGCTCAGTGGTGGAACTTCACGAGGTCTCAAGTTCCGTCCCTGGCATCTTCAGTTGAAAAGGACCAGGGTTTTATGATGTGAAAGACCTCCACCTGAGATCCAGGAGAGCCACTGCTAGTCTGAGTAGACCATGAGATCACACACACTAAATAATCCACTTTCAATCCACTTTCGAATTGGATTTTGCCAGTTCACATAGTAAAAATCCAGTTGGAAAGTGAATTGAAAGTGGATTGAAAGTGGATTATTTAGTGTGTGTGATCGCAGCCTTGATGGACCAGTGTTCTGATTTGGTATAAGGCAGCTTCATGTGTTCGTGGTGTATCCATCCTAGTCCAGCGGTCAACCCACAATGCCACTCTGGTTCTGTGCTCGGTACAACATTAACTGAGAGGTCTGCATTGATCAGAACTTGGGCTCGTGACACTGATTAACAAAAAACCACCATTTGAAGTGTCCTCTTGTCTACAACTTCCCTGAAGCCAGGCCAATTCCATATGGCTCAGAACTCATGCGTCACAAAAAGGGTCAAGGGTCTCTTCTGTTCACCAGGGTCTTCCCTTGCCCTTCGTGGAGTTGTTGGACTATACATCATTCAGATTTCAGATTGGCAGGGATTGACCAAAAAGACATTTTTGGTCACCGCCTGGGTCCCCCGCCGTTTGTCTGGAAAAAAAACTTCTGCCTCACGGTCAATGAATTATCCATGCTTTCCACGGAAACATCACTCGTTGCCTGCATCACAGTAATGGATTGTTCGGAGACTGTCTCCTGCCACGATGGTGTGATTTACACAGAGACACTCTGAACTCACGATATGAATAAGCCATCTCCAGTGAGAAGAGCCAAGAACAGGCAGTGACAGTCCTGTCGCTGCGAGATGAAGTGCCAGAACCAACACCTCTTTTAAGCCAGGGACTTATGAAAGCCGCTTTTTCAAAGCTCCCTGACAGAGTGCTTCATCCGTATCACAGCGCACCGTCTGTGCCAGAACAGATGTTTGCTCTGCAATATTAAGTTATTCTCGGCCAGCCGTCTTTTAGATTTCTGGGAGGAGTCACTCGGGGCTTTTCTCAGGTCATCAGACAATTCTGATGTTCGGTTCTTTTAACTGGAAACAGCAGTCCATGGGTTGGTTGGAGTGTGAGCTCTAGCCCCGACCCAGCGGAACTCTCTGCCAAATTACATTGGGGCCCTGCGGGATCTCGTGCAGTTCCGTAGGGCCTGTAAGGTCTCTGTCCCCCTGAAAGATCTATCCCCCCCCAAAAAAAAAAATACCCATGAGGCACCCTCAGGCAGGAAATGGGATGGAACCAAAAAAATGCACCACTTGATTTTTATCAATGGATTATATGTGTTTGATCATGGTTTTTATGGTTTCTATTGTTTTAAATCTGTACATCTCATCGTCGTCATTGTTTTCTTTCACCAGTCAGCGACCAACAGTACAGTTTGGTTAAGAAATGCAAAAGTCAACAGGGCAAATTTATACATCCCCAAGAGCCCCACAATCCTGGGATTAGACGAATCAAAACTGTAATTAGAAGAAGAAGAGATTGGATTTATACCTCGCCCTTCACTACCCAAGGGAGTCTAAGAGCGGCTTACAAATGCCTTTCCCTTCCCCTCCCCACCACAGACACCCTGTGAGGTAGGTGGGGCTGAGAGAGCTCTTTTCAGAACTGTCCTTGAGAAAACAGCTCTGACAGAGCTATGGCTTGCCCAAGGTCATCCAGCAGGTGCAAGTGGAGGAGTTGGGAATCAAAACCAGTTCTCCCAGATTAGAATCTGCGCACTTAACCACTGCACCAAATTAAATAAATAATAAAATAAAATAAAATGAATGAATGAATCTTGTTTTCAACCTCGGGATATGTATGTGGAGAATGGTCCTTGCTTCAAATTCTTCTCCCCTGTGAAAAAATGAATCATTGATTTAGTGTGTGTGCGCGCACCATTTTTTGTTCCCTCACCACGACTCTTTCCTATGAGATGCAGTTTTTCCAGATTATTTGTGCAGATCAGATGTGGCAGCCCAAGAGTACATAGATCGAACTGATTCATGTTGTGGAATCAATCAAACTCTGGAGAAATGCACTGTCTCCTTGAGGACTGGAATGCAGCAAAAACCCTCCCTCTGTGGTTTGCCAGTTTTTCTTTTTCTTCTCTGAGCTAAGAACGAGCAGGAGGGGGGAGGAAATTAGCCCATGGCCTTCCAGATGCATCTCTTAAGGAATGCTAATTAATCGAGCAAGAAGAGACAATGGGATGGGCCAGGTCATCCCCCCCTTCTCCAAGCAGGGAATAGAGGGGAGGTGTTAATTGCTAGACAGGTTACAGGGAGGGACTTCCTGGAGACAACAGGAAAAGATGGCTTGACCTGGGCTGACCGGGGTCATGGAGGAGGGGACATACTTTTTTTAAAACTGCCCTGCAAGGGGAAGATGCTCTCTCTTTGGACAGACCTCTTGTCTGAGGAAGGGAGCAGGTGGCCATTTTGGGACTATGCAGCTGGCTTAAAGAGCTGGTAGCAAGCTTTAAGGTAAGTGAAGATCTTTAAAGAACTGGAATGCCTAAGGTAGAGCCTGTCCTATGTTTTTACCATCAGATAGGGCATGTGTAGCTAAGAAGGACAGAAGATTTGTGTTTTACCCATTTCTTTTGCTCTTCCTTGCTTCACTCTGGTGTTATGCTAAAAGTATCCTTGTAAACATTTTCTTTTTAATAAATACTTTAAACTTTTAAGCCTGGGAGGGTTTCTCTGTACCACATAGACCCCCACTGTTTTGGACATACTATTTTTAAGAGGAGCCCCAGGAGGGGTGGGGGAAGGCAAGCAGTGTCAGCTACGCTGCCATTTCCCAGCCGGGGATTGGGACTCGACCTGGGACCCCACCCGCAGGGATGTGCTCATGTGCTGTTTAGCTGTCTGGCTTTCTTATCATGCCCGCTTTTGCCTGCTTCGCTCCCAGCTTCTGCCTGCTTCGTTCCCAGCTTGTTCAAGGTCTGGGATAAATCCTCCCTACTGTGTTATTCCTTTTGCAGCTGCCTTCGAAAATATTTAGCAGAAGTTCCCTGGGAACAAAAGGCATAATAACAGACTTGTCGCCATTTCTATGTGAAACCTGTCCAGGGGGCTGGAGCCACATTTAACGCTTTATGATTGGTGTAGGTGTAATGATGGGTGTAGATGCAGTGAGGGGGATTCCGGTTGCCTAGTATAATACTAACTGTTTGTTTACAATAAAGTCATTACTAACAGAGAAAGTGTAACTGTACCAATTAGAACCTCTTTGCTAATAAAGGACTTTCCAGTTAAGAAGACCTGTTGCAGACTGCATCTTTCGGGACAATCTCACAAGCAGTTGGCAACTGGCTATTCCCCCAGGGGTGTACAAGGCAGAAGAAGAAGAAGAAGAGATTGGATTTATACCCCACCCTTCACTACTCAAGGGAGTCTCAGAGCGGCTTACAAACTCCTTTCCCTTCCCCTCCCCACAACAGACACCCTGGGATGTAGGTGGGGCTGAGAGAGCTCTGACAGAGACTGCTCTTTTTCATGAACAGCTGTGCCAGAACTATGGCTCACTTAGTTGGCTGCATGTGCAGGACTGGGGAATCAAACCCGGTTCTCCCAGATTAGAGTCCGCGCACTTAACCACTACACCAAACTGTAATTCATCCTGTGGTAGCCAGGCACCTGGCTAGAGGGAGACACAGGCTGGGAAGGGGAGCTGAGGGTCCTGATCCCTTAAGAGAGAAATCCCTATACTGATCAGGTGGTGACTACTTAGGAGTAAAAAGGATCCAGGAATCCCAAGGAGGGCAAGGCAGAATGGGGCCTGCAGGGCAGAGTGAATTCACATCTGGCATGATGTGAATTCTGGTAGTACGGTATAACAAGTGATCCTGCGCCACTTTGGTTGTACATTTGTGCAAAGGTAGATTTACCGTTTCTTATATTCTACAGGCATACCAGTGTGTAGACATTAAGGATACTTCCACCTGAACACAATTGTAATGTAAAAGTTTGCTAACTCTTTCTTTCATGAGGAATTAGGCGGGGCCTTCTTGGTGCTGGCACCACAACTATGGAATTTACCTCCACAGGAGTATTCATCTGTCCCCTTATGTCACTATTTTCCTCCAGTGGATGAAGAATCCTTGGGGGGGGGGGTTTCCTAGCATTCTTTCATGACCACTGCACCCTATGTTTTAATAACTGGGGGGGGGGATATATTTATTTTATTTCCTTCATTTATACCCCACCTTTCATCCCAATGGGGACCCTAGGTGGCTCACGTAAATCTCCTCTCCTCCATTTTATCCTCACAACAGCCCCATGAGAAAGGTTAGTCTGAGAGCGTGTGACTGTCCCAAGGTCCCCCAGCAAGCTACCATGGCAGAGTGGGGATTCCAACCTGGCTCTCCCGGATCCGAGTCCAACATTGTGACCATTATACCACTCTGGCTCCCGTACTTTTAGATATGTATTTCAAATTGGATTTTAATTCCTTTAACAATGTGCTTTTTCAGTGCTTTGTTTTAACAGTGCTTTGTTTTAACTCAGCGGGCAGAGTGGCAGGTTACGAATTCTGGGGATAAGATAAATCAGTAATAAGAAACCGAAAACTGCTTTCCAAGACAGAAGAGGAAGGGAGGGAGGGAAGGAGATTGTGTATGGCAGTATTATATTTCCCTTTGTGTGTTGTCAGTGATGCACAAGGCATAGCTTCAGAAAGATATCGTGTGCCATCTAACCACGCTCTGCAACCCATATAGTTGTTCAATTTTCACCTGCGCTTCATTCGATTTTCCATTTTAAGAAGAAGGAGAGAAGAGAAGAAGAGATTGGGTTTATACCCCACCCATCACTTGGGGTCTCAGAGCAGCTTACAAACTCCTTTCCCTCCCCCTCCCCACAACAGGCACCCTGTGAGGTAGGTGGGGCTGAGAGAGCTCTGAGACAACTGTCCTTGAGAGAACAGCTGGTACAGAGTTATGGCTTGCCCAGGGTCATCCAGCCAGGTGCAAGCAGAGGAGTGGGGAATCAAACCCAGGCTGCGATCACACGGGCCCTTTAAATCCGGGAGCCCTCCCGAATTTAAAAGGGCTGCATTTTTCTACCGCGGGTTGGGATGTCTACACATCCCAACCCCTGCAGCAGCAGAAGCAGTGGCCGTGGCAGTGGCGGCCGCAGTGGCGGCGGCAAAAGCGGCAGCGGCAGCATTAGAGGCAGCGGCGCGGCCGCAGAAGCGGCAGAGGCAGCGGCAAAGGCGGTGGTGGCCGCGGAAGCAGTGGCAAAGGTAAGTTTGGGGGGGGGTTCCCCTTTTACACTTGGGCGCTTGACTGCCCAAGCACCCAAGCGTAAAGGGGGGGGGGGGAAATGGCCAACGGGACCATCTGGACAGCCCCGCTCTCACAATGATTGCGAGAGAGGTCTGGCCAGATGGCTAAAATGCGGGTTCCCCCCGCAACACCCGGGAAAACTGTTGATTTTCCCGGGGTTGGAAAATGCGGGAGCAACCTGCATTTAAGCCCGCTTCGGCGCGGGACTTTCTGTGGCCGTTCTGGACGGCCCCTTTAAATGTGGGAGGAAATAGCCCTTCCTCCCGCATTTAAGGGCCGTGTGACCGCGGCCCCAGTTCTCCCAGATTAGAGTCCGCGCACTTAACCACTACACCAAACTGGCTCTCCTGATTTAACTGATTGTTCAACCGCCTTTATTAATTAATTAATAAACCTCCTCCAGCTGTGGAAATGGAGGCTGGTGGTAGAAAGTGCCCTCAAGTCGCAGCTAATTTATGATGACCCCTAATGGTTTTCAGGGCAAGAGGCAAACAGAGGCAGCTTGCTACTGCCTGCCTCTGCATAGCAACCCAGGACTTCCTTGTTGGTCTCCCATCCAAGTATTAACCAGGACTGACCCTTCTTAGCTTCCAAGATCTGACAAAAGTGGAGTAGCCTGCACCAGGTCAAAGCCAGAGATGTTCAGGAGAGGTTTCCCATCGTTTGCCTCTGCATAGCAACCCTGGACTTTCTTTGTGGTCTCCCATCCAATTACACACCAGGGCCAACCCTGCGTAGCTTCCAAGAGTGGATGAGATCAGGCTAGCTTGGGCCACCCGGGTCAGGGCAGAAACAGTGGGGTAGGCGTACACCAAAGAAAGAGATTGTTACCTTTCCCCCCACAGCACTCCCCTCCAAAAGCCCAACCATTAACCTGTCCCCTTTGTCAGTCTGATCTCCCCTTCTCTTTTCAACTTCACGCCTACAGCCCGTCTCCTCTCGTTTCCCGAGCTGGAAAAGGAGAAGCATTCAATCTGTGTGAGTGACAAGACGCGTCTTTTGTATGGCCTCATCACCGCACCGAGGCCAGTACGTTTCCTATGCAGATGGCCAGTGCCATTGAGAAGAGAGACAGGTTTCTCACTGCAAAGCCTGGATCCTCATCTCCACCACCCTTTTTTGTGCATGAATCTCATTCGGATTTTTGCAAGGCACTATGAGTCTGTTACAAGGAAGCCCTCTGCTTGACTCATAGGTTGTTGTGGTTTGTTTAAAGCACATTTGAAACCTATCCCTTGTCCTGGCAATGAGGAGGGGGAGGAGGAGGAGGGGGAGGAGACCTCCTAACTGTAAGAGTGGTTGAGCAGTGGAACAGACTGCCTCGGGAGGTGCTGGATGCTCCTTCACTGGACGTTTTCAAGTGGAGGCTGGACGGTCATCTTTCAGGTATGTTGTAGGGCTATCTGTCAGCTATGCTCCTGCAGAGTGCAGAGGGTTGGACTAGATGACCTGCAAGGTCCCTTCCAACTCTAACATTCTATGATTCTAAGAAGGAGGAGGAGGAGGAGGAGGAGGAGGAGATTGGATTCATGCCCCGCCCTTCACTATCCAAAGGAATCTCAGAGCGGTTTACAATCTCCTTTCCCTTCCCCTCCCCACAACAGACACCCTGTGAGGTAGGTGGGGCCGAGAGAGCTCTTTTGAGGACTGCCCTTGAGAGAACAGCTCTGAAAGGACTTGTAACTGACCCGTGGTCACACCAGCAGCTGCATGTGGAGGAGAGGGGAATCAAACCCAGCTCTCCAGTTTAGAGTCCGTACTCCTAACCACTATACCGAATTGGCTCCCTGACTCGGAAGAAGCTGAGGGGAGCCAGTGAAAAGGTGGGCAATTAGGAAACGAGGGGTGGTCCCGCACTCTGTATAGGTTTTGACCTAGCCTGGGGGCAGCAGTTCCGACACGAACTCTGTAGATGCTTGGATGACCTGTAACTCTCAGTAAACAAATCTTGTTAGCACGGGAGTGTTGTGAGAGTACTTGGACCCAAGATCTGACAGAGAGGCCATCTCCAAAGCACGTCCGTGGCTGGATCTCAAGTAACGGTATCGGCTCCATGTCCTCCTGTCTTATGCCAATCGACTGTAACCCACAAATTGCCTCCTAAAGTCTAGATTCCCCCGTTACTGAAGGCCGGTGAACTGAATTTGCAACATCTTGAAACAGACTTATAAACAAGATCACAAGCAGTTTAAGGTTGTCTTCATGCGTTGTTTTATAGCCACCCTAGTAGCCCAGTA
The DNA here is from genome assembly GCA_029233225.1 of Lepidodactylus listeri. Lineage (NCBI taxonomy): Eukaryota > Metazoa > Chordata > Lepidosauria > Squamata > Gekkonidae > Lepidodactylus > Lepidodactylus listeri. Next base: position 27,025,246 of record JARCFY010000022.1, read on the forward strand.
CATCCTGATCTCATCAGAGCTTGGAAGCCACGCAGGGTCAGAATTCAGATGGGGGGACACCAAGGAGGACTGGAGCTGCTATGCAGAGGAAGAGCGGTGGCCAAACTCTGCTCATGTCTTGTCTTGAAAGCCTCATGAGGTGGAACTTCATGGGGTCTCCGTGAGTCAGGGGTAACTCAATAGCAGCGCTCCTGCATCGTATTTTTTTTAAAAAAAGGATATGGAAACAAAAGATGTCGATGAGAGTCCATCTCTTCCATTCCGTGTTTGATTCTTGGGGTTTTGAATTCTGTCTCCATGCCGCACAGATAGCTAGAAGACAAAAACGACAGCTTTAGTGCTTTCCAGTTCGCATACACCCCTAAATAAATGATAATACCTCACAAAACCAATTGCCACACACAATTTGAAATCACCTGTCAGTTGGGGGAACAGAAGACTCAATTGATTACATCTAAGGAAGGGCGCGGACAAAAAGGGGGGGGGGGAACCTCCATGTCGACTTGAATTACGTTTTACAACGGTTCTTTCTTGACCCCCACATAAAACTTAATGTTGGGGGGGGGATGGAGTCGGGGCTTGCCTTTGTTGAAGAAACAACTAAATTCTTGTTTGGTTTATACTTGTTCCAGGAAAGGGGGTGGGTAATGCGAAGCCAGTAAAGATTATTGTTCTGAAGTGGTGGGCTGGTAGAAAGTGCCTTCAAGTAGCAGCTAACTGATGGCGACCCAGTCAGGTTTTCAAGGCAAGAGACGGACAGAGGTGGTTTGCCATTGCCTGCCTCTGCGTAGCAACCCTGGACTTCCTTGTTGGTCTCCCATCCAACTTCCTTGTTGGTCTCCCATGCTTAGCTTCCAGTTGGGATCAAGCTGACCTGGGTCATCCAGGTCAAAGCTATTCTGAAGTAGGGAAATGCTAAAAGTCTTGAGGGATGAGAAGGTGAAGGAGGAGGAGGAGGAGATTGGATTTATACCCCACCCTTCACTCAGAGTCTCAGAGCAGCTTACAAACTCCTTTCCCTTCCTCTCCCTACAACAGACACCCAGTAAAATAGATGGGGCTGAGAGAGCTCTTTTGAGAACTGCTCATGAGAGGACAGCTCTGAAAGAACTTATGACTGACCCAAGGTCACTCAGCTGGCTGCATGTGGAGGAGTGGGGAATCAAACCCAGTTTGACTGAGAGCCATTTTGGTGTAGTGGTTAAGTGCGTGGGCTCTAATCTGGGGGAACCGAGTTTGATCCCCCACTTCTCCACTTGCATCTGCTGGATGACCTTGGGCAAGCCATAGTTCTGTCAGAGCTGTTCTCTCAAGGACAGTTGTCTCAGAGCTCTCTCAGCCCCACCTACCTCACAGGGTGTCTGTTATGGGGAGGGGAAGGGGAAGGAGTTTGTAAGCCGCTCTGAGACTCCAAGTGAAGGGCGGGGTATAAATCCAATCTCTGCTTCTTCTTCTTCTCCTCCCAGATTAGAGTCCATGCTCCTAACTACCACACCAAACTGGCTCTCTCTCACCAGACTACTCAGGAATCACACCGAACAGAGAATAACAAAGCTAGTTTTAACTACCTAAATTCTTCAGAGCTTTGTTAGGTGGCACAAACTTTAGTTTCGATAGGAAGTCTGCAGATCAGCACTGTCTACATCGCTCGTAATCGTAGTTCACAGTCTGGGCCTTAAGTCCCTGAAAAGCTCGGCTAGCTTCTCCTTCGGGCCACCATCGAATTATAGTTTCTTGCCCGGCCTGTCAGGCGATGGCGGCATCCAATCAGAACATTTCTTCAAGAGAAACCTCTGGAAGATTGCGTCACCTCTCCCAGTCTCCCTCCCCCCCCATCACAGGCTCCCATGAGAAGCTAATTAACCGTCCTCCGTCTTTGGCCTTGAGGAGGATAGGATAAGAAGCCTGCAGGCCAGAAAGCCAATTAGCCACATCTGCAGGCCAGCTCAGGTCCATCACTGTTCACATTAACCCTTGGGAGGGATGGTGTCGTGAGTCCTGGCTCCCCTGAGGCTGTCTATTCCTCAGATGAGGAAGAGGCATGGAGCAACCGAGCCTCTTCTGGAGTCAACCCAGAAGAGGAACCTCTACTAGCACCTGAGGGAGAAGAGGCCCCAGCAGCTGCACTGGAGGAGCAGCAAGGTGAGGAGACTGAGGTGCAACCAGAGGGAGAGATTGATCTGGAGCATGGCCCAGCACCCCCAGTTGGAGACACCCCGAGGCCAGAATCTCCACCTAGCTCACCAAAGTGTCCCAGACACAAGGCACGCCAGCGTCTGAGTGTGCAAGAGAGAAGGAGGAGTGCCAGACTCCAGCTGTTGCAAAGGCAACGTGAGGGGCTGTGAGTCTTTGCAAAGGGACTCCCAGGGAAGGGAGGACCTGGTCATAAGCAACCACACTCACCTGCCTTGGCGCAGAAGCAACCGTGCGATCTCGGACCTTGTCCTGGCTGCCAGTCTCCACTCCTTGCTCCTGAAAACTCTGATTGATTTCCTGGCATTCTGACCCTTGACACTGTTTCTCGGCTTGCTTTTGGACTGTGTTATCTAGCTTCCAGTGAAGGGTACCCAGGGGTCATTTCGTAGAAAAAGAGGTGCAGGAGCTCATTAGCATAACTCATTTGCATAGCTCATTTGCATATGCCACACCCCCTAACATACCGGAAGTGTGTCAGAAGGCAACACCCCCCCCCCTCAGGCTCCACTCCACAGGTGAGTGAAACTGACCTGCTCTTCCTCCATTCCCTTCCCCATCCAATACTTTGTGCAATAAAAATAAGCGGAAAGAACACACCCTCATTCTCTTCCTGCTCCCTTGAAACCACCAGGTTTCAAGTAGACTTGAGATACCCAGGACATGTGCACCACTCTTCCCTTTCCCTTCCCCTCCCCACAACAAGACGCCCTGTGAGGTAGGTGGGGCTGAGAGAGGTCTTTTGAGAACTGCTCATGAGAGAACAGCTCTGAGAGAACTTGTGACTGGCCCAAGGTCACACCAGCAGCTGCATGTGGAGGAGTGGGGAATCAATCCCGGTTCTCCCAGATTAGAGTCCAACTCCTGACCACTACACCAAACTGATGGGGTGGAAGCTGCTGAAGGGTTGGTAAAATTTCTCCAGTACTTATGTGCCATGTGCCCAGATAAAAAATGGTATACTTAGAAAATTTATATGCCACCTTGAGCAAGTCTCTGGAGAAGCAGCGCACAGTCATAAAAGGAACAATGATAAAATTATCAATATTAAAACAAAACATTAAAAACAATAAAGACCCTAGCAGGGCTTTCCCCGGGGCGCTGCGCCTCTGCACTGCTCGGGGAAGCCGAGGAGGGGGCGGGGCTTGGTTATATGCCCACCCCCTGGGCTTTTCACTCCCGGAGGTGCGCTCCTGTGCGCTCCCGCTCCAACAGACCCCTGAGGGTACCCGTGGCAACTGGCCAGACCCAGCACAGACGGTGGGAAAGGTGCTTTGCCTCACACTAGGTATCCTGATCTCATGAGATCTCAGAAGCTAAGCAGGACTGGCCTTGGTCACTTCTCAGATGGGAGACCACCAAGGAAGTCCAGGGGGAAGGCAATGGCAAACTATCTCTGAACACCTCTTGCCTTGAAAACCCTACAGGGTCACTGTAAGTTGGCTGTGACTTGAAGGCCCTTTCCACCACCACCCATCTTCTTCTCAGAGCAGGGTTGCCAGGGGACTCCCAATCCTTCCTGGTGTTCTTCTGGAGGCACGCTTTGCTCATGTGCTGCGATGATGTCACCTGGGAGTGATGTCATCACATTTCTAATGTTGGGGGCAACACTCTAAGTTTTGGGCATGTTAAATAGCGGGTTCCACAGATCAACAGACTCACTGCTAGTGATCAGCTCAACTTTATTTGTGATTTCAGCCAGAGCAAGACTCAAGACCAGGGCCGCATGCCCCTGTTTACATAGCCTGCAACTGCCACATCCAAACACACTCCACTCCCAATGATAGACTATTTACATAACATTACTTCTTGACTGGTTACTGCCAGAATCCTAGTGGGCTATTGTTTTTAGGCTCCAAGCTCAACTGGTCTCTGGAGGCACAGTCCTACAATGTTTCAGTCCCAATGTATAACAGGGCAAAACTCTATGGTATGCTGAGCCTCAAAACTAGAGTCTTGCCCAAAACCTAGAGCGCTGCCCCTGATGTTGGAAATGTGATGGCATCACTCCTGGGTGACATCATCACACCGGCACCAGCGGCACCAGGAGGGGCTTCTCGGGGTGGGGCTTTACCCACTGGCCAGTTGGGGGGTGGTGAATTGAGGGGGGCTAAATCGGAAAATCCCCTGGCCCCACCGGGGGAATGGCAACCCTATCTCAGAGGAAACCTCACCAGCATCTCATTGGGCCTTCTGTCAACACCAAAAGATGGGCCCGTCTAGGAAGGCCTTTGACATTGACAGCATGCTCCAAAGCGGAGTAGGTTACTCACTTGTAAACCCATTGCTTCCATTGCACTGAGGACCCTCAGAGGCATGAGGACGGGACCTTCCAAGGTGTCTGCCTTGTGTCTGCCCCACTGCCTTCCATAAGAACATAAGATAAGCCAATGTTGGATCAGGACAGTGGCCCATCCAGTCCGACATTCTGTGTCACACAGTGGCCAGAAACACCAGGTGCCCTCAGGAGGTCCACCAGTGGGGCCAGGATCCTAGAAGCCCTCCCACTGTTGCCCCCCACCCCCCAAGCACCAAGAATACAGAGCACCACTTGCCCCAGAGTTCTGACTGAATCGTAAGCAGCTGGATCAAAGGCGTCTCGTCTGCTCCGCCACATTAAAAGAACAGACCGCCCAAAGAAGGACAATGGCCAATTTATCCATCACTTACAGATGAGTGTGGTTTTTTAAGTGTCAACAGCAGTTAACAGCTATTTTTAAAATTGTAACTGTTTATTGAAGATTAAGATAAAATACAGGGCAGTGCTTAGTAAAGCATAAATGAAAAAAACCTGCAAAACGATCATTAAGTCTGCAGCGCATCAAGGATTGTCATTATAAGCTACCTTCTGCTTTGGAGCTTGTCAACCAAATAATGCAAAAGGAAAATAAATGGAGTCCAAGCCAGTTTTAAAGATCCTTCCGACGACTTAACGGTAAAGATATAAGGCGTGCGAACCGATTAAAGGTGTTTTCCGTAGGCTTCCTTCTGGGTAAGCAAAAGCATCTAGCCATAATGACCGTATGGCCATAACACTAGCAGCGGTAACCTGTCTATCTTGAGGCGCAATCCAGTCTGAGGGCTTGTCCAGTAAAAAAATATTCCCATACCTTTTGGTACCACTGATGCATCGAGGGGAGATTCTGTAATTTCCAACCTGAAGTGAGAACCTTGTTTGCTGCTGCCAGAAGGGTGGAAAGGAGCTATTAATAACACATCGTCTCAGGAAGGTAAATACCATCCCCCTAAATAAAACCATTGATGTCTCTCAGCTTTGAGGCACTGAGACGCAGGGCTATATTTACCTGGAGCAGTCTTTGTGTTCTCCAACTGATCTAAAGGTAGCTCAGGGGCCAAGCGAGGAAAAGAAATTGGGAGCACATGGACCTCTCCACATTTCTCATCCATGTTGCATTTAGAATTATAGGAACATAGACCTCTCGGGTCATCTAGTCCAACCCCCTGCACAATGCAGGAAATTCACAAATACCTCCCCCTCCACACCCGCAGTGACCGCTGTTCCACACCCAGAAGATGGCAAAAAACCCTCCAGGATCCCTGGCCAAACTGGCCTAGAGAAAAATTGCTTCCTGACACCCAAAGTGGCGATCTGCATTTCCCTGGGCGTGTAAGAAAGGGCCACAAGAACTAAGCACTGAGGCAACCCTTCCTGCCCTCCCTCTCATGATCTGCCTAAGTTCACAGAATCAGCATTGCTGTCAGATGGCCATCTCTAGCCTCTGTTTGAAAACCTCCAAAGAAGGAGAGCCCACCAAGGGTGTAGACTTTCCAATTTCCGGGGGGGGGGGGGAAGCTGGGGCTGGACCAGAGACATTACGGGCCATTTTCTCCAGGGGAGGCTCAGCTCATCCTGGAAAAGTTTGGGGGGGCTCCAGCTCCCCAGCCCCCCTGAAGTTGACACCTCTGGCCCACCACCTCCCAAGGAAGCCTGTTCCACTGAGGAACCGCTCTAACCGTCAGAAAGCTCTTCCTAACGTTTAGCCGAAAACTCTTTTGATTTAATTTCAACCCGTTGGTTCTGGTCCGACCTTCTGGGGCAACAGAGAACAACTCTGTACCATCCTCTAGATGACAGCCCTTCAGATACTTGAAGATGGTTCTCATGTACACCTCTCAGTCGTCTCCTCTCCAGGCTAAACATACCCAGAGCTCCTTCAGCCTTTCCTCACAGGACTTGGTCTCCAGACCCCCTCATTGCTCTCTATTTCCTCGTGCTCGGTGGGAGGGGTGCTGTTCCACGCCCCCCTCCCACGTCTCTTGGTTGATCCTGAGTACTGATTCTCAGTGCTGTAGGATCGCTGTAGGATTGCTGGGAGGAGCTGTGTCGTTTACAGATGACTTTCCATTTGCAAAGCCCTCTGAGACAGCAGTCCAAATAGCACAGAGCAGCCGGATCTCGTCAGAGGTTTGGGAGCTAAGCAGGGCTGACCCCAGTCCGTACTTGGATGGGAGACCACCGAGGAAGACCAGAGCTGCTATGCATAAGAAGGCAACGGAGAATGACCTATGACTGTTCCTTTGCCATGAAAACTCCATAAGGTGGGCCTTCATGCGGTCACCGTGAGCCAGCTGAGAGCTGGCACCATGTTTTCGCTTTACCCTTAGGATGATAACAAACCTAATTTAAAAAACACTTGTTGCAGGTTCTTGAGCCTCATAGAATCACACAGGGTTGGAAGGGACCATCTAGGCCATCTAGTCCGAACCCCCTGCTCAATGCAGGATCAGCCTAAAAGCATCTCTGACAAGGGTTTGTCCAGTCGCTGCTTAAAGACTGCCAGGGAGGGGGAGCTCACCACCTCCTTAGGCTCCTGTCCCCCCCTCAACCTCCAGACGGAACATTCCCAAGAAGTCCCTCAGCCTTTCCTCGCAGGGCTTCTTGGTCTCCAGGCCCCCGATCATCCTCGTCGCTCTCCTCTGCACCCGCTCCCTTCTGTCCACATCTCTTTGGAAATGAGGCCTCCAGAACTGCAAACAATACTCCAGGTGTGGCCTGACCAATGCAGTGTACTATGACATCTCGTGATTTGGATGTTATGCCTCTGTTGATCCATCCCAAGATCACATTAGCCTTTTTTTGTCGCTGCATCACACTGGCTGCTCATATTTAACTTATGGTCCAGCCGTGCCCCCAAGATCTTGTTCATGCACCCTGCTACCCAGAAATGTATCCCCCATCTCGTATGCGTGTTCCTCATTTTTGTTACCCAGATGCAGAGCTTGACACTTACCCTTGTTAAATTGCATCTTGTTCACATCCACCCACTCAGATCTTGTTGAATTCTATCTCTATCTTCCCAGAGACACAAACTGAATGACAGGCATGTGTATCAACAAATATGTCCTAGGTCAGCAACCAGCCCTTCCCCTCCTCCTTTGCTTCAGGGGGGCTGTCCTCATACTAAAGTGCCACATTTACATCTGCCCCCTGATCATCACCCCATTATTACATTTTTAACTTTTGCAGAATTGCTCTGGGGATTGCTGGGAGACTCCTTGTTGATGTCACAGGCACCAGCCAATCAGTGCTACTACTAGCTGCCTTCTGTTACAAACTGGAAGAACCTTTTTGTTTGTTTGTTTGTTTGTTTGTTTGTTTGTTTGTTTGTTTGTTTAGAGTTCAACCCTGGAGGGGGGAAAAGGCACAGTTCTTATAAGCCCTGCAGGTTACATCCGCCTTCATCCATTGTAACTCAGTTCCATGCCGTGTCAAGATGGACTCTTACCAATCTCAAATGATGCAAGGCACCAGTGCAAGACATATGTCCCCTCTGGAACAGGTCTGTGGCTTTTGCATTGGGAGGGAGGCTACAAACAGCTCCCCAGATGTGTGACTTTTTACTACTAGTTCTTTTAGCATCTGCTGTGGTTTCTCAGTGCATTAATCCACACTGATCTATACATCCACGGCAAAACATGTCCGAGTGACCTATTTTTTTTGGGGGGGGGGGGGGGGAGAAAGCATCAAGCCATTCATAGGAGATACTCCCTACCCCTCCCTTTTTGCCAACTGTGTAAAAGTACATAAACTGGAAAACAGCACACAGAACTGTAACATCTGAGTTACTTGAACAGATGTTCCAATTCTCCAGAACTACCAGGATCATCCTTGTGGAAAGACTGATTAAAAATGGGAAATTACCCCAAAGAGAAAGAGTCCGCTGCTGTATAGGGGTAGTCCATTTTCCAAAAAATCCCCTGTTTAATCCCTCTGTCGGGACTCACTTATAAAGTATTTTAGTGGCATCATTTAGGTGCAGAATTGAGCCAAAATGACTCAAGTTTTCAGCATGTTGAGAAAGGCCTCTCTTTCTTGTTGTGTGTGGGGGTTTTTTTGGGGGGGGGGTTAGCATTCTTTGGGAATGCTACCCACCAAAACAGCAGAGAGGAAGGCAATTATCCTAGCTAAAAGAAAAGGCCTTTGATATTTGCAGACCATCAGTTGATAAAAATATAAGAGGTGGCACAATATCAGCAAACAGCATAGAGCAGGGGTGTCAAACACGGCCCACAGGCTGGATCCAGCCCCTGCAAGCCTCCAATCTGGCCCAAGAGCAACTGACTCTGTGCTGCTTCCTGCTTCCTGTTTCTAACATTGCAGCTCCTTTTGGTTTATAGTATTTATTTATTTAATTTATTTTTTTAGATTTATATTCTGCCCTCCCCACTTCTCGGCAGGCTCAGGGCGGCTGAGTATGCTTTATTTAATTTTTTTTTTTAAATTACATATATGTATGTATTTTAAATGCTTCTTAATGTCGTAAATGTTTTAAACTTTGGAATGTTTTAATGTTTACCATCCTGGGGATCTGATTTGAATGGAAAGGAGGCACAGAAATGTTTTAAATAAATTAAAAAAATAAAATATCTGCAACAGAAGAGGCTCAAGATCCAATCTGTGTATCAGGCTCTCTGAATTCCCCGCTTTCATTAAAAAATAAGCAAGATGACGGACTTAACTTCTTCTTTTTAAAAAAGAAAAGAAAGCAAGCTAGAAATTTGGAAAACCTAATATACAGATTGTTATAATATCTCCCATTTCCTGCTTCAGAGGAGAGAAAGAAAGCCTTCCCTCGATTGGCTGGGGAGGGAGGGGGAGGGAAAGAGCCAGAGAGAGGGGAAGAAATGGCATCTTGTGTGACTTTTAAGAAGACCAGCAATGTTTTATTCCAGATATAAGCTTTTGTGTGCAAGCACACCTTTTCTTCTTCAGAGACAGAGAGGGAGGGAAAGAGACAGACCAGAGACAGACCAGAAAAAGAGAGAGAGAGTCCAGTGTTTAAGACCAAAAATGTTTTATTCCAGGTGTAAGCTTTTGTGTGCAAGCACATTTTTTCTTCATGAGAGAGAGAGAGTCCTGTGTTTAAAACCAAAAATGTTTTATTCCAGGTATAAGCTTTTGTGGGCAAGCACACTTCTTCAGAGAGAGAGGGAGGGAGGAAAGGAGGGAGGGGGAGGAAAAGAGCCAGAGAGAGCACGCCAGAGAGAGGAGGGGGAGCCAGTCCCATGGCACTTAGAGAGATCCCCCTTTCTATTTCTAACAGATGGGGGGGAGAAACCTAACAGCAGAGCTTGCATTCCCTTTGAAATTCCTTTGTAAGAGAACTGCTACTCCTAGGTCAGCAACTGAATGCCCTGAAAGGTTAAAATGTTCCCCCACTGGTTTTTGAATGTTGTGGTTTCTGATAGCAGTAGAAAGAGTAAGAGTCACAAGAACATAAGAGAAGCCAATGTTGGATCAGGCCAATGGCCCATCCAGTCCAACACTCTGGGTCACACAGTGGCCAAAAACACCAGGTGCCCTCAGGAGATCCAGCAGTGGGGCCAGGACACTAGAAGCCCTCCCACTGTTGCCCCCTCAGCACCAAGAATACAGAGCATCACTTGCCCCAGACTGAGAGCTCTTATCTATACCTTGTGGCTAATAGCCACTGATGGACCTCTGCTCCATATATCTATATATCTAATTCCCAAGTGCCCCCCCTGCGTGTGGATACTTAAATCCGCATGGGGGGGCACTTGGGGGGTGGGGAGGGGGTTCTGCAGATGGGGGGTGATCCCCCCGTTTGCAGAAAAATCAAAAAAGTTAAAAAAAGTTTTCAGGGGATACTGAAATCCCCCGAAAAGTAAAAAAGCGTTCCCTGCGCATGCGCAGGGAACGAACTTACCTGTCATGTGGTTGTTGCTGGCAGCGGCGGCGTGGCGGCGGTTCCCTGCATGTGCGGACTTGCGGGAGTGCTGGCGGCGGATGAGCACGGCCGGGGGGGAGGGATGGTGCCGGGGGGAGGAGGGAGACGCTGGGCCTGAGTGGCATTAAGCCACTCAAGCCGCGGCAAAGGAGAACAGGTGGGAGGGGAACGCGAGGCCGAGGGGGGAGGGAAGGAATGGTGAGGCTCCTCCGGCACAAAGCCGTGGGCCTTGCTGGGCCAAGCCAGGGCGGGAGGTGGAGAAGAGATGGCGAGGCCCGCGGCTCTGCGCCGGAGGGGCCTCGCCTCAGGCAGGCTGGAACGCGGGGGGAAGGGGGGTGGAGGAAGGAGGAGCAGCTGTCAGCTTCTCCCCCCTGTGAATATCGCGGCCCCCCCTTGTATCTATCTAATTCCCTCTTGAAGCCATCCATGCTTGTAGCCGCTGCCACCACCTGTGGCAGTGAATTCTACTGTAGTCCAGTAGCACCTTTAAAGACTAAAAAAAATGTGGTAATGTATGTGCATCTTTGAGTCACTGCTCACTTGAGTCACTGCTCACTGCTCACCTGTCTCATTACCAATGCTGATCTCTCCACGCCTCTGTATATTACACCAATACTGATATCTCCACCCGTATGCATGCCACGCCTAATCCAATCACATCTGCTTTTGCCATTCAGCATCTGACATCATCTTTATAATGTTTATATCTCTGGTACCTATTGTTACATTTTACAGTGCACGTGGCTCGACAAAGTGATGTCAGATCCGGCCCTCGTAACAAATGACTTTAACATCTCTGGAACAGAGAATCTTCTACAAGCCCCGCCAAAAGCCAACGGGTGGTCTAATGCTTCCAAAGTTCTGTCTGAGGGTTCTGTCTGAGAAGCCCATGGGCCGACAGACAGGAGGAAGCTGACTTTTCACCTTTATTAGAAGGTTTCATTTTCTGAAGGTATCAGCAGTTGTCTCTGTCCTTGGCAGTCAAAAAATGCTTTCCAGCCGCATCTCTTCATTCATTGTTATTTTTTGCTCATCTCCTCCTAAGCATTTCTGTGCTGCTCTGTGCTTTGAAAGATCTGCATATCCCTTCTGTAGTAGCCCTGGCTTAAAAATGACAGCATGCGGGGTGGGGGGGGGGATGTCCAGGGAAAGAATTCCACCAAAGCCTTGAATTCTAACCAAGTAACATCTAAGGCTCTTGGAAATGTTGTCCCGACACTGTAGTTTCTTTGTTGCGGCCTTTGTATACACTTGTACAAAAGGAAGATGAAAGGAAGAGAGAGTGGTTGATACCGCTTGAAAAGAAATGGGGGGGGAGGGGAGGATTAGACGGCAAAGGCAGGCAGGTCAGATTGCAGACAATGTGAGCCAAAGTGGATCAAAGGAGGCAGAGCGAAAAGGCGAGATCAAAGTCTTACCGAGTCCTATTGGAGAATAAAGAGGCTGATAATTGCGCACAGCAAGAAAATTGGCGGGACAGAAACCCGAGAATGCGACGACCTCATGGCTCAGAGTCCTTCTTCGCACGTGTCATTGGCTGCCTTACATCCATGCACCACCCACATATGGCAAGCCGGAGTTATCATATTCCCTCCCTTTTTGGTGGGAGATAAAAAAAAATTGAATAATAAAATCAGAGTTGGAAGGGACCTCCAGGGTCATCTAGTCCAACCCCCTGCACAATACAGGAAATGCACAAATGCCTCCCCCTCCACACCCGCAGTGACTGCTGCTCTATGTCCAGAAGATGACCAAAAACCTCTCGGATCTCCAGCCTAACTGGCCTGGAGAAAAATTGCTTGCTGACCTCAAAGTGGTGTTCGGCATTTCCCTGGGCGTGTAAGAAAGGGCCATGAGAACTGAGCACTGGTGCAACCCTTCCTGCCCTCCCTTCTCATGATCCGCCTCAGTTCACAGAATCCGCACTGCTGTCAGATTGCCATCTAGCCTCTGTCTGAAAACCTCCGAAGAAGGAGAGCCCACCACCTCCTCCCGAGGAAACCTGTTCCACTGAGGAACCCGCTCTAACTGTCGGGAAGTTCTTTCTAATGTTTAGCCAAAAACTCTTCTGATTTAATTTCAACCCGTTGGTTCTGGTCCAACCTGAATTAAAACCTGGGTCTCTAGGCCATGGCCCAGAACATAAGCCACACTCTCTGTGAACATGGTGGGTGCGTAATGAGTACATATGGCAGGAGCCTTCCCTTGATGCTGAAGTATACGGCACTCCGTGCATTCAGGTTGCGGTCACACGCGCAAGATAAGGCGTGGGGGAAGAGAGGCTATTTCCTCCGGTGGAAGTTGACCTGCAGTTGTGCAATCACACAGTCTTTTGAAGCTGTGGGCACAGCCTGCCACTGCGTGATCAGACGCAACCATGGGTGAGTCGGGGGTTGGGGTTTTTTGGTGTTTGTCTCCGATGCGCTTAAACAAGGGATCGATGATTCGCACCTCAGCCCTGAGGGCTCCCTATGGAGTGTGCGATGATGCGCATACTGAGAAGGGCAAAAAAACAATGGCACAGAGTTGGGTGGCCTGATCAGACTATCCCGATGCCATGAAAGCGCGCTGGAGTGATCAGATGTGTGAAAGTCCGTCTGTTGCCCATAGCAACCTGTTTGCTACCGGGCTTTCTGAGGTGTCTTTTAACTCCACTTGCGCAGCGGAGCAAAACGGGTTGCCGACGGCCGCAGGGCGCTTTCCAGATGTTGTTGTCTGATCGCACTCCTTGAGTCTGCCCGGCATTCACTCCCATGTCAGGGCTAATTGTGCGTGTGATCGCAACCTCAGTCAACAGACAGGAGCTGTTGGGTTGTGGAGACTTATCTATCTGTCTGTATATCTTTCTGTATTTCTATTGACCTGTCTGTCTGTCTGTCTGTCTGTCTATCTATCTATCTACCTGTGAGCCAAGGACGGGATGACAAATTCACGACCTGCCGGCCGGCCGGGGTCCCGTGCAGAGTTGGGGGCGGTGGGCTGCCAAGCCAGGGGGGCGCGGGCTGCCTCGGGGGGAGCGGCGGCGGCGGGGGGCGTTGTCATCGTCGGGGTGGCGAGGAGGTAGTAGCAGTAGGCGCCCGGGGGAGGAGGCGGCAGTGGCGGGGCGGCTCCGGCCATGAGCGCGGCCAGTCCGCCCTGCCAGCTGAGGTAACTGCAGTAGGAGTCCCAGAGCCACTGGTGGACGCGCCGCGAGTACTCCCCTGCGCTGAGCGCCTTCGAGTCGGCCGCGACATCTGTCTGTCCGTCTAGAACATTTTTAGGCTGCCTGTCCAGGAAACTGCCCAAGATGGCTTATTGATTGATTGATTGATTGATTGTATTTATAGCCCGCCCTTCCCATAAGCGGACTCAGGGCGGGTAGCAACATTTCAACAATGCAATAAATATAATGAAAACTTTAAAACACAGTAATATACATTAAAATGGTGGTCACAGCCCAAGGGTAGAATTAGCTGGTTCCCCTCAGCTGTGGAGTCTGGTGAGCAAAAATTCCCCTTTGTGAGCTACTAGCTTTAAAATTGTGAGTGAGCAATTCGGCTACTGCATAAATCAGTTTGCTCTGGAGCCATCCTTCCTGAGCTGAGACAAAAATGTGTGAGCCGGAGGCTAAAAGCCTGTGAGCTAGCTCACACTAACTCAGCTTAGAGGGGACACTGTATTGGCCCATTGATAACAGGTGAATGATAGCCAGCTGTTAACAAGGGGGTGACAAGAACCTCAGGGGGGGCATACATGGATGTCTGCTGCCTCAGCCAAAGGCCTGGTGGAAATAAACTCTATTCATTTGTTCGGTCTTTATTACGGTCACCTGACCAATCATATAAAACATTTTCACTTAAAAATTCAGGCATACAGTAAACCAAATAAGGCAATTTAAAATTAAACTCTAGTTACGGTAGTTTCCGAAACCTAAACATAAAAATAAACTGTATTCATCAGCTTACGATGGACGGATTCATGTGGCTGCCTTCATCATTTGAACAGCCTGCATTCCATGTAATGCCCAGTGCGTGTTACGCACAAGCAGAGATGTGATTTCAGGTTTCATTGAGTGAGGAAATGCACACGACATCAGCAAGCAGGTTGCAAAGGCTTCACAGGGAAGTCTGAGGAATTTGCAAAAAGCACAGCCCATTACATGAGCATTCTGGGAAGAAGAAGAAGAAGAAGAAGAAGAAGAAGAGGAAGAGGAAGAGGAGGAGGAGGAGGAGGAGGAGGAGGAGGAGGAGGAGGGGTTTGGTGGAGGTCGGGGGTGTTCCTGTTGGTTTTTTTAAAAAATCTAATTGTTGCAGCAGGTTTTGAAGAAAATATCTGGTTAGGCTTCAATGACAGTTAACTGTAGGTTAAAGTTTGGGTGTTTTTAAAAACACAAGGGTTATTTGGATTCTCTGGTTTGGCACTGGCTCTGTTGGGTTTGTAACAGTGTCCCTTGCTTTAAGCTGGATTCTCTGGTTTGACACTTGCATAGGACTTGCCACGTTGTTCTGTGGTTCTGGTGGGGTTCTCTGGTTTGGCATTGGTTCTGTTTGGCCTTGTTGATTCTCATTGCATGTGGAGGATTTTGGCCAGGGATGGCTCTTGGGTGGTCGGCTATTGTCATCTTTGATTTTATCCCTGTAGGAAACAATGGGGACAATAAGAAGAGTTGGTTTTTATACCCTGCTCTTTGCTACCCAAAGGAGTCTCAGAGTGACTTACAATCACCTTCCCTTCCTCTCCCTACAACAACCTGTGAGACAGGTGGGGCTGAGAGAGCTCAGAGAGAACTGCTCTTGAGAGAACAGCTCTCAGAGAACTGTGACTGACCCAAGTCACCAGGCTGGCTGCATGTTATTCCCCCAATCCTCCACTTGCACCTGCTGGATGACCCTGGGCAAGCCATAGTTCTGGCACAGCTGTTCTCTCAAGGACAGTTGTCTCAGAGGTCTCTCAGCCCCACCCACCTCACAGGGTGTCTGTTGTGGGGAGGGGAAGGGGAAGGAGATTGTAAGCCACTCTGAGGCTCCAAGTGAAGGGTGGGATATAAATCCAGTTGTCTTGTCCTCCTCCTCTTCTTCTCCTTCTTCTTCTTCTTCCCAAAAGGTAAATGTCTTGCTCCCAGCACCTTTCTGCTATGAAGAGTGGAACTGTGGGCTTGGTGGTAGAGCCTCTGCTTGGCATGCAGAAGGTCCCAGGTTCAATTCCCAGCCTCTCCAGTTGAAATTTCCAGGTCATAGGAGATGTGAAAGACCTCAGCCCGAGACCCTGGAGAACTGCTGCCAGTCTGAGTAGACTACGGTGACCTCAATGGACCGAGCGTAAGGCTACTTCATGTGCTCACGTGCATTCATGTGGCTCACTACCATTTGGCATTGAGTATGTTGGGGCGTTCCCCTTGCCTTCCGTTTTATTTAACCAGCAAGCCAGGTCCACAGCCGCAGAGATCCGTTTCTTACCCCGCTGCCCCAAAAGGGTTGGTGACCAAGGCTATTCAAGGTGAAAGTTTGGTCGTGTGCGCCTGTTATTTGCCAATCTCAAAAGAAGGGGGCCAGTCAACAGCAGACCAAGGGCTTTCCAAATGGCTGCGGTGCAGACACCCTCGCCAAGGCCCTGAGTCAGCCTTCCGGAAGCCTCAGGAAAAGCAAACAGCGGCCACCGGTGAGCGAAAAAAGGAGCCTCTCTCTTGTCTCCTGCACCACAGACAGCAACCGTTATGTTGTGTCTGGAAGGGACAAACAATGCCTCCGGCTGTTCCTCTTTCTCCTCAGTCATTCTCTGTTTCCCCAGTAGGCCATCTTCCACCATAGAGATGGATTGCTGACCACTTCCTCAGCAGGACTGTAAAGGGATAAACAAGGCGGTTGTGTCCTCTGACTCTGGATTTCAGCATACAGTTCATGTTTTCGAAAACGACGGGTGCACATATGGAGCTCCCTGGGGGTATGCCAGGCTCCCTTGAGATTCGACTTAACAGATGCCCTCTTTTTGGTGTAGCGGTTAAGTGTGCGGACTCTAATCTGGGAGAAGCAGGTTTGGTCCCCCACTTCTGCACTTGCACCTGCTGGATGACCTTGGGCAAGCCATAGTTCTGGCACAGCTGTTCTTGAAAAAGAGCAGTTTCTGTCAGAGCTCTCTCCGCCCCACCTACCTCACAGGGTGTCTGTTTTGTGAGGAGGGGAAGGGGAAGGAGTTTGTAAGCTGCTCTGAGACTCCTTTGGGTAGTGAAGGGCAGGGTAGAAATCCAATCTCTTCTCCTCTTCTTTTAGAGGACGTGTCCTCTCTTTTTTTGGTTTCTGTCCTCTTTGGGACTCTTTTTCAAAAAATGGATGAAAATGTCCTCTTTTTGGATCGGGAGACCGAACCTGTTTGTTTGTTCATGTTTATATTCTGCTCTCCCTGCAAATGAGCAGATCACATCATAAGTGGATAAAAACATACATTAACAAATATATAGCAATATTCAAAACAAATAATACAATTTAAAAACAACTAACATTCTATCAGGGGCCGCAGTGGCTCAGTGGTCAAGACGCTGAGCTGCAGACCAGAAGGTCGGTAGTTGAGCGGTTCGAGACCCGAGTGCCGCGTGACGGAGTGAGCTCCCATCTCTGGCTCCCATCTCATCCAGCTCCTGCCAACCTAGCAGTTCAAAAGCAAGAAACTGCAAGTAGATAAATAGGTCCCGCTTCGGTGGGACGGTAATGGCATTCCGTGTACCTCAGCATTTAGTCATGCTGGCCACATGACCACAGAGAAGTCTTTGGACAGTGCTGGCTCTTTGGCTTGGAAACGAAGATGAGCACTGCCCCCTAGAGTCAGATTTGACTGGCTTTTGAGCAAGGGAATCCTTTACCTTTTTAACAGTGTATAAGCACAAACACAGTTTCAGCTGGCGTGATTGGATCCAGAAATCTTCTTACTCTGGGCTCAGGGGCATAGACTTTTTAATTTCCTGGGGGGGGGGGTCTCTTGCGTGTGCGCGCCAGGACGATGTCCCCGCTGCCATCCTTTTGGCTTTGGCCCAGCCGCTTCTCTCTTTCTGGGGTTACTTGTACTTGTACTTGCCCTCTGCTCTTCCCCAGTAACATATTGGATACCTTCTGACCTGAGGGGCTCGTCTTCCGGCTTCATATCTTTTAGCCTTTTGATATGTAACATGAAATTAAGCAAACTCCAGAGCACGACGGAAGACAGGAGGGCCTGGCGTGATGTGGTCCATAGGGTCACGAGGATTCGGACTCAACTGTGTGACTGAACAGCAGCAGCAGCAACAACAACTTCTACTGAAGACCAGCCTGGGTCACCTCTGAAAGTATCTGAGATTGTGAGAGACAAAATACCACACAGTCACTTAACTCCAAGAGTATTGAACTGTCCGTCGAAACGTACAGATGAGGCCAAAAAGATTCCACTGGCCTAGATATTGGACCAATTCAGACGTTTTTGCAGGAAATGTCCCCATAGATGTCTGTAAAGATTTTAAAAACTGCAAACACCCACCATCCCTCAGGAGAGAAATCGAAGCGGGATGGTACTGTCCCAATCTATTGAAGCTGTTAACCTTTCGTTCATACCGATCTCCACGGAATTTGCCTGAGGCATCATTCCAAACCCAAAACCCCCCCAAAAAGCAGCCTACAATTTAAGATTGATGGTGAGATGCAGAGGATAGCTTGGCAGGAGATCGTTCACTGTCACCCGAAAACCGTCCAACCTCTGAAGGACGCAGTCTCTCCCCTCTCTCTTTCATTCATCAGGAGATCGTAGACTTTTTATTCCACAGGACGGTGGCAAGAAGGGCATTTTCACCAAAGGGGAAACACTTGGCTGATAAAAGTCATGCCATTAATTAGTTCAAAACCTTCATAATTGGATTAAAAATGAAGGTGAGCCCAGCTTTAGATTTGACAAGGAGTGGGTTAAATATTTTTATCAGGTTGTCAAGAGATGTTTGCGAATAATACCAAATGTTAATATTAAAATTGCTCAAAAAAATCTTTCCTGGGAATAAGTTTTTTTCTGCCTGCTGTGAAATGTGTAGGTATGATGTAAGAAGAGGTATTCTCCCTTCTCTTACATACAGAAGAGAATACCTCTTCTAAGATTATGTCTGCTATGAGATGTGTAGGCACCATCTAAGAAGAGGCATCCCCCCTTCTCTCACACACAGAAGAGAATACCTCTTCTAAGATTATGTCTGCTATGAGATGTGTAGGCATCATTTAAGAGGAGGCATCCCTCCTTCTCTCACACACAGAAGAGAATACCTCTTCTAAGATTATGTCTGCTATGAGATGTGTAGGCACCATCTAAGAAGAGGCATCCCCCCTTCTCTCACACACAGAAGAAAATACCTCTTCTAAGATTATGTCCGCTATGAGATGTGTAGGCATCATTTAAGAGGAGGCATCTCTCCTTCTCTCACACACAGAAGAAAATACCTCTTCTAAGATTATGTCCGCTATGAGATGTGTAGGCATCATCTAAGAAGAGGCATCCCTGTTTCCTCCTCTTCCTCCTCCTCCTCCTTTCAGAGCCTTCCTGGATTCCCAAGACCCTATAATTTTTCACAGATGAACTTGTAAGGTGGCAAGAAGTCTCACTCCCCATAAATTCTCGGGAAGGTTGCCAAGAGCTTGGTAGAGCCATGCCAAGTCGATTTGATTGGAGGATGGGCAGGCAGAGATAAGCACTCATTCTTCATTCCAATATGATGAGAAGGGAAGCACTGTCGAAGTGAGAGGTTGTGAAGAGTGCTGGAGTCGGGAGGCCGGTGGAGTGATTTTCAGCATGGTAAAGTTTATTGGAGGTCAGGAACAAGCATACCAGAGGTGGCCTGGGGGTCGGCTTATATGCACAGAACAGCCTTGCTCCCGACCGCACCTACATCGCAGGTTAGGTTACAATTCCCACCAGAGGTTTGCATTGGTTCATTCAAATATTCTGAGCCCCTGCTTGGTGGATCTTTAGGAGCCTGGGGTGCTATTTTTATTCTGCCTGAAGCTTGGACCCTTTTCTGGCCATGCGCTCAGACCGCATGGCAGTCGCCATTACATATCGTTTCACATTCAAGAATCTTACAAGTTAACTCTAGAGAATTGCTATCCTGTTGTCTATGGCATTGCGTTCAGGACATAACAGGTTGGATCTTCAGAAATGCCTCACTTCTGGCTCTGATTTCTGAGCCAGAGCACTGGATTACTTAATTATTAGAACCTAATCAAGACTTGAGTCCTAGCCTGGATGGCCCAGGCTAGCCCAGTCTCATCAGATCTTGGAAGCTAAGCAGGGTCTGCCTTGGTTAGTGCTTGGATGGGAGACCACCATGGAAGTCCAGGGTCTCTGTAGAAGCAAGCGATGGAAAACTACCTCTATATGTCTCTTTGCCTTAAAAATCCTATGGGGCTTCTGTGAGTCGGCTGAGATTTGATGGTACTTTATACCACCAAGCAAGACTTGGGATCCAGTGCAACAACAAAGAACACCTGTGTGAAACCTTCACTACCAACTCTTCCACGGTAGACAAGATAGTTCCAAGAAGAATGAAAGGCATCACCCGTCGTCTCTGTTTTCTCTTTGATGGAATTCCAGTCACCGGCCAAGATCTTGTTAACTTTCCACCTCATTTCGCCTCTAAAAACTTAGCCTTTTTTTAAAAAAAAAATCTGATTGAAGACTTATGGTTTTTTCCCCCCTTCTCCATAATAACTTCCTTTTGCTTTGAGGGGTCTGACTCAATGCGCTTCACAGTGTGGCTCCTCAAGTCAAACACAGGACTTGGAAAGACCAACCGAATTCACAGACGTGCCTATTGAGAGGACAACCTTCTCTTCCCCCCCCCGCCCCAGCTTCGTGGAAATTCTTGCTGTCCTGCAGTCACGAGGAACATTGTCAATTTGCTTGTGGTGAATGGGTCCCGTTAACAGGGTGGACGCATGTAAGCTTGTGTGCTTGTCTGTGACAGTCCACACTGGGTTTTACCACATGCTCGCCTCGCTCCTGATTTTCTTGGGAGTCAATCCACAAGCATTGGAATCAGTTTGGGGACGGCTGTTCCGCACATCTGTGCATTTGCACAGTTGTGGAGCCCGTTTGTTTTATTTATTTACTTTATGTATATTATTTTATTTAAGGTTGAGAATTTTTTATTAGTTTTCAAGAAAAAAAAAGAATAAACAACACATAGGGCACGATCGTACGCACCCATTTGCCGCGCGAGAGGGACAACGCACCGGCGGATCAAAGTGGCGCAATCACACCAGCACATGTGGGCGGCGTCCGGCACCCGTCGGCAAGCCGTCACAAGCTGTTTTGATTCGCCGGAGAAGCAGAGCAAGAAACTACTAGTTAAACTCCAGTATCAAACGGGTTGCTGCAGCCCACAGTTGGACTTTCCCCGTGTGATCACTCCAGCACAAACTTGTGGCATCAGGGATAGTCTGATCAAGCCTGCTGTTTTTTTCCCCCTTCTCAGTATGCATATCATCACACACTGCCAGCGGAAGACCCCCAGGTTGGAGAGGCGATTCATCGATCCCCTGTTTAAGTGAATAAGCAAATCGGAAATGAATGACAAAAAAAAAAAGAACCAACTTGCCTGTGGTTGCGTCTGATCACACAGCGGCGAGTTGCACCGGCAGCTTCACAGACCTGTGTGACTGCGCAAGTGCGGGTCAAATTGCTCCGGGGCAAAATAGCCTCGCTTCCCCCCCGGATTATCTCGCTCGTGTGGCCAGGGCCATACACAGAAAAAAGAAAACAACATAGAACATACCACACACACAGAATCTGTACTTCAGATTACTATTTAAGTTTGCCTAAATAGAATCTATCTATCTTGTATGCACATATATCAAGTACCGAAACCATGAGTTCAAATTTCAAGTCTTTGTTCTTAAGCTATACCTCCAACCATTTATATAATCTTGACCAGTTTTCTCAAAGGTTTCTCCTTTTTTATCTTGTCCTTGTAGAGTTAGTTTGTCCATTTCAACGGTTTCTAATAATTTGTACATTATTTCTTCTTTTGATGGGACTTCTTCCTTCTTCCAGTGCTTTGCATACAAAATCTTTGCCATAGTTACTACATGTACAATCATATATGTATCTGTCTTATTAAATGATTCTGGAATAATAGTCAATACAAACAATTCTGAGATGAATGGTATAATGATATGCATCTTTTTTTTTTTGCAACATATTTATTTATTTATTTATTTATTTTTGGATTTTTATCCCGCCCTCCCCTTAATGGGCTCAGGCTGGGTTCCAACAGTATAAAATACAACGCGATTAAAACCAAATTAAAACACAATATAAAATAGCATAGCTCCTAAGTGCCATACAACTCTAATAAAGACCAGACAAAGACCAGATTCCTTAGTGGTTGATGATATTTATTTATTTACATTTATACCCCACCTGTCCAGCAATGCCGGCTCCATTTATTTAGGCAAACTTAAATGGTATTAAAGATGCAAAGTTTTTAAAAAGATCTTTAAGATTTCGAGATCTCAGGCTCCAGGCTACAGATGGAGGCCAGCCCGAGGAAGGGGATACCCGATGCCTCAACCAAAAGCCCGGTGGAAGAGCTCCATCTTGCAGGCCCTTACGCTTCCAGAAAATCTTTGGGGTGAAACTGATCTCAAAGGTACTGGGAAAAAATAGCGGAAAAAACAAAAAACCCAAAGCGAGAACTATAGGCACAAAAATAAGGGGATAAACCAAAGCAGTCTGGGACCAGAACTGACCAAAAAAAAACCATACAGAAAAGCCCATTTTCTGACAAACAGTCCCATGTTCCCAAACACATAAAAGCTTTGCTCTCTGACAGCCAGTTTGGTATAGTGGTTAAATGCGCAGACTCTAATCTGGGAGAACCAAGTTTGATTCCCCACTCCTCCACATGCAGCTGCTGGATGACCATGGGCAATCCATAGTTCTGTCCGAGCTGTTCTCTCAAGGACAGTTCTGGAAAGAGCTCTCTCAGCCCCACCTACCTCATAGGGCAGTGATGACGAACCTTTTAAAGACCAAGTGCCCAAACTGCAACCCAAAACCCACTTATTTATCGCAAAGTGCCAGCACGACAATTTAACCTGAATACTGAGGTTTTAGTTTAGAAAAAAGAACTCATTAACATCTTTTGTCTTAAAAGAAAAACACAATAAGAGCTTTCAATGATACAAACAACTTTTTATTGAAAGGTAAAAGTTTGCATTTGGCATGCTTTTGAACAATTAATGTGATTTTTGCTGTTGTATACATGCTGATAATTTGTCTAACCTTGGCTCATACTTTGTAAGTTTGAGAGCAGCCCAGCCTCGAGTCTGTGTCGTCTTTTTCCTTTCAGAGACTGAGTGCCCAAACTGCGTGCATGCCCATAGAGAGGGCTCTGAGTGCCGCCTCTGGCACACGTGCCATAGGTTTGCCACCACTGTCATAGGGTGTCTGTTGTGGGGAGGAGGCGGAAAAGGAGTTTGTAAGCCACTCTGAGTGAAGGGTGGGGTATAAATCTAATCTCTTCTTCTCTTCTCTTAAACCAAGAGGGAGGGAGGGAGGGGTGGCTTGGGCTTTGTGGCAGAGCATTTGGTTGGCATGCAGAAGGTCCCAGGTTCAATCACTGGCATATCCACTTGAAAGGATCCAGTAGTAGGTGACGACAAAGACCTCAGCCTGAGACCTTGGAGAGCCGCTGCCAGTCTGAGTAGACAATACTGACTTTGATTGGCCAAGGGTCAGATTCAGAGGAAGGGAGGGAGGGAGGAAGGAAGGGAGGGTTAGGACCTCCAATAGGATGAAGGGAGTTGTGACTCTCGAAAGCTTATACCCCAAAATCTTGTTGGTCTGTAAGGTGTTACTGGATTCGAATCTAGCTGTTCCACTGCAGACTAACATGGCTACCTTCCTGAAACAATAAGCCACTGAATATTATACAAATAGTCATGGAGTTATATCTAACATAGGACAATAGTCATGCCACCTCTATATTATTTTTAAGAACGCAATTACCACTGAATTTCAAAAGGTAAAAATGTGTGTTCCACATGGTAGAAGTAATCTCTTGCAAACTGTGCAAAAGTCCGTATGTGAAATACACAGCGGAAAAGAACATATAACAACAGCCCTGTTTGCGACATGTGGCAATAATATATACACAACTGTTCAACCTTAACACAAGGCACAAATACCACAATATGGAGATGAATGTTCCCGCTAAGCTGTGGAGTCTTGTGAGCAAAAATTCTACTTTGTGAGTTACTGGCATTAAATTTGTGAGCGAACGATTCGTCTACTGCATAAATTAGTTTGCTCTGGAACAATCCTTCCTGAGCTAAGACAAAAATATGTGAGCCAGAGACTAAAAAACTGTGAGCTAGCTCACACTAACTCAGCTTAGAGGGAACATTGGATGAGACTAATGCCGATAATATTTGGAAGATATAATATCGACAGTTGCTTAAACCAAGCTTGCATGACTTGTGACAGGGGATGCAGCCGAATTTTGAATTATTTTTCAATTCAAAAATCCCATGGGATCTTCCCACTTGGGACAAAGCTACAGTCATAAGAACGTAAGCACACAAGAGGAGCCCTGCTGGATCAGACCAGTGGTCCATCTAGTCCAGCATCCTGTCTCACACAGTGGCCAGCCAGTTCCTCTGGAGGGCCAACAACAGGGCAGAGAGGCCGAGGCTTTCCCCTCATGTTGCCTCCTGGCTCTGAGATTCAGAGGATTAGTGCCTCTGAACATAGAGGTTCCCCTCAGTCACCATGGCTAGGAGCCACTGACAGAGCTGTCCTCCACAAATTTATGTAATAGCCTTTTCAAGCTTTCTACTCCTGTGGCCATCACTCTGTGTGAAGAAGTATTTCCTTCGGTCCGTCCTGAATCTACTGTCCATCAGCTTCTTTGGATGCCCTCGAGTGTTTGGGGAGAGGCAGAAAAATTTCTCTTTGTCAACTCTCTCCACCTCATGCATAATTTTATAAACTTCTATCATGTCCCTCCTTAGTTGTCTCTTTTCTAAACTGAAAAGTCCCAAACTCTTGAGCCTAGGGAAGGTGCTCCAACTCCGTAATAATCTTTGTTGCCCTCCCCTGTAGTTCTTCCAGCTTTGTGATGTCCTTTTTGAGATATCTTCCCTTTTCCCACCCATACTAATGAAATCCAGTAGTGTTCTATTGTATTGCATCACTCAGCGAAGGGTGCATTCAGATGGGCCGCTAATCCCACCATTGGCCCGGCTGTAATTTGATCTGGATCTTTTTGATCCAGCATTGCACGACCAGTCAGCTCCCCCATGAATCTTTACTGTGTGTGACTCCCACGGTGGATTGCCTAGATGGCATCCACCACAAGGAGCCGTGCAGTCAGCTTTTTAAAAAAAAAATCTGTTTGTGCATATGCATATGTGCCTCACTATATATTTGTCTTTTCGCACATGCGCAGACTAACATGGTAAAAGCACCGCCAGCAGTACCTTCCTCTATGTACCATTTCAGTTAACGAAAGTTGATAACATGCAGGGGACCATCAAAAACATAAAATTGTTTGGATCATTTGAGCGGAGCACTGGGGATGTCGCATGTTTAAGCGGTTATGCGCACATTGCTAAGACTTTTTTTTAAATGGTGGCCGTTCGGGATGGTCTGGAGACCAACCCTACGGGCTGATTGTGTGCTGGTGGAACAACTAGATGGGGGAAAGTCCGCCATTGGCCCATCAGCAAGTTTAGGACGAGACTTTCACCACTATCTTTTAAGTATGGATCCCCGACAGGGATCAATGGGCTAATCATGGAAGTGACACAGTTCCCAGATGTTGTTATCTGGATGTGCACTTCAAATCCACTAGGCTCAAAAGAGCCGTATGAACATGACTTACATGTAGATTCTTCCTGCAGTACAAGAAGCTTTTCACTGGAGGAAGAGTTTTTCCCACCACGGAAGTCTTGCGGACAGCAGAAAGCTCCACACTTAGCTGAGCAGAGGGGTGAGATGAAACCCAGTGCCATTAAATTTGACAGTGGGTTTTGCAGTTGCTAATTTTCTTATCGATCGTTCTTTGCAGTGTTTGTTTTCATTTTCTAAACTGCCTCGAGAGAAACTCTGGAGAGGCACCGTATACACTTCCCCGATAAATCACTGCTATGCAGTTTATATGGCAATTATATGTATACTGCAAGCCATTTATACGTAGAACACACTATAATTAATAACGATGATGTATATGTTGCAGAAATAATATCAGAAATGATGCTCGGAGGGGGAATTTGTTTGGGAGCGACAGAGAATTGTGCGGAAAAGCATCACCAGTTTGCTTTGCAAAAGGGAAAAACGAAACGAAAAAATGGGACATGGAATCCGAAAGCCATCTGTCTGCCCAACTCGGTCACAAGCCTTGCATTTATTATTATTGTATTTTAGAACCTCCCAGCTCTATCCCCCCTCCCCAAATTCTGAAACAACCTTTATTTAGAATTCAACAAAGCTGACAGCTCTCGCTCGGCAGAGCTTAGCGGAGATCTGACCTCACTCAAAGAATGAATCATTTCTCCCCTAAGGGAAAGAATGCTTCTTGCGGGATTTGGAGTTATCAGTGGAGAAGGGGTGGGGGATGTGCCCAGGCAACACACCTAGCTCATAGATAAGTTTCTATGCCTGCTGGCCATTTTCACCCTCCAGTGCCTCCCAATTTGATCTGACACTTGCCAGTGCATTGGAGGGGGGAGAGAAGGGAGGGGTAAGGGTCAGAGGCAAATCTCAGAGACAAGTTCTAAGATTCGGTTCTTTATTCCTGCCAAAGGACCTGGATTCTGGGAACTGGAGTCCACCAGGATCCGATCTCTCACAACTTCTGGAAGGGAGGGTTTGAATGGAGAGACAAGGCGGAGGTTTCCAGCGGCCAAGGGCTCCAGCGACCAAGGACCCAAGTTTCCTGCAGAATTTATAAAGGAGCTGGCAACTTCTTCATGCAGGAGTTAGCATCTTTACAAATCTAGGAATTATGAAGGCGTTAGTAACGTTTTTGTCAGCAAATGTATTGCATTGACCATGTGTGCACACGGGAGGAGGGGGATAAAATACAAAGTTAGGCATTATCTGGCTTAGCAGTTATACTTTGTTTCACTGATCAGGCCGAACTGAAACTTCACAATTCAGGGGTGTGCGCTTTTGAGTTCCTTATTCCTGCCAAAGGACCTGGATTCTGGGAACGGGAGTCCAAGTAGCAACCCCGTGTAGCTTCCAAGATCTGATGAAATCAAGCTATACGATGCCACCTTCCCTCTAGCAATACGAATACTGAAA
Organism: Lepidodactylus listeri; assembly: GCA_029233225.1. NCBI lineage: Eukaryota > Metazoa > Chordata > Lepidosauria > Squamata > Gekkonidae > Lepidodactylus > Lepidodactylus listeri. Next base: position 27,051,939 of record JARCFY010000022.1, read on the forward strand.
TTATAATAAGAACGATTATGATTACCGGATCCCTGAGCTGCTGGTAAAAAGTCTGAAAGAGAACGCTTGTTACGACCTGGAAAGGGGTTAGAGAACGGGGGTCATCTTTTCCTGCTCACGTGATGGAAAAATAATTTTAATTGGTTGCCACAGAGCCATTTCGGTCCAATGGAAAGTCGAGTCACCACCGAGCGCCGCTGTTATCCATACGTCTGTAAAATTCAACGAGCTGTATGTACTGAAGACGGAAGTTCAAACAGGGAGATCATAGCGACAGAAGGATGGAAAGTCTCTGTGGGATTTCAAGAACTTCTGGCGGTTGGAAGGGGTGGGGTGAGGGTTCCCCATAAAAAGATAATTTGTGTGTCCGTCAAAGTTGGGGCACTGATCTTTTCATTGCCTAGACAAAACAGTGATGTCAGCTTCAGCAGGGGACTGCGGGACATCTTTCATACCAAGGAACTAATTCAATCTTCATCACGTTTTAGCATTCCTCTTTTAAAAAACAAATATTGTTCAGAGTGCTCCCCTTTGCTGCTAAGGGAGACGCTGACCTCAAGGGATATTAACAGCAGCCGAATTAGCATCTTAAAATTTTGTCTGGATTCCATTGCTCTGGAGGAGACTTTTGGCCAAAGCGAGCTGCTGAATGGTCATGCGGGTGTGGCACCAGCAGACCTGGATTCAAATCTTCCCCCCCACCACGTAGGCATTAAATGGCTGAGGGTGGGAATTGCCCTCTCCGCGCTTCAGCTCTCTGTCTATGATTTCCAGCTGATTCGACCGTACATTTAGCAGCTGGCTGGTTTTATGACTTCCGCTCTTGATCTCAGCTGCTTTTCTGAGTTTTCTGGCTGCTTGACTGATTTTCTATGGCTGGTTGCTGTTTTAGGGTTTTTAAGTTCTGCTGATCTGAGACCCTACAGTTTTGCGATGCTTTAATGTCACCTTAGCCTTGACCTGGAGAGGCCAGGCTAGCCCACTCCCATCAGACCTCCGATGCTAAGCAGGGTCGGCCCTGGACAGCACTTGGAAGGGAGACCGCCAAGGAAGTCCAGGGTTGCTCTTCAGAGGCAGGCAAGGGCCAACCACCTCTGTTCGTCTCTTTCCCTGACCTGGGTGGCCCAGGCTAGCTCGCTCATCTGGTTTTCGGAGCTGAATTGCTCTGGTTCGTATTTGGATGGGATGGGAAAGGATGCCACTTTCTAAAAAGACTTGTCAGTTGCCGGGAAAGGCACCCTGGTGCTAGGAATGCCAGCCTCCAGGAGGAGCCTGGGGATTTGCCAGAATCACAGCTCACCTCCAGACTGCAGAGATCAGTTCCCCAGGAGACAACGGATGCTGTGGGAGGTGGGATCTATGGCACTGTGCCCCATTGAGGTCTCTCCTCTCCCCAGGTTCCACCTCCCCCCCCCCCAAATCCCCAGGAGCTCCCCACCCTGGAGCTGGCAGCCCTACCCAGCAACCAGAAGGGACCTGAAGCTGCTTTGGGGGCCCGCTGGTGAGAAAAGGGAGCTATAAATAAGCCAGTGCATACCATTGCAATGCATGAGAACCAAGCACAGCGCTCAAAGCCAGTTTGGTGTAGGGGTCAGAAGCACAGACTCTAATCTAGGAGAACTGGGTTTGATTCCCCATTCCTTCATGTGCAGCTGCTGGTGTGACCTTGGGTCAGTCACAAGTTCTTTCAGACAAGGGCATAGGCTTTCCAATTTCCCGGGGGGGGGGGGGTTGGGGCTGGGCCAGAGACATTACAGGCCATTATCTCTGGGGGAGGCTGAGCATTTCCTGGAAAAGTTCAGGGGGGGGGGCTCCAGCTCCCCATCCCCCCTGAAGTTGACGCCTATGCTTTCAGAGCTGTTCTCTCAGGAGCAGTCCTTGAGAGAGCTCTCTCAGCCCCACCTACCTCACAGGGTGTGTGTTGTGGGGAGGGAAAGGAGATTGTAAGCCACTCTGAGACTCCTGCGGGTAGTGAAGGGCGGGGTATAAATCCTATCTCTTCTTCTTCTTCTTCAAAGATGGCAGCTGGGTGTTTTCACACATGATTGCGCTATCATGGGTAATTATGGTTTACATTCAGTGTTATCCACCATCCTGTTAAAGCATGAAGAACCTCTCCAGTGCCATGTGGATTTTTGGCACGGAGAGCCAGTTTTGGTGTAGTGGTTAAGTGTGTGGATTCTAATCTATGAGAACCGGGTTTGATTCCCCTCTCTTCCATATGCAGCTGCTGGTGTGACCTTGGGTCAGTTACAAGTTCTTTCAGAGCTGTTCTCTCAGGAGCAGACCTCGAAAGAGCTCTCTCAGCCCCACCTACCTCACAGGGTTGTGGGGAGGGGAAAGGAGATCGTAAGCCGCTCTGAGACTCCTTTGGGTAGTGAAGGACAGGGTATAAATCCAGTTTCTTCTTCTTCTTAAAAGATGGCAGCTGGGTGTTTTTTTTAAAAAAAGTAATAGATTAATATTTGGGACGGCACGAATTCAGCCAACAGTGCTTTTCACCATGAGATGCTTTGCTCCCCCAAGGACCGAGAGTCTCCCAGGCATCCTCGAAAGAAAAGTTCCAACGGAAAAATCTGCCTGGACTTTCAGCAACGAGGAAACTCTTCCTTGTCGGCAGGCCAACCCAAAGAATGGGTCTTTTATACCGAGGCTAATACTTGCGGCTGGTGGAGGAAAGTCGGGTCATAAAACTTCTCTGCTCTTTGAACGCTCGGTGGCCAAGTATCAAAGTGTCAATTATACGGCCTCAAAGGACGGCATGTGCTCCCTGCTCTCCAGGAAGATGAAGAGGTCACTCCGTGAAACGAGGGGGGGGGGCGAACCTCAAAGTCTGAAGATCCCAGTCGAAGAATAGAGAACAGGGGGTGCCTGTAGTAGGGTTGCCAAGTCTGGGTTGGAAAATATCTGGAGACTTTGGGGGTGGAGCCAGGAGAGGGCTGGGTTTGGGGAGGGGAGGAACCTCAGCAGGGTACAATGCCATAGAGTCCACCCTTCAAAGCAGCCATTTTCTCCAGGGGAGCTGATCTCTGTCAGCTGGAGATCAGTTGTAAAAGCGGGGGATCCCCAGGCCCCACCTGGGGGCTGGCAGCCCTAGCCTGTAGGTAACAAAGAAACCCCAGCCAAATGCAGACACCAATGCACTTTTCCATTTAGAAGAAGAAGAAGAGATTGGATTTATATCCCGCCCTTCACTCACTTGGAGTCTCAGAGTGGCTTACGAACTCCTTTCCCTTCCCCTCCCCACAACAGACACCCTGTGAGGCAGGTGGGGCTGAGAGAGCTCTGACAGAAACTGCTCTTTTTCAAGAACAGCTGTGCCGGAACTACGGCTTGCCCAAGGTCATCCAGCCAGGTGCAAGTGGAGAAGTGGAGGATCAAACCCAGTTCTCCCAGATTAGAGTCCGCGCATTTAACCCCCACACCAGACTGGCTCTCTTTAGTCTTCAAAAGGTGGCATTTATTATCAGTCTTCCAGTTCATGCCTAGCAGCCTAAATAGTCTCCAGACAAGCCCAGTCTCGTCAGATAATCTTGGAAGCTAAGCAGGGTTGATCATGTTTATTTTTTGAATGGAAGAAGAAGAAGAGGAGGAAGAGGAAGAGGAGGAGGGGGGATTGGATTTCTACCCCGCCCTTCACTCAAACTCTCAGAGCGGCTTACAGTCTCCTTTCCCTTCCCCTCCCCAAGACAGGCACCTTGTGAGGGAGGTGGGGCTGAGAGAGCTGAGAGAACTGCTCTTGAGAGAACAGCTCTGAGAGAACTGTGACAGACCCAAGGTCACCCAGCTGGCTTCATGTGGAGGAAGAGTGGGAAATCAAACCTGGTTTCTCCAGATTAGAATCCTCTACTCTTAACCACTACACACACAAAACTGGCTCTCAAACAAAGAAGTCCAGGGTTGCTCCACAGAGGCAGGCGATGGCAAACCACCTCTCCCCATCCCTTGCCTTGAAAATTCCTTAAGGTGTCACCGTAAACCAACTTGACATGCCAGCTCTGTCTTGGAAAATTCCTGGAGATTTGAGGGGTGGAGCCTGGGGGGGGGCTGGGATTTGGGGAGGGGAAAGACCTCAGCTGGGACCAACTTCCAAAGCAGCCGTTTTCTCCAGGGGAACTGAACTTCATCAACTGGAGATCAGTTGTTATTCTGGGAGATCTCCAGCCACCACCTGGAGGTTGGCAATCCTATGGTGATACTTTATTAAATCAGGCCTGCCAGAGGATGGCATTGACGGGCAGCTGCTGACCTCGGGGAAAGCTGGAAGATGCAGAAGTAGCCCTTGGCAAAGGGGACACAGTCAGAACCAGAGTGAAGCATTCTGGGGCCCTGAATGACGTCAACGAGGCCCCACAGCATTATGGGAAGCCAATGAGCACAGACTCTCTGAAACTGCCTTATTGCAAGGTTCTGCTCCATTGAGCCCACTGTTGCCCACTCAGACCGGCAGCCTATCATGATAAGAACACAAGAAATGAAAATGATTTCTGAACAAATGGGGATATGATAAATGCTAGGGGGGGGAATCATGACTTGGCGAAATATTAGAGATGAAGGAATAAACCGTTGATGGTTGCTATATTATATCAATCCGCTTCAAGATTAAAGAAGATCATCAACACAGATGGTGGAGCTTTAAGAGATGTGTCTGAGTTCAAACAGCTGATTATAAAACAAGAGAAGTATTTGCTATGATGGATATACAAGTTAGTACTCCAGCCAGAAACAGAACAACACCAAATGAAAATATGTATGATTAAATGGATGCAGAATTTTAAAGAACAGATATCTTTGCATCAACGGGGACATTTATGGGAAACAGAAATCAAGTTTACAACCAGCCAGGCATTAAGAGAAGACTGGTATAAAATGTTTTTTTAGATGGTACATAACCCCAAAGGGTATTGAGAAAGCGGACAAAAACTATAAAGGAAAATGCTGGAAATGTCAAGACATTGATGGAACCTTTTTTTTCTCAATGATGAACTTATAAAAAAGCAAAAAGATATTGGAAGGAAATACATAGAAAAATGCAGAACATACCAAAAAATTAAATTCCCCATGGAAGCTAAGAATATGCTATTAGGTATTCTGCCTAATAAATTATCAAAATTTTTGGAAGAGATAGTCAAATACATGGTGACAGTGGCTAGAACTATCTACGCAGCAAAATGGAAACTAGATGACTATCCATGCTTAGAAGAATGGGAAAATAAACTTGCAGAATATGCAGTAATGGTGAAATTAACAACTTATTTGAGAAACAGATTAATTATGAAGTTTGAGGAGAGATGGAGCATGTATTATGCAAGCAGAAGACAAATTTAGAATGAGAAACAGTTCACCTTGTGCATACAAGGGAGGGCAGTCTAAAAGTTTCATCTCTAAATAAATAATAATCTATAAAAACTGTACATAAATGTATGTATTGCCGTGCAGAAGCAGAATGACACTATGTGTTAAATGTAATACCTTGAATATAAATGTGTAAGGAAGCAGATTTTGAGCAGAAACATCTCGTATTTCCTTATTTTGAGATATATAATAGACTTTCCTTTGTACTTTGATATTTTACCTATCTGTCAAAAGTTATAGTGAGTATGTAGAAGTGGCAATTCTGAATTGGTAGTAATGATGAAACCAATAATGTGGTTGCAAAACAGATTAAATATGAAATTTGAAACCTAAAATGTTGAATATAAATGTTCTCAACAGAAGTAAGACCATTGTATTTTACAGACAATGTCTAAAAACTATAATGAAGAGAATGTTGGGGAGAATTTTTGTTTTATACACTGTACTATATATAATTATCCAGGGGTCATTTCGTAGAAAAAGAGGGGCAGGAGCTCATTAGCATAAGTCATTTGCATAACTCATTTGCATATGCCACACCCCTTAACATGCCGGAAGTGTGTCATAAGGCAACACCCACCCCTCAGGCTCCACTCCACAGGTGAGTGAAACTGACCTGCTCTTCCTCCATTCCCTTCCCCATCCAATACTTTGTGCAATAAAAATAAGCGTAAAGAACACACCCTCATTCTCTCCCTGCTCCCTTGAAACCACCAGGTTTCAAGTAGACTTGAGACACCCAGGACATGTGCACCACCCATCCCTTTCCCTTCCCCTCCCCATAACAAGACACCCTGTGAGGTAGGTGGGGCTGAGAGAGGTCTTTGGAGAACTGCTCATGAGAGAACAGCTCTGAGAGAACTTGTGACTGGCCCAAGGTCACACCAGCAGCTGCATGTGGAGGAGTGGGGAATCAAACCCGGTTCTCCCAGATTAGAGTCCAACTCCTGACCACTACACCAAACTGGTGGGGTGGAAGCTGCTGAAGGGTTGGTGAAATTTCTCCAGTACTTATGTGCCATGTGCCCAGATAAAAAATGGTATACTTAGAAAATGTATATGCTACCTTGAGCAAGTCTCTGGAAAAGCAGCACACAGTGATAAAAGGAACAATGATAAAATCATCAATATTTAAACAAAACATTAAAAACAATAAAGACCCTAGCAGGGCTTTCCCCGGGGCGCTGCGCCTCTGCACTGCTCGGGGAAGCCGAGGAGGGGGCGGGGCTTAGTCATGTGCCCGCCCCCTGGGCTCCTCACTCCCGGAGCTGCGCTCCTGTGCGCTCCCGCTCCATCGGACCCCTGTAATTATCCCTGATATACACAATTATGTTGTAAAATCCCTCTTTTCCTTTCTGTATCCTTTCTATACTATTGTTTAGTTTTCTGAAATTGTGTGTGTGTGTGTGTGTAAATATATTTGAGAGTGTTGGACTCGTATCCTGGAGACCCAGTTTTGAATCCCCACTCATGCCATGGAAGCTGGCTGAGTGACCTTGGACCAGCCACACACTCACAGCCTGACCTGCCTCGCAGGGTTGTTGTGAGGGTAAAATGGAGGAGAGGAGAATTATGTAAGCTGCTTTGAGTCTCTACTGGGGGGAAAGGCAAGGGTACAAATGAATTTAATTAGTGAATTGATTAATATAAGGGGTTGTAGAGTTCTCATGCTGGACTTAAAAGGTTGAGGTACACTGGCTTATTTTTGAAGGCTGTTCTGCCTTTGGGGGGCACTCTCTGTTCTGGGATTGGTGGTGGTGGAAGGTGCCGTCAAGTAGGAGCCAATTTACGGTGACCCCCATAGGGTTTTCAAGCGAAGAGGCATTCAGAGATGGCTTGATATTGCCTGCCTCTGTGTGGGGAGTGACCCTAGACTTTAGAACATGAGAACATCAGAAGAGCCCTGCTGGATCAGACCAGTGGTCCACCTTGTCCAGCATCCTATCTTGCACAGTGGACAACAATCTCCTCTGGAAGTTCAACAACAGGGCATGTAGGCTGCGGCCTTCCCCTGAGAAGAACGTCAGAAGAGCCCGGCTGGATCAGACCAGGGGTCCATCTAGTCCAGCATCCTGTCTCACACAGTGACCAACCAGTTCCTCTGGAGGGCCAACAACAGGGCAGAGAGGCCGAGGCCTTCCCCTAGTGGTGCCTCCTGGCTCCAGGATTCAAAGGTTTAGTGCCTCTGAATGTGGAGGTTCACCTCAGTCACCATGGCTAGTAGCCACTGGCTACTTCTTCAGTGGTCTCCCACCCAAGTACTAAACAGGGCCGACCGTACTCAGCTTCCAACATCTGATGAAATCAGACTAGCCTCGACCATCCAAGTCAGGGCAAGTGACCTGGTGTTGTTTGCCATTGCCTGCCTCTGCATTGCAACCCTGCACTTCTTCAGTGGTCTCCCATCCAATTACTTACCAGGGCCAACCCTACTTAGCTTCTGAGATCTGACAAAATCAGGCTAGGCTGAGCCATCTGGGTCAGGGCATTCTGACTTTCAGACGGCAATATTTTTCGAGAGCCGGAATGTCCCCACACAGCGCATGGTCGCTAGGTGTCCTCTTTCAACCGGCTTGGCCCTCTGTTGGTCACCTTTTTTCTCCCGCCCTTCCAGACGACATGTGTGGTTCTCTCCTCCCCCAATCCTTACAACAGCCCTGCAAGGTCTGTCAGGCCAAGTGTGACTGGACCAGCCTGAGGTCATCCAAAGAGCTTCGTGTCCAAGACTGAAACCCTTCATCTGTGCAACACCCATTAATGTGCTGCAATTAGCGATACATGCGTGTTTGTCCCCCACGGTCTGTTTTCTAAATTCTTGGTACGGCTTCTCTCAGCTTGCTCAAGGGCGTCTCCTTCTCCAGTTCCCTTGACAGCTTTATGGATGTTTGCGCTAAGCACCTTTTAGTGGCCGGCTGTTGAAAGCCGCCATCGTGTTTGCCTTCCCCAAGGCCTTTGGTCCTAATACCTACAAAGAGTAATCCATTTGTGGCCTGCCTAATCCAGTCCCAGTGCACTTAAAAGGATGTCCCAACAAGCAAAAGATCTCACCTTGGCAAAGAGGGGCTAGCGGGTTCGGGGAGGGGCCACTTTCCTTCCAATTGACTAATCGATTTAGCAAAACTAATGGGAAGGAGAAGGGGGGGGGGGGACACGGATTGAATTGCGTGGGCCAGCTCTTGAAAAGACAGAAAAGTTATCGTTGGATCTTTGATGATCTCGGGGAGAAGAGAGGCATCGCCGAGGCGAAACAAAGAGGCTTTAAGCTTTCTTCTGCCGGCCAGCCCCCCACCCCACCCCACTCCGAGTGGGCAATTATATAGGATTACCAGTACCCATGGACTACGGACTGCTATTTCGTTCATCCGTTTTATGTATTTTACACAAACAACAAAGGACGCCTTCAGGGTATTCAGTGGTCCATATGAATTTAGGCCAAGGGGACACGGCGAGAGAGCTTTTTTGTCTCTGTGTGTGTGTGTTTGTTTCTTTTTTAAAAATGGGTAACAGAGGATCGCCCTGCCAAGATATCAGCGTGAAAGAATGAACAGAGATGTTTCGGATCGTGTTCGGTCTTCGCCCAATCAAGTTGAGTCTCAAATTAATGAGCGCTTTGGGGGGAGATGGCAGCCTCACCGCTCTGGGGCAACTGGTAGCTATGCGGCCTTATTTCGCAAAAATGTAAAGCAATATCCTTCTTGGCTGCAGATAAAACGGGGAGAAGCGCGTTTTTCATCTCTTACCATTTGATTTAATACCCCAGCTGACTAGCCAGTTTTGTGCGTGTAAGAGGAGGGAAAGCGATCCATTGGAGGGGGGAAGAGAGCTGAACAAATTGCAAAACAGTTCAGAGGGTTATGGTGTTCTGGCCTGCTTTGGCCGGTGACAAAGTAAATATCTAGGATGAAGAAGAAGAATGTTATGTATTGACCATGCGGTCGCCATGTGCTCCCTTCATTGCGACCGCATGGCCAGAGCACATGGCCAGAGCATGGCCAGAGCACATGGCCAAGAAACTACCTGAGCTTCAGCCAGGTAGAACAAAGGCCAGGTGGATTCAGACCGGCCACCAATCCTGTACCTAGGTTTCTCCCAGGGAACCTATGAAATGTAAATAGACTTCTAATAGCCTATCAGGCCAGTTGGGTGAGGTCAGGGGATTGTCCCTGACCAGCATAAAAGGAGGGCTTCGAGCCCTGGGTTGTATGCTTCATCCGGACCAGCAATAAAGATCATGCTGTTTCACTGTTCCACGGACTCCCGACTCCAATACTTATCAAAGAAAAAGAGAAGAGAATGGATTTATACCCCACCCTTCACTCACTTGGAGTCTCAGAGCGGCTTACAAACTCCTTTCCCTTCCCCTCCCCACAACAGACAGGCACCCTGTGAGGTAGGTGGGGCTGAGAGAGCTCTTTCCCAAGCTGTCCTTGAGGGAACAGCTGCTACAGAGCTATGGCTTGCCCAAGGTCATCCAGCAGCTGCAAGTGGAGGAGTGGGGAATCAAACCCGGTTCTCCCAGATTAGAGTCCGCGCACTTAACCACTACACCAAACTGGCTCTCAATTTGAGATGAGAAAGGGTAATCTTTTCCACTGGTTTCCTACAGTCAACAAGCTCTCTTGTATTGGAACATAGGTGGGAAGCCATGTTGGTGTGAAGCAGTGGAACAAAGTTTGAGTCCAGTTTAACCAACAAAGTTTAATTCGGGGTATAAGCTTTTGTGGGAATAAACTTTGTTGGTCTTAAAGGTGCCACTGGAATCAAACTCCGTTCCATTGCTTCAGACCGACACAGCTACCCACCTGAATCTATGTTCCAGTGTTCCATTGCACTGGAACAGGTATTCTTGAGTTCCCCTGCTAATGAAACATTGAGCTACTATCCTTAAGCATGTGTGGACAGGAGGTATCGGGTCTACCAATGGGATTTTCTGGCCCTTTGCTAAATTTGCATGGGCCTGTGCCCTCCACCCTACACTATACCCCGCACATTTTTATACTTCTTCCGGCTGCCAGGCCTCCTGGCAGGGTTGCCAGCCTCCGGGTTGGGCCTGGAGATCTCCCAGAATTACAACAGGCTACGGAGATCAGTTCCCCTGAAGAAAATGGCGGTTCTGGAGGGTAGACTGTATGCAATAACCTGCTGAGGTCTCACCCCTCCCCAAACTCTGCCCTCCCCAGGCTCCATCCCCAAAATCTCCAGGCATTTCCCAATGCAGATTCCTCGTTATCCACCTCCATTCCGAGTGATAGTAGGATGCTCTAGGCTGATCCTGCATTGAGAAGAAGAAGAAGAGATTGGATTTATATCCCGCCCTTCACTCACTTAAGAGTCTCAGAGCGGCTTACAGACTCCTTTCCCCTCCCCTCCCCTCCCCACAACAGACACCCTGTGAGGTAGGTGGGGCTGAGAGAGCTCTTAGACAACTGTCCTTGAGAGAACAGCTGGTCCAGAGCTATGGCTTGCCCAAGGTCATCCAGCCAGGTGCAAGTGGAGGAGTGAGGAATCAAACCCGGTTCTCCCAGATTAGAGTCCGCGCGCTTAACCATTACACCAGACTGGCTCTCTGGGGGGGACTGAGCAGGGGGGTTGGACTGGATGGCCTGTCTGGCCCCTTCCAACTCTGTGATTCTATTATTCTAATTAGAACTGGGGAGGGGGGGAAATTAAATGTCGGTGTTGTGTATGCTGTGAATTCGCTTCTGGGGGAAACCTGTAAGTGATGTCAGGTAGCTCTAGGAATTGCCAGAAACTTTATAGTTTTACCATATTGTTCCCAGCAATTCCTAGAGCTATTCAATATCACCTCCAGGCCTGACATATCCCGGCAACCCTAATACTTTCCCACCTCTATGAATCTCAGGATAGCATATACACAGCTCTCCTTCATTTTGTTCTTCTGATCTCCTCCCTGAGAAGTCAGTACAGCTAAGGAGGAACTGGCCCAAAGTCACACAGTGAGCTTCACTCACTCCTTAGTAGAGGGTATAAACCTGAGTCTCCCTGTTCCTAATCTAACGGCCCCCCTCACACACTGCATTAAAGTGTTCCGTTGGCTTGACCCCTCTGAGTTCTTGAGGAAGAAGAGAAGCAAGATGGGGTAAGATTCAGTGGGTCCATTCCACTAACAGTGATGCTTTCCTCTGGTGGAAGAGAAAAAATCCATTGGTGGAAGACACCATTATTACTGGAATGGAAACTCTGGATCCAATTCGTTTATTATATCTTTATTTGGAGGGGGGGGGGGGCATCTGGCGCCAGGCCTTGGCTCTATGGCATAACCAGAAGTGGTAGACTTCCAACATGTCTTTCCCTTTCTGTCACCCCAGAAACATTCCAGTCACCCCAGAACCTTTTTGAACACCCTCATGTTCCTTCCCATGGTACCCCTGGGTCTGACACCCTACACGGCGAAGAAACATTACTTTTTCTCACCACAATCCCACCGTGACTTCTGGCCTCCTTTATGTCCAAGGCTGAACTTCTTCATCTTTCCTTCTATGTCATAAATTATTAAGGGCTGCGGTTTATACTACTGTGTATAGTTTACTGAAACTAGGGTCCTAGTAATTCTGCATCATTTAATGTGCCATGTCAATACTTAAGCTTTGCTTCAGTTTCGTTTTTAGACTTTTGGTTGGTTCCATCACCCTAATTCCTCTTTCATTGCTCATTGAATGTCCCTTCCTGTCAATCGTATTGACTCAGTCTGTGTAATTCGCTATAAATGGGCTATAAATGACATAAATAAATAGATAGTTTCCCAGGAGAAAATGGCTGTTTGTGAGGGTGGAATCTATGGCATTATACCCTTCTGAGATCTCTCCCCTTCCCAAACCCTGCCCTCACTAGACTTCACCCCCCAAATTTCCAGGAATTTCCCAACCCAGAACTGGCAATTCTAATAGTCAGATCAGGTAATTAAACAATGTTAGTGTCAGACTCTTGAACAAACTTACTCTCAGCAACACTCTCTTGCAGTGATTTGTTTATTGAGAGATTAGGATGTCTCAAGCTAAGACCATCTTGTGTCAGAACTGACTACGTTGGCGCCAGTTCAGGAATTACACATGATTCAAACAAGGCCCCCCCAGTGACCCATCCAATCATTCCTTTCACTCAGCCCACCTAAATCTAGCTTGCACTGTTAGCCCTCCTTCCCCCATGAGGCCTCTTAAGAAAACAGTTGTGAAGCAGCTAAGCATTTTCCCACATACACACTCTCATCATTCCCTCCCTCATGTCCCCATTCAGAATTCAAACAGGGTGATTACAGGCAGTGAAGATGGAATATATGAAACTCATGGCAAATGAAGTTCCGAATTTGACAGTTGGGGGAAACTGGCATCTCATAAACCAGTAAAAAAATTATGCATACATGAAATAACATCAACAGTGCATACGTAAAGGAACACCAAATTGTAAGGCTTTTTTTTTAAGTGTTCATTTATCATTGCTGGCTGTCTGACTGATTGATTGATTTGTGCACCATTTACGCAGTTGGCTATTGACCTCCATGCAGCAATAACAGGTTTGGGGGGTGGGGGTGGAAAACAGGACTTCCATAAGGCTGTGTGAGAATTCGCACGTGTGAAACACTGCCAATTGTACTGTCCTGTTGGAATACATGGAAAGCAGGTGACAAACTGGCTGAAACTATTGGTGAACAGCCAAACTGATCAACAGAAACTTGCCCTATTCGCGTCTGGCAAACGTCACTGTTCATGACTGGTGAGTTTTCGAACACCCCTGATTTGTGCTACATCCTCCTTGTATACATGCTGTCACGTCACGACTGACTTATGGTGTCCCCATGAACTGGGACTTCAAGGCAAGAGGCAGAAACAGGTGGTTTACCTTGGCCCTTTCTCTGCATAGTAGCCCCAGTGTTCCATCCAAGTATCAACTCTGCTTAGCTTCCAAGCTCTAATGAGATCAGGCTATTAGAGCTGCTATTAAATAATTACCAAATAGTCTGTACTATGTATTTTGTTTTCTAACACTGCCAGGTATGGCAGCATCTGAAATTGTGATTATTGGGAGAATTCCAAATCGAGGAAATGAACAGCTAATCCCAATGTGAAAGAATTTAAAAACGCTTCCCTTATTTGTTAGACTTTTATCCATTTCCAATTCGAGGGAACATGAAAGACTCCGGTCCCTTTATCTGTGTGGAAAGAACAAACTCCCGTACCGCTTGGAAGACTAAAATCGTACCAGGGAGGCATCTATTTTGAGACTCTTGTAACCAACATGTAGCTCAACATTTTGGGGTCAAAACTGCTTAGGATGTGGTGAATCAAAACCCCTTTAATCTTAAAAAAAAAAAGAAACCAAGTACATCTGCCCACCTCTTTAGCATTTTAGCAAACAGCCTCCTCTTCCCTGTTTATTTACCTTGCCCTCCTAAGCTTTTCATTAGGCCCGAGGCGGAACCTCGCACACAAAACCTGCCTTGGAAAAGTCCAGTTTTGCTTTGCATAATGATCCCCGACTCAAATTGCCCTCAGTTCCAGCAAGAACCTAAGCCACGGAGCCGGGGCGAGTCAAGAGTTCAACGTCGCGTTTCGCCCCGAATGTCAACACACCTGAAACGGCTTAGTGGTTTCCTCCATCCAGTAGGTGAGCTCAGAAAGACTTCCAGCGCACTGTTTTCAGTGAATTCTGACACCACGGTATGTCTTTTTTCACTGTACCGGTGTGCTTTTTAGCAATGAAAGGAAGAGGAGATTTTTTACAATGCCCTCCACTTGGGGCTAGCCTTGAAGGGTGTTCCAAAACTGTAACTAGTGCAGAATGGTGTGGCTAGACTGCTGGTTGGGGGCAGCAACTGGAACCATGCAACCCCTGGTGGAAAGAGCAACTAAGCATGTCTAGACATTGGTGGGAGGGGTCCTATGTGACCCTAAGTGTGTATAAGTTTTATCTCCTTGAACGAGATGTCCCTCTTCATCTTAACCTGGGAGCTGCCTTCTGACCCCTCCTCTCTCACTTTGTCCTCTCCCTCTCTCCACATGGCCTTCCATGGAGACACAGGTCTCTGGAGGCCTCTCCTGTAGAGACAATACCCTCATTCTCCCCCACATGACGCCGGACTAGCTGGCCATTTGTGACAGGGAAAGCACTTCTTTCTCTTCTAGCTTTAAAAGGGGTTTAGATAGATTTATGGAGGACAAGTCTATCAATATCTACTAGCTGTGGTGAATGAGGGGAACCTCCACATTCAGAGGCACTAAGCCTCTGAACCCCAGAGCCAGGAGGCAACATCAGGCCTCGGCCTCTATGCCCCGTTCTTGGCCCTCCACAGGAACTGGTTGGCCGCTGTGTGAGACTGGGTGCTGGACTAGATGGACCACAGGTCTGATCCTGTAGGCCTCTTCTGATGTTCTTACCAGGGGAAGGCCTCAGCCTCTAAGCACTGCTGTTGGCCATCCAGAGGAACAGGTTGGCCACTGTGTGAGACGGGATGCTGGACTAGATGGACCCTCACTGGTCTGATCCAGCAGGGCTCTTCTTATGTTCTTATAAGGGGAAGGTCTCTATGCCCTGTTGTTGTCCCCCCAGAGGAACTTGTTGGCCACTGTGTGAGACGGGTTGCTGGACCAGATGGACCACTGGTCTGATCCAGAAGGGCTCTTCTTATGTTCTTATCAGGGGGAAGGCCTCAAGCTCTGTGCCCTGTTGTTGGATCTCCAGAGGAGCTGGTTGTCCAATGTGTGAGACAGGATGCTGGACTGGATGGACCCTCACTGGTCTGAGCCAGCAGGAATCTCCTTATCTTATCAGGGGAAGGCCTCAACCTCTATGCCCTGTGGTTGGCCCTCCAGAGGAACTGGTTGGCTGCTATCATTTAAGAAATACACACACCCTTTTTCAGAAAAAGTACATATAAACCATAAAGGTTTCACATGTTTATACTGGCTTTTGCGCTGTTCGTGTTATTTTTAAAAATGGCGTTGAGCTTACATTGCGGGCTGGAATTTTATAAATCCGTGACCAGATATATCCACAAGACTCTGATTCCAATAAAACTTTACAGCCCTCAGAGGGCCAAGAAAAATCACTGCACAGTTTGTCCGTCTCTAAAAAAAGGATATCCATCATTCAGTCATGTTATTAAGTGATTCCAAAAGCTTGTCAGTTTCTTAAGCCCTGGCAGGTGTTCTTTTTGGAGTCACGAGGGTTAAAGAGACAGTTGAAAAAATAACGATTTCAGGAGTAAGATTAGTTATGCCCATTTTTATTTCTAGGAAGAGTGTACATTTTTTTAAAAAAAAATGCCAACTTTCTGAAAAGCCATCTTGGTCAAAAGTGGCAGTAAGGAGGTTATTCCAATAACGTCACTCTCGGTATTAACTCTGGGTGTCTAAAAAACATATTTATAAGGTGCAGAGAAGCAAACCAGAAAGAGGGAGGGCTAAACAATTGAAGTACTTCAGCTTCCATGTAGTCAACAATTTTAAATAATATAAAGCCAGTTTGGTGTAGTGGTTAAGTGCGCGGACTCTAATCTGGGAGAACCGGGTTTGATTCCCCACTCCTCCACTTGCACCTGGCTGGATGACCTTGGGCAAGCCATAGCTCTGTACCAGCTGTTCCCTCAAGGACTGTTGTCTCAGAGCTCTCTCAGCCCCACCTACCTCACAGGGTGTCTGTTGTGGGGAGGGGAAGGGAAAGGAGTTTGTAAGCTGCTCTGAGACTCCCTTGGGGAGTGGAGGGCGGGGTATAAATCCAATCTCTTCTTCTTCTTCTTCTTCTAAAAATAATTTCAGGTCATTTTCTCTTTTTCCGCCCATCAAGTCACAGCTGACCTATGGCAACCCCATATGGTTTTCAAGGCAAGAGATGTTTGCCTCTGCATCACGACCCTGGACTTCCTTGGAGGTCTCCCATCCACATACTAGCCAGGGCCAACCCTACTTAGCTTCCGAGATCTGACAAGATGGAGCCAGTCTGGGCTATCCAAGTCATATAGCAAAGCAAAAAGTCCAACAATCACAATCTATTATATTCAGATAATGTAGTATCTTTAAGCATATACGCATTGGTCTCTTAGCGAAATGAATGAAGCAAAAAAGAACGAAGGCTCTAGATTCCTTCTTCAGACAACAATTAAAGAGAAAATATTAAATTCATACAATAATCTTGTATAGTGTACGCCATTCATGAAAACAAACAAAGAAGCCTAATTAATACCTAATATTGGAAGACCCCTCATACGAAGAATGAAGCTTCGACTTATAAATCCTCCCCGATCTCTGGGGCGTTTCTTTGCGAAGTACAATTCCTATGGGGGGATATAAATGACAATTGCCACTAAGTACACTTGTATAAACTTTATAAACTTTATATAAACAATCGAAGCTTCATTCTCTCTGGGTGCCTGTTGTGGGGAGGGGAAGAGAAAGGAGATTGTGAGCCACTCTGAGACCCCTTCGAGTAGTGAAGGGCTGGGTATAAATCCAATCTCCTCCTTCTCTTCTTCTTCTTCGAGGTGGGGCGCGATTGCAGGGTCTCAGTTAGTTACTCTCAACCTTCCACAATTAAGAAGAGTAAGAAGAAGAAGAGATTAGATTTATACCCCGCCCTTCACTCATTTGTAGTGTCAGAGCGGCTTACAAACTCCTTTCCTTTCCCCTCCTCACAACAGACAGGCTCCCTGTGAGGCAGGTGGGGTTGAGAGAACTCTGAGACGACTGCCCTTGAGAGAACAGCCGGTACAGAGCTACGGCTTGCCCAAGGTCATCCAGCCAGCTGCAAGTGGAGGAGTGGGGAATCAAACCCGGTTCTCCCAGATCAGAGTCCGCGCACTTAACCACTACACCAAACTGGCTCCAAAGTACACCAAAGTACATTTTTTTTATTCCAGTTTGGCCCTTGCATCTGTCAAACGCCTTGATTATGCTGTATGCTAATTTATTGCTCAACCTCTACCTCTATGTATGGCCTGACAACTTTCATTTCAACGTATCTAAAGAAGTGCGTATGCACATAAAAGCTTGTATCTTTCAACTGCTGGCATAGGGACTCTTTTTAAAAGAAGGATCTACTTTCTAGCTTCATCGTCCAACCAGTCAGGGATCGTGATAACCATTCAGCGAGCATGACATCAACCCAGTGCCCCGGGGGGCTGCTTGATAAACATCCCTCGGCCTAATCGAAATGAGCCAGAAAATGCCGCTCCCCCAAAATTATGGCCAAGAGAGAACGATGTATTTTGCAGGAAGTGAAACGATTCACAGGGTGCCTGCCCCGGTTTTGACTTCCAGCTTTCGCTTTTTATACGGTTTTTTAAAGTAAAGTAACATGATACAATTGAGGCCTCCGATACTCTGTGGCTAATTAGGGTGATTAGTCTCGACATGTTCTTTCGGTTGTTGTAATTTCATTCCATTTCCTACTATTCCATACAGTTGGGCATATCTCTGCAAATAGCTATTTTTAAAAACTTTAACGTCATTGGGTTTGTGGCAGGCTGACTGCTGAGGTTCCACTTGAGATGTACTAGAAGATCTTTTGTACTTTCCATGCGCGTACCGTGCGCCTCTCCTAAGCATTTGGGCCTGTTTAATCTGGCTGTAACACTTTGTTCTGTGGTCGAGTGACCTCCCAGCTAATGATTTTCGATGAAACCCATTATCCCCAGAGCTATATTTAAACATGAAGGTCCCCAACACACCTAGAAGACTAATATTTCAGTAACAGAGTGGAGACAGTGGTCGGCAGCCACAGCGTTTCCCTTCGGAGCTCCTGTTTTTGAACTCAGGCCCCTGTGAGGTTACCTTAACATTCCTCATTGTGAAGAAAGCTAAGCCTGGGAAAGAGATCAGTAGTGGGACAGGTGGCTCTTTGAGTTCAGACTCGGGAATTCAGGGGCAAATGAAGCTGTATGGAAAGTCCAAACCTATCAGGATTCTAAAAGAGGATTCTAAATTACTAACACTCTGTGAGAGTCCTACAGTCAACAACAAGGGTCCTTACACAGGAATGCTTTATTGAGAAAGGTGTGCTACGGTCATCTGCACTTCTTGTGTTAGTAATGGCGGGCACTATTGAAACCAGGACAGTTGTACAGAATTCAAAGAGGCATGGGGCAGTGCGTTGTGACCAATCGTTAGGTAAAGAAAAAGGCGCTTAAAATACTGGTTTACAGTTCCCAGGAAATAAGTGGGAAGACTTATAGCCAAACAGAAGAAAAGATACATAGGCCGGCACCAACAGTCTCTCAAGGTCGGAGCAGTAGGGAGAGCGATAAGCATGCCATGAGAACTATAACATAACGTTCCACAGTACTGACGTCACGGGGTCAGCCATCCCACCTCCCGGGCAGGGGATGGCAGCATTAGCTGACATTGGGATCATATCTTGTGTCTTTCCTCCATGAAAAGCAAGTGTGGGTGGCTCAGTTCCCTCCAGCCCTCCTCAGACTGAAGAATAAACACATTTATGAACACATCTACAAAACGTGTGCATGAAACTGCCCTATACTGAATGAGACCAGTGGTCCAGCAAGGTCAGTGCTGCCTACTCAGACTACCCACGGCTCTCCAGGGTCTCAGGCGAGGGTCTTTCACATCACCTCCTGCCTGGTCCTTTTAACCTGAGGCCTTCTGCATGCCAAGCAGATGCTCTGCCACTGAGCCACTGAAAATTATTTCAATCATTACTCGAGTCTTCTGAGAATGGGTGTGCTTGAAAGTTTGACAGAGAGTTGCAAAACCACCACCCCCGTTTCCTACCCAGATGTGGTAAAGGGCTCGGTTTCAGGAAGAAAGAACAGGTGGAAGGACTATGGGATACTATGGCAACCATGCTGTGGGAATTGCTATGGGAACAGCGGGGGAGGGAGTTGTGCTGCACCCGTATTCCTGCCACTTACATAAAAGCCAGCGGCTGAAGATGAAGACGGCCCTCCAGCGGAGTTTGGTCCCTGTAATGTCTGGCGGTGTTTAAATGAACTCATGAAGGGAAGTGTTGAGCTGAGAAAGACAAATGACCTTTCCATCTGAGAAAGGGCTTTACTGACGTCTTAAAGGGATATTTGACTACCTCCAGCATGGAGCCGGACAGGAAAGGGACACCAAAAGGAGGCCAGGGTTTTTATAAGCCTCAAACAACAGACAACCGCAAAGAAGCCAGTGACCCTGGCGGGAGTCAGAAAACGGATCACTGAATTCCCAATTTTTTTTTTTAAGTGTTACCTAATGGTTCCCAAGGTTGCATCGCCCTAGGGAAATGGGGAGGGCAGAAATTATACCCTTGATAGATACTTTTAATCTGGTTGACCTGCGTGGTCCAGGCTAGCCCAGTCTTATCAGATCTTGGAAGCTAAGGAGGGTCGGCCCTGGTTAGGACCTGGATGGATGACCTACCAAGGAAGTCCAGGGTTGCTATGCAGAGGCAGGCAATGTCAAACCACCTCCGAATGTCTCTTGCCCTGATCTGGGTGGCCCCGATAAAGCCCGGTCTTATCAGCTCTTGGAAGCTAAGCAGGGTCAGCCCTGGTTAATACTTTGGATGGGAGACCACCAAGGAAGTCCAGGGTTGCTACGCAGAGGCAGGCAAGGCCAAACCACCTCTGAATGTAACTTGGCTTGAAAATCTTACGCGGTCACCATAAGTTCACTGAGACTTGGTGGCACTTTCCACCATCCTCCTGACCTGGATAGCCCAGGCTAGCCCAATCTCATCAAATCTCAGAAGCCAATCAGGGCCGGCCCCGGTCAGTACTTGGATGGGAGACCGCCAAAGTAGTCTTGCCTTACAAACCATACAGGGGCACCATAAATCAACTGCAACTTCGGGACTTTCCACCAGACCAACAGCTTTTTTGACAGCGCTTTTTCAGCAGCCCCCGCTTATCTGGATCCTCTACCCAATCTCTCACTGTCCTCATTTTTGCATTTAGAGGATGGCTTGTTAAAATTTTCTTGAGGGAATCACTAGCTTCCCCGAAGTTACACCTTTGAGTGGAGGTGTTAATAGCCAGACCTCTCGAGCAGAAGGCACCCCTCATAAGTTATCACCCCCAGAAAATCATGTGCACTGTGCAACTTGGCCTGGAAATGGAACCAAGATGGAGGTGGAAACAAACCAAATGAACGCTGGTCACATACTAGCCTGGGAAAAGTGTTTTGGGGAGATGACTCATGGTTTTTGTTGTCATGGACCACATGGTACTCACTTGCTAATAGATCTTCCCCCACCCTCAGAAGAGGTACTTACTCTCATCAATGGGCTTCTCAGGATATTGACTTGGGGTGACAGGATCTGAATATGGACACCCAGAAAGACGGGCCACCTCCCAAGCAGCAGCCCATGATATACACCTGTGGAGAATGTCGTAGTGAAAATGAAATAAATGTGAAAGAGACCATCCAATGCAGAGAGTGTGGTTACAGGATAATGTACAAGAAAAGATCTGATGCCCGATGAAGAAGGTGAAGATGCTTCTTGTAACAAGAACACCGTTCTTGGTAACTCAGTCTAGTTATTTGAGAGTTCTCAGGGAAGTAGCATTGGAAAAAGTGCAGAAAGGGCAACTAAAATGATAAAAGGGTTGGAACACTTTCCCTATGAAGAAAGGTTGAAGCGCTTGAGGTTCTTTAGCTTGGAGAAACGACGGCTGAGGGGTGACATGATTGAGGTTTATAAGATTATGCATGGGATAGAGCGGGTTGAGCAAGAAGTCCTTTTCTCCCTTTCTCACAATACAAGAACTCGGGGGCACTCCATGAAATTGCTGAGCAGTCAGGTTAGAGCAGATAAAAGGAAGTCCTTCTTCACCCAAAGAGTGTTTAACACGCGGAAATCACTGCCACAGGAGGTGGTGGCGGCTACAACCATGGACGGCTTCAAGAGGGAATTAGATAAACATATGGAGCAGAGGTCCATCATTGGCTATGAATCACAAGGTATAGATAGGAACTATGGGGCAAGTGATGTATTCTTGATGCTTGGGGGGGGGGGCAACAGTGGGAGGGCTTCTAGTGTCCTGCCCCCACTGTTGGACCTTCTGAGGGCACCTGGTGTTTTTGACCACTTTGTGACAGAGTGTTGGACTGGATGGGCCACTGGCCTGATCCAACATTGGCTTCTCTTATGCTCTTAAGTATCCCCGTAAACACTGGAAGACATCCCCTAGTTGCCCCCTCTTACTCTGTTTCCATTACACTAATTTCCCCAATTAATACCAGAGACAGTTCTTTGGGTAACAGAGGGAGGCAGCTCCATCTTGTCACATGTGTGCATACGTGTCAATGCATGCACATAAGCATTAAGGCCTCGTGTATTATATTGGCTGCCTTTGCGCACCTTGTAGGGTCTCTTTTGAGCAGGCTGATAACCTGTTGCCTTGACCTGGATAGCCCAGGATAGCCTGATCTCATCAGATCTCAGAAGCTAAGTGGCGTTGATCCTATCTGGCGTTTGGATGGGAGACCACCAAGGAAGTTCAGGGTTGCTACATGGAAGCAGGCAATGATAAACCACCTCTGTTCGTCTGTTGTTGCTGTTCAGTCGCACAGTCGAGTCCGACTCTTCGTGACCCACGGACCACACATCACGCCAGGCCCTCCTGTCTTCCGTCGTGCTCCAGAGTTTGCTTAATTTCATGTTTGTTGCATCGATGACACTGGCCGAGGACAGACTGGCCATCTGCCCCAGGAGAGCTCCGCTTGGGAAGCGGGGGAAGGGAGCCCGTTCAGACATCCGCAGCTGTCCCTCGGCTCCCTTCTGCACTTACGCGCTTTGAAGCCGGTTTCCTCTCACTGTAGAAGGACACCGGGAGAAACTGGTATCCAGGGGCTGTCTTCTGCATGCCTCCCACTTCCAGGTAGTGTGGACCGGAAGAAGTGGGAGGCAGCCGGAAGCGGCAGTGTGAATGCGCTGGAACGATATCTGTGCATGAGCGCATTTGCGTATATATCGACAGCTGTCCCTGCCTCCTATCCTACGCGCACATGTACTCTGCCAGCGAAACGCTGCTGCGCGAGCCGCAGAGCAGGCTCGCGGCAGTCTGAATGCTCCGTAACAGCATCCTTGCGCAATACACTGGCCAGTGTGAATGGCCAGCCCTGGGGAATTTCCCCCCCCCCCCGCACCTTTTGCCTCCGGATTCCTCCCACTCCAGATTGCCAGTATGTCTTCAGCCACTGTCTAACCATCTCATCCTTTGCCGTCCCCTTCTTCTTTGACCTTCAGTCTTTCCCAGCATCAGGGTCTTCTCCAGTAAGTGGTTTTGGAATCCCCATTTTCACACACACACACACACACTTATTCATTTGATTGTTTGTTTGTTTGAGACATTTTTATGCCACCCAATCAGAGTTTCCAAGACGCTGCAAGTAAAAACATTAGAAAATTTCAACAATTAAAAAGGACAATTAAAAATTACATAATTCAATAAAAACACAAAACAAACAATACCAGAGGAGGGCCAATAACTGTTACTGGGGTATGTCAAACAAAACAAAACAGTCTTCTCCTGCTGGTGGAAGACACCAAGAGAGGGAGGCAGATTGCTCTCCCTGGGGAGGGAGCTCCAAAATTTTGGTGCCACAACCGAGAAGGCCCTTTCTTGGTTTGCCACCCATCTAGCCTCAGATGACGGGCAACAAAAGCAAGTCCTCCAAAGATGACCAAAGTGAATGGGTCCTTTCAGCTGGGGATGCCGGGGATTGAACCTGGGACCTTCTGCATGCCAAGCTGACGTTCTGCCCCTGAGCCGTGGCCTCTTCCCAGTGAACTGGAGAGGGTGGGAACTGATCCGTTGATGTTTTGCCTGCCAAACTGAGCCACAGGTTCATCTGCTCCCCCATGTGCAGCTTCGCATTTCTTCAACTTCCTTCACTGCTCATCGAAATCCAAACTTCCCACAGTGCCCTTGTTTAACCAGGTGCTTTTCCCCCTGACCCTAAAACATCTTGAAAGGAAAGAATACACTGATATTGGACCTTTAAATCACCAGAGGACAGGCTATGATGCTCACTTACTCCAAAGTGGGAAACAAACAGAGCTTTTAGGAGGAGGAAGAGGGTTTTTTTGATACGAGAACAGGAGCATCACAAACATCTCTCTATTTTTATCTGTGGGCTACTGGGAGAGTAAGACATTCTGTTCAATGTGAAGGATAAGATGCTGGGCCAACAAGACATGCCGTAACCGTATTTGTGATCTGATTGATTTGTGGCAACTTTTAGCTCCCGAAATAGTCCTGAGACTCTAATGGCAGAATGGAACCACCCTGGTGTGAATTAAGGCTGCTGGGTCTCCAGCGTCCTGTAGCCTGACACCCCTCAGGTGGTGACTGGTGATGTCATAGGTTGGGGACTGGTGAGTGATGTCATGGGGCGAGGCCCAGCTATGTCATGTGGAATAGTAGCACTTATGGCAGAATTTCTTTATGCTGGCAGGAAGTCTAGCCCATGGAGAGCTGTGCAAGTACTGTCACAGACATATGGGCTGGAGGAGAGAAACCGTTCACCATATACACACGAAGATTTCCAAATAGTATCATGACTGAACTGGACACTAATGCAGCCGATATGGGGCAGTCAAGTCCCTTCTGGTGACCGGCAGGAGATGGGGGGGATGGACTTGCTTGGAGCAGCAGGGAGGCCCATCTGATGTACAGCGATGTGCCCATGTGACCCAGAAGGGACGTCATCATGACCAGGACATTAGAGCGACGCTCGGTTATTCGGGCAAAAGCTCTGCGGTAAATTCAGCTTCTGCCATCGAGGTTTTGCCCAAATACTAGAACATCACCCCAACATCCTGGATGTGATGACCTCACTTCCAGAGCACGTGGGCAGTGATGTAGAGACATCGCTGCATGTTGGATGGATCTCCCTCTTTTGGTGAGTAAGTTCCCCCCCACCAGCCAGCTGATAGGCAGTGGGGAGGAAGGGCCTGGCTGTGGGGGACCTCCACTTCCACTGAGGGGGGGGGGGCTGGCAACCCTATGCAGTTACCACAAGCAGGCATGCACCAGAGCATTAAAAGAGGCCATCAGGCACGTGTGGACAGCACTGAAATTTCAACCTACTAGCCTTAGAATTGGCTCCAACACCTAGATCTCATGGGTTGAGTCCTGGCCCTTCTGTTAGATTGGGGTCTCCAACGCAGTGCCTGTTGGAAGTAAAGGACTGGAACGCTGTCCCTCAGCCTCCAGACTACATGGCAACAGTTAGGTGACTAAATTTCCTTCCTGTGTTTACTATTATGCCACTGTCCCCTTCGATATGCAGACTATTCTCAGGGAAATTTTCTTCCTTCCCTTCATCCTCTCCCAGAACCCTCTTCTCCCTGCCCACCCTGAGAGGGAGGACACGCTGTCCACTTCTCAACACCATGACATGGATGGCCTACACTCCGCCTACTCAGGGGAAAGAAGACACATTGTGAAAAGGGGAAAGAATTTGATACACTAAAAGAGAGACCTTTCCGGAAAACCTGGAAGTTGTTCGGAAAACTATGCGCAGAAACGTTGTAACTGAAACGAAAATACTCAACCAACCATCGCTCACTGATAAGAACCAAGGATTTGTATATATATAAAAAAAAGTTAGCTGCTACAACACCATCTTGTCTGTCAACTGAAGTATATACGGCTTTAACAACAACTTTACCTCAGCCTTTCCAGCACCTGACTACCCCATTCCATCCCTGCCTATTGAATAAAAACGTCATTATTGTTCACTATTAACACAGTCTCCAGTGCCATTTCAAGGGATCTAAAAAGAAAGCTCCTGTTTTCTCCTGACCAGTTCCTGGGCTGGGCAAAAAGCCAAATCAGATTCTGTCACGGGGTGGGACATTCAGATTTATAAAGTTACAAATATTACCATGCTACTGTGGAGGGGGCAGCTCAGTACCTGAAGGGAACTAAGAATTTTGGCGGGAAAAATCTGCAAGAAGAAGAAGAAGTCTGTCATAGAGGGCTTTAGGGTTGCCGGATCTAGGTTGGCATATTCCTGGAAGTGTGGAGAGGGAACCTGAGGAAAGCAGAGTTTGTGGAGGGAAGGGACCTCAGTGGGGTACAATGCCATAGAGTCCACCCTCCAAAGCAGCCATTTTCTCCAGGGGAGATTATCTCTATTGTCTGGAGATCAGTTGTAACTCCAAGAGATCTCCAGACTCCACCCTAGGCTTGCAGGATGGAGACATTCCTCCGCGGAAAACAAAATTCCCTACAAGGAGAAAGCTAGCCTGTCAAAACATGGGCTGCGGTCACATGCACTAAATAATCCACTTTCGATCCACTTTCGAATTGGATTTTGCCAGTTTACACAGACCGATTTTCCACGAGGCGCTGCTCCAGCGTCGTTCTACCCTTTGCCCTGATTGCATGCTTGAATTTCCCACGATTTGCCCTGTGCCGCATTTTGCCCCCCAGCTTCGCCAAGTTCCCCTGTGGCTTCAGTGATCCTTAAAAAACAGGATCACCAAAGCCGCGGGGGAATTTGGGTAAAGCCGTGGGTCAAAATGCTGTGCGGGGCAAATAGTGGGAAATCCAAGCACGCAATCAGGGCAAAGGGAAGCACGACGCCAGAGCAGCCCCTTGTGGGAAATCGGTCCCAGTAAAAATCCAGTTGGAAGGTGGATTGAAGGCCCAGTCAATGGAGGCCCAGGTAGCAGCCACTGCCAAGTCGGCCTTTTACCATCTTCGGCTGGCACGGCAGTTGGTCCCTACCTTGACCGCGCTGACCTAGCCACAGTGATCCATGCTACGGTCACCTCGAGACTGGACTACTGTAACGCCCTCTACATGGGGCTGCCCTTGGTGCAAACCCGGAGGCTGCAGCTAGTGCAGAATGCCGCGGCCAGGTTGGTGATGGGTCTCTCAAGACGGGACCATATCCGACCTGTGCTAGCGGAGCTGCACTAGCTGCCTATAGCATACCGAGTTCGCTTCAAGGTGCTGGTTCTTACCTTTAAAGCCCTATATGGCCAGGGTCCAACGTACCTGAGGACCGCCTTTCTCCGCATATACCCCAGCGAGCACTGCAGTCGGGGTCATGTCATCGACTTCGAGTCCTGGGCCCCAAGGAAGCCAGGCTCACTAGGACTAGGGCCAGAGCATTTTCAGTGGCGGCTCCAACCTGGTGGAATGAGCTCCCGGAAGAGATCAGGGCCCTGCGGGACCTAATGCAGTTCCGCAGGGCCTGTAAGACGGAGCTCTTCCACCAGGCTTTTGGTTAGGAGCCGCCACTGACACTGTCACATTATAAGAACACCTGTAATGGAAACTGGCCCGAAGGCAGTCCAGGCCGATAGCGCTGGTTGGAAGCTCCCCTATTAGATAGGATGCCATCTTGATGAGATCAGAAGCATTTTAATTGGGTTGATAGTTTATGGACGTAGCGATGTTGTTGAACAACAGAGTTTTATTGTTGTTATTGTTTTTAACTTGTTTTAAATTGTATGATATGTATGGCTTTTCAGCCCTTGTTAGCCGCTCTGAGCCCGCTTGCGGGGAGAGCGGGGTATAAATACAATAAATAAATAAATAAATTATTTAGTATGCGTGACCTCAGCCAAAGGTCGCACTGGAGCCTTTCTCCTTGACACATAACTTTCTAGGTGCAGGCAGTTTTCTTAAGGGGGGGGGATCCTTGTGCAAACAAAAAAGAAATTGGAGAACTTACTGCAGATCTCAAAACGCACACCGCTTGGCGTCTATCTTTTAAAACAAATCCCCCAAATCACAGGGATTCCCCCCCCCCCGAAGCAACAATGGTGTAAGTTATCTCATATGAGAACACGGAGTACAGAACAGTTATTAACATCCCAAGTGCCGGATCATACTTGGCGGTAATGCATTTGACCCTTCCCTGAGAAGATCACGAACCAATTATCTTCCTAACAGCTCAGGAGATTAGCTCCACTCTTCTAGCCGGCTGCTGCGTGTTTGGGTCTGGCATTTCGCTCAGCAGTCAGACCACCTACAGCTTGCCCGAGGAGACCCTTGCGTATTTGCTCGGGCGGCTGGCACACAGAAAGCTTTTTAAAAGCATCCAGCCTGTTAATGCAACCATGAGATTCAAGAACTACTTTGTAAACTGCCCTCGCTCTTGAATTCGACTGCGGGATTTGATGGAGGCTGGTACCTAGGACTGCCAGTTCTGGGTTGAGAAACATCTGGAGTTTTGGGGGGTGGAACCTGGAGAGGGAAGGGTTTGGGGGGGGGGGCCTTCAATGGGGTATAATGCCATAGAGTCCACGCTCCAAAGCAGCCATTTTCTCCAGGAGAACTGATCTCTGTTGCCTGAAGCTCAATTGTGATTCCAGGAAGTCTCCAGCCCCCTCCTGGAGGTTGGCAGCCATGCGAGCAACCCTTTTCCAACATGGGTGGCCTTGATGAATGGACGGGTGGAAAAGAATACCAGGTATTCATTGACAAGCTGAGCCCTAAGTCTGCCAAACTCCAGGTGTGACCTGGAGATCTCCCAGGATTATAACTGCTCTCCAGGCTACAGAGATCTGGAGAAAAGGAGGGCAGGCTCTACAGCGTTTAAACAGAACAAAGTCCTTCCCTCCCCAAATCCTGCCCCTTCCAGGCTCCACCCCCCTAAATCTCTTGGAATTTCTCAAGCCAGTGTTGGCAACCCTGTGTAGCCTTGATATCTCATGCAATGCTGCTGTCCATAAATATATTGCCAAATGATACTTAGGTCCAGATCATTCAGCCTGACTCCTTGTGGCTTTGGTTTCCTGCAATGATTGCTGCTATCTTGTCTGCGAGATTTGGAAAGTTTCTCATACCCCGAGGCTTCACTTCCATCTGTTCAACATTTTGAAGAACATTTTGAAGAACAGCGTTGACCTGGCTTGCCATTGGCAGCAAGGAAGAAGGAGGAGAAGAGGAGGAGGTAGGATTTATATCCCATCCTTCACTCAGAGTGGCTTACAAACTCCTTCCCCTTCGCCTCCCCACAACAGACACCCTGGGAGGTAGGTGGGGCTGAGAGAGCTCTTGAGAGAACTGTCCTTGAGAGAACAGCTCTGACAGAACTATGGCCTGCCCAAGGTCATCCAGCCAGGTGCAAGTGAAGGAGTGGGGAACCAAACCCAACCCCCCCAGATTAGAGTCTGCACACTTAACCACTACAGTGAACTGGCACTTTAAGAGGTCCAGAGCTGTTTAAGAGATCCAGAGTTTGGGGGCAACGAAAGCACAGGCTGCTTAAAGGAGACACAGTGACTGATGACCAGGAGCTGTTGCTCAGTGTTAATGTGCAGGTTTGCATGCATAAATGTGCCGTGCAACACCTGACGTGAATGGCCTGAGCTAGGCTGATCTCATCAGATCTCAGAAGATAAGCGGGGCCAACTCTGGTGAGGATTTGGATGGGAGACCACCAAGGAAGTCCAGGGTTGCTACGCAGAGGCAGGCGATGGCACACCACCCCTGTTTGTCTCTGTGAGAGTTCTGCTCGAAGTAGTCAAGGATCAGATCTTGGTTGGTTAACCACAGTTCTTTATTCCCAATTTCTACATTAGTACAGCATCTCGGGTTATTGTCAGAGATGAGACAAATTATACAAGCGGGTCTATTATACCATTCCAAGGAGTTTGTATTACCCATAGGTAGCCAATCCCCTTAAGGGAAAATTGGCGGGCAAAAAGGTGTCCTGACCGTTTGGTTCTCACAGGAAAAGAGTGAGGTGTTAAGCAGTAAATTTCCTCTCCCAAACCAGACCCCTCAGATGTCTCCAGTTCACATAACAATCAATGGCTTCAAGGTTTTTGCATGTGATAAGAGATGAGAGGCATCCTCCCTTGAAGTTCCTGCCGGAGCAGCTGGAATGCGGAGGCAGGGATGTGAGGCCTCCTTGTTCTCGCAAATCATTGTTGTCACCCTCCCGGTCTGGACAAGCACTATTACAATACAGTTACATAGAATCCCAATACATGATAGATACATAGGACAGTGAAAGGCATGCATGCAAGAAACTAATAGTAGGCCTGACTAATATATTGTCTGAATTAGCAGATTCTGACACCCTGCCCTCTTCATAATTAACTTCACCTAGCTTTATCAGGAAACATTTTATGAAACAATTTCACCAGTTTGGGGGCGTGAACATGTTCTGAGCGAATCCATTCATTGTGTTCCGGGCCGAAATCAAGCCATCTAACTAAGTAATATAATCGGCCTCTCCGCATCTTGGAATCAAGGATTTCAGTTATCTCGAAGTGAGGGGCCCCCTCCTTCATCAGTGGAGGAGGAACTGGAGGAGCTGGATGCCAAGCATTCGGCCCAGGATCTTTCTTCAGTAGGCTGAAATGAAACACAGGGTGCACAGAACTCAGTGATTTAGGCAGTTCCAGTTCAAAAGACACATCCGATATTTTACGTAACACTTTATAGGGTCCAACATATTTCCATCCCAGCTTTCTGCTGGGCTGCAACCCATGGATATTTTTGGTGGAGAGATAGACAGAGTCCCCGGGTTGGAGATCCCAGCCTGCTGCTCGCCCACGATCGGCATATTTTTTGTAATCCTCTTTTGCCTGGTCCAGTGCCTTGCCGATTAATGGCCAGGAGTCTTGTAGGCCCGTCCACCAACTTTTAAAATCCGATGGGGAAGCATTGGGAGCATTCTCAATGGTAGGCAATGGCTTTCCTTCAAAACCTCCTACCGCCATGAAGGGAGAGACGCCCGTGGAAGAGTGCACCGCGTTGTTGTAGCTATATTCTGCAAATGGCAATAACTCCACCCAATTGTCTTGATGATAATTGGTGTAACATCTTAAAAATTGCTCCAAAATTTGATTAGTTCGTTCGGATTGGCCATCGGTTTCTGGGTGGTAACCCGAACTCAGGGCTGGTTCTATGTCCATCATTTTCAGGAGCTCCCGCCAGAAGCTGGCAACAAATTGACTGCCCCTGTCGGATACCACTCTCTTCGGAAAAGCGTGTAATTTTACCACGTGATTAAAGAAAGCTTTGGCCATCCCCTTGGCAGTGGGCAATTGCTTGAAGGGGGTGAAATGCGCCTGTTTTGAAAACGTGTCTACCACCACCCAAATAACCGTCTTCCCTTTGGAGGGGGGTAAATTGGTGATAAAGTCCATGGCTATGGCCTCCCAGGGGCGAGAAGGGGTGGGTAGCGGGTGCAACAGTCCAGGAACCTTTCCCCCTCGCTTTTTGCACATTAAGCAAGTTTGGCAAGCCGAGACGAAGTCGGAGACGTCTCGACGCATGCGCGGCCACCAGAATTGACGTTGGATTAAATTAAGCGTCTTTAGGAATCCAAAATGCCCTGCTAGTTTAGAAGAGTGGCAGGTCAACAATATATCCTTACGTTTGACCCTTGGCACCACTAGTTTATCTCCATGCAGCCAACACTGATCTTCTCTCTTGGAGCATTCCCCCAAAGCCTCTAATTCTTCCACCTCTTCGGGAGCATAATCCCCCCCCCCAATCACAAATCCCAATGTCCAATTGTGCTTTTTTAGTTTGGCTTCGAGTGACTACTGCCCCCCCTAACTGCTGGGAGGAGAACATGGAATCAAACACTTCCTCCTTGACACTCTCATGTTGGGGCAACCTGGACAGTGCGTCTGCCAAGGAGTTAGCCTTCCCAGGAAAATGCTTAAGCACAAAGTTAAACTTGGAGAAAAAATCAGCCCACCGCAGTTGTTTGGCATTGAGGGATCTCTGAGTGCGCAGCGCCTCCAGATTTTTATGATCAGTCCATATTTCGAACGGGGTTTGCGCGCCCTCCAGCCAATGCCGCCACGTAGTGAGTGCCAATCTAATGGCCGCTGCCTCCTTGTCCCAAACCGACCAATTCCTCTCCGTGTCGTTAAATTTTTTCGAAATGTAAGCCAGGGGGTGTAATTTCCCTTCCGGCCCGCTTTGCAAGATAGCCCCCCCCATGGCTACATCGGACGCGTCTACGTGGATTATGAATTCTTTGGTCTCATCAGGGTGGGCTAAGATGGGCTCCGAAGTAAAAAGGGTCTTTAAGGTCTCAAACGCCCTCTGACACTCCCCGTTCCAAGCAATCTTTTCTCCGGGCTTCCCCGCCTCGGGCCCCCTCCCCTTCGTTTTTAGTAAGTCCGTTAAGGGGAGAGTGACCCTAGCAAAGTCTTTTATGAAGGTTCGATAGAAGTTGCAAAATCCTAATAGGCTCTGCAATTGTTTTCTCGTTCGCGGAGCCTCCCATTGCACCACCGCCTCCACCTTAGCTGGGTCCATTTCCAGACCCCTCTGAGAAATGCGATAGCCTAGGAAGTCCACTGACTCACGATGGAATTCACACTTGGATAACTTAACATAGAGCTGGTTTCGCAGCAAGGTAGAAAGGACTTCCCTGACTAATTTCACATGCTCTTTCTTATCAGTAGAATAGATCAAGATATCATCTATGTAACATAACACTCCTTTAAACAGGTGCTTGTGCAACACTTCATTGATCAAACTCATAAAGACCCCGGGCGCGCCACTTAAGCCGAACGGCATCACCAGGTACTCGAATTGTCCCAGGGGGGTATTAAAGGCAGTCTTGGATTCATCCCCCTCCCGGATGCGCACCCTGAAATATGCATCTCGCAGATCCAGCTTGGTAAAAACCTTCCCCTTAGCGGCTTCCGCCAACAGGTCCTTTATTAAAGGGAGGGGGTAGGCGTTAGTAGTGGAGACAGCATTCAGTCCCCTATAGTCGGTGCATAAGCGCAAACCCCCGTCCTTTTTCTTCCTGAACAGCACCGGCGCAGCAAAGGGGGACTTGGCTGGGCGGATGAAGCCGCGCGCCAGATTTTTGTCCAGGAACTTTCGCAGCTCTTCCCGTTCTAAAGGGCTCATGGAATACAGTTTCCCTTTCGGGAGTTTCTCCCCCGGGAGTAGCTCGATGGCACAGTCCGACAATCGGTGGGGGGGTAGCTCGTCCACCTCGGTCTCGCTGAATACTTCCAACAAGTCTCTATACTCCTTGGGCACCAGGGTGGGGGTGAGAGCGAGCGCAGGGACCGGGGGAGGAGTGATCGGCGGTCCGGGGCCCCACTCCAAGTCCCATCTGTGCGTGAGGCAGCGTTCGTCTACCCAAGAGATCTTCCCTTCGCTCCATTTAATATAGGGGTCGTGCGCACTGAGCCAGGGGCTTCCCAACACCATAGGGAATTGGGCATTTGGGGTGATGACGAAAGCTCGCTTCTCCCAATGTTCCCCCGTCCCCACGATCAGGCTCTCAGTCTCCGCTATGCACTCCTCCTTCATCTCGGACCCATCCATCTGAGTAAACTTTAGAGGTTCCACCAGCGGGGTAACCTTTGGTCCCAACCCCTCCACTACCAATGGGCTAATCAAGTCCCGAGCACACCCAGAGTCAATTAATGCGCGGACCCTCATGTGGGTGCCTGATCCTGGGGTTACCACAGTCACTACCATATATAATAGGGGGCCAGGGATGCTCACCGGAGATGGCGCTTCTTGGCGGGGGACCTGCAGTTCTGCGCCGCTCACTGCAGGTCGTTGGAGTTTCCCGACATCTGCGTCTCCATCAGCTCCAGCTCCCCTTGATCACTGGTAGCTCCCTCCAGCTGCAACGCCCGGGGTTTAATCAGTGTTTTCCCGCGGCTAGGGGTGCTCCCTGCTACCGGCGTCGAGGTCTTCGGGCCCTTCCCTCCTCCTCTCGGGCAGGCTGAGGCGAAGTGGCCACTCTCCCCACATTTCATGCACAGCCCTTGCCGGAACCGGGCATCTCGGACGTCTTGCACGTTGGGCCGTGGTTTCGCTCTCGGGGCTGCTTTGCTTGCCGCCGTAGCCGAGGATCCCATCTTGATCAAGGTAAACCTCTCTTCCATGTCGGTAGCGGCTCTCATCCAGATGGCCAACATGCCCGGGCGGCCCCCCAGCAGCACGGTCTCGTAGATCTCCGGGTTAAGGCCCTCCCAGTACTTCTCCATGAAGAGCTCCTCTGGCCAGCCGTGGATCTTGGCCGCAATGCGCCGGAACTTGTCGGTGTAATCCCTCACCGTCGATCTCCCCTGGAACAGCTTCCGCAGTTGATTACGGGCCTTTTCCTCACCCAGGGGGTCTTCGAACTGATGACGGAGGGCCCACATGAAGTTGTTCAATGACCGCAGCTCAGGTCCTGGGGTGTCGTGCAGGCTCACATACCAATCGCTGGCGGTGTCTTTCAGCTTGGACCCGATGTAGCCAATCCGTTCTCTCTCGGTGGGATAGAGATGGCCCCAGCTGTCCAGGAACCTCTCTATCTCCAACATGAAAAAACGCAGCTTCTTGGGGTCCCCATCGAAAGTAGTCGTCAGAGGGTCGGAGGGGGCTGGGCGGACGGCTGGGGCGACCGGAACCGGGGCGGGTGCTGGGGCGGGCCCCGGCACCGGAGGCGGAACGACCGGCGGGACTGGCTGCACCGGCGGGGCGGGCACCTGAGGCTGAATCGGGGCCCCTCCAGGCGCCGCTGGCGGTTGCTGAACTCCTATCCCCTGACCGGGGAGGGCTCCTTGCACAACCCTCATAGCGTCTCGAAATTGGTGCTGGAGATCGAGGGCCAATTCGCGTAGTTCTGCGGTGAGTTGGAGTCGCAACTCTCCCATCATCTGATCCAAGTGGGGCATCTGCTCCTCTCGGTACGGATCGGGCCCATACGGACCTGTCCTCTCTCCTTCGAAAGGCGGGCGACGCGGCTCTCCTCGGTAGATCGGCTCGCAGTCGTCTCCCATGTAGCTCGGCCTCCCTCGATCGAGCGGGTCTCCAGCGAACGAAACCCGTGCCCCTTTCCGGTCGTGCACCCACGAATCCACGGTCCGACGACCGAAATGGCTCCAGGCGTACTTGGGGGTCACGCTCTGATGAGGAGGTAGGCGCGGGAGGTAGTGAGCCCCCTGACTCGTAGTCACCGGCACTTCGGGGGCTCCTCCGCCGCCTCCGCCACCGTTCCCCGGGTCCGTCGGGGTAACGGGAACCTCTTCGGGTGTAGGGGTGATGGGAACCGTGTCGTCGTCTGACATGGTCAGGAACGGCTAAGTCCCAGTCAGAGATCTCTGACAATCTGTGAGAGTTCTGCTCGAAGTAGTCAAGGATCAGATCTTGGTTGGTTAACCACAGTTCTTTATTCCCAATTTCTACATTAGTACAGCATCTCGGGTTATTGTCAGAGATGAGACAAATTATACAAGCGGGTCTATTATACCATTCCAAGGAGTTTGTATTACCCATAGGTAGCCAATCCCCTTAAGGGAAAATTGGCGGGCAAAAAGGTGTCCTGACTGTTTGGTTCTCACAGGAAAAGAGTGAGGTGTTAAGCAGTAAATTTCCTCTCCCAAACCAGACCCCTCAGATGTCTCCAGTTCACATAACAATCAATGGCTTCAAGGTTTTTGCATGTGATAAGAGATGAGAGGCATCCTCCCTTGAAGTTCCTGCCGGAGCAGCTGGAATGCGGAGGCAGGGATGTGAGGCCTCCTTGTTCTCGCAAATCATTGTTGTCACCCTCCCGGTCTGGACAAGCACTATTACAATACAGTTACATAGAATCCCAGTACATGATAGATACATAGGACAGTGAAAGGCATGCATGCAAGAAACTAATAGTAGGCCTGACTAATATATTGTCTGAATTAGCAGATTCTGACAGTCTCTTGCTTTGCAAACCCCATGAGTCAGTTGCTACTTGACTTCACTTCCCATCATCAGACTCTTCTCACTATGGCCTTGATGGCCCAGGCTAGCCCAGTGTCATAAGATCTCACAAGCTAAGGAGGGTTGGCCCTGGTTAGTAGTGGGATGGTAGACCACCAAGGAAGGCCAGGGTTGCTATGCAGAGGCAGGCAATGGCAAATCACCACTTCTCATCTCTAGCCCTGATCTGGATGGCCTAGGCCAGGGGTGGGCAAACTTGCTCAGCGTAAGAGCCACCGAGAACAGGGGTGGCCAAACTTGCTTAACGTGAGAGCCACACAGAATAAACATCCGATGTTTGAGAGCCACAAGGCATGAACAAATATTACCTGCTTTTACTGGAAAATAAGCAAATTTGCTTTTTATTAACATTAAATGAGACTGCCAAAAATAATAACAGAAGGGGTAAAAGCAGATATTGATA
Organism: Lepidodactylus listeri; assembly: GCA_029233225.1. Classification (NCBI taxonomy): domain Eukaryota; kingdom Metazoa; phylum Chordata; class Lepidosauria; order Squamata; family Gekkonidae; genus Lepidodactylus; species Lepidodactylus listeri. The sequence continues at coordinate 27,087,374 of JARCFY010000022.1, forward strand.
ATGATATTAATTTGTCCCATGATATTTGTTTGCTAATGATATTTAGCTTCCCCAGCCGCCCTGCTGGGAGCCACGTAATATATGTGAAAGAGCCGCATACGGCTCCCGAGCCACAGTTTGCCCACCCCTGGCCTAGGCTAGCCCAGTATAAGTAAATGTACCTGTACAAACAAGGCGTCAGTACAACAATATCAGTATAATCCCAGCACAGCAACAATATACAACTTGGTAATGACTTTACAACAAGTGTAATATACTGTATTTTTTGCTCCATAAGACTCACTTTTTCTCCCAAAAAAAGTGGGGGGGGGGAGTGTGTGCGTCTTAAACCCCCCTCACCTTTCCTAGCGGAGCTAGGTGCGTCTTATGGTCAGGTGCGTCTTATGGAGCGAAAAATACGGAACTACAATAGTCCCGGCAATGAAGCTCTCAAATCTCAATAACATGAACTTCCAAAATCCAGTTCCAATGAAGAATCTATAAAATTATGTAGTTCCTAGTGAATATTTTATACGGTAGCCCGTGAGTAGAAACTTTCTAGGTGAGTGTTTAGAGAGATCTTGAGATTTTTTTGAAGTAAAAAAGAACATTTTTTTGTGATGCAAAGGGAATATTGTTGCAGGAGACTTGTTTCCCTTGAAGCTACTGGCTTTAGTGAGCTGCTACTTGGCAGTCCTTCTAGGTAATATGTATCCATGTTGTAGTAATGGTGGAGGGAACATTGTGTTAACTGTATTTGATGAGTTTGGATGTTGTTTTTATAATTTTGTAGTTCCTGGGAAAAGGCGACCCATGAAACGAAGGCTGCATCTAGATTCTTCGTTGGAACTGGATTTTGGAACTTCACGTTATTGTGATTTGAGAGCTTCATTGCTGGGACTTTGTAGTATATTACACTTGTTGTAAAGTCATTACCAAGTTGTATATCGCTGCTGTGCTGAGATTATACTGATATTGTTGTACTGACGCCTTATTTGCACGGGTACATTTACCTATACTGTATCTTTCTCTGTGTATTCCGCTAGGCTAGCCCAGTGTCATAAGATCTCACAAGCGAAGCAGGGTCGGCCCTGGTCAGTATTTGGAAGGGAGACCACCAAGGAAGTCCAGGGTTGCTACGCAGAGGCAGGCAATGGCAAACCACCTCTGTTTCTCTCTTGCCCTGACCTGGATGGCCCAGGTGAGCCCGATTGTGTCAGATCTCAAGCACTAAGGAGGGTCATCCTTGGTTAATACTTGGATGGGAGACCACCAAGGAAGTCCAGGGTTGCTATGCAGAGGCAGGCGACGGCAAACCCACCTCTGTTCTTCTCTTGCCTTGAAAACCCTCCAGAGTCACCAAGAGTCAGCTGCAACTTGATGACACTCTCTTAGGATTGCCAACCTCCAGGTGGGACCTGGGGATCTCCTGGGGATCTCCAGCTGACAGAGATCAGCTCCCCTGGAGAAAACGGCTGCTTTGAAGGGTGGACTCTGTGGCATCGTACCATGCTGAGGTCCCTCCTCTCTCCAAACCCCGCCCTCTCCTGAACACCCGCCCCCCCCCCCCCAAAGTCTCCAGGCATTTTCCAACCCAGAGCTGGCAACCCTCGACTCTCCCCCAGCACCTATAAAGTTGGCCACCGTCCCCCTGTTTAGACTTGATTGCATGAAAAGAATTGTTCAAAAGACATTGCAGAACTCTGTTTTTGGGTTGCGGAGTTTGAAAGGGTTTCCCCCTTGTATTCTGGGGGGCATTTCTCCACCAGCCACCTCAATGCCTAGAGCTCGTATGCCGAATGGAATGTCACCCTCAAATAAAAAGATGCTCTTTGAAGTCTCTGCTGTCATAACTGATCGGGATCTGGTGTCAGCTGCTTCGGAGGGCCCCTCCCAAGCGTGGGGGTTGTTCTCTCCCGTCTCTGTCCCGAATCCAAACAACCAGAGCTGCCCACCTGCTCCTGAGCCGCTTTTGTCAAATGCGATCCTTGGGGAGGTGGGAGTGATGTTTACCTATCATCATGATTTCTGGATGTTGATACAGCAGGTGGAACGAACATCTGTCCCCACGACTCCACCGTGAGCTCATTAAGATTCTTCGGTGGGGGAAGCAACAGATGAAAAGACACTTTTTTGTATCCCCCGTAAGCGGCCTGGATAAAAGAAGGTTGTTCTCTTGCACAGCTTAGGAGAATGAGAAAAAGACAAGCCTGCCTCGCTGCCTCTTCTGTCAGTTCCTCTTCCTCCTCTCTCTTCCCTGAGAACGGCCAACAATTCTTGTAAGATCCTAGGGTGGCAGAGCTCCATGGGTTCTCCAGGAATTACAACTGATCTCCACATAACAGGGATCCATTTCCCTGGAGAAAACGGCTGCTTTGGAGGGTGGACACTAAGGCCTCATAGTAGGGCTGCCAGCCTCCAGGTGGGGCCGGGGGATCTCCCGCTTTTTCAGCTGATCTCCAGCTGACAGAGATCAGCTCCCCTGGAGAAATGGGCTGCTTTGAAGGGTGGATTCTATGGCGTCATACTATGCCGAGGCCCCTCTCCTCCCCAAACCCGGCCCTCTCCCGGATCCACCCCCAAAGTCTCCAGTTATCTCCCAACCCGGTGTATGTCATTGTACCATGCCGAGGCCTTTCTCCTCCCCAAACCCCTCCCTCTCCCAGATCCACCCCCAAAGTCTCCAGGTATTTCCCAACCCGGTCTATAGCATCGTACCATGCTGAGGCCCCTCCCCTCCTGAAATCCCACTCTCCCCAGACTGCACCCCCAAATCTCCTGGAATTTCCTAACACAGTGCAGACAACCTTAGAGATTACCATTGTATTTTAAAATATTAGTGAAGCCTAACTAGGCCTTTACAAAAAAAAATTGTTTGTATGTTCAACCAATCGTCCCATTTGTAAAAACAGGGTCCAGAGCTGGGTTGGGAAATTCCAAGAGATTTTGCGGGTGGAGCCTGGGGAGGGTGAGGTTTGGGGTGGGGTGGGGACCTCAGCACGGTATAACGGCCCAGAGTCCACCCTCCAAAGCAGCCGCTTCCTCCTGGGGAACTGATCTTGGTCATCTGGAAATCTATCATAATAGCAGGCGATCTCCAGGTGCCGCCGGGAGGTTGGCAGCCCTAGGGCATAAATAATGTGCAAATATCAGTTGCATGGATGCCATCAGTTGACGTTTTCAGAAGACGACAAGATTCACTGGAGAAGACGACACTCGGGAAAGCTGAAGGCAGCAGGAAAAGAGGAGGGCCCAGCGTGAGATGGAGGGATTCGGTCAAGGAAGCCAGGGCAAGACAGTGAACGATGAGACATCGGGGAGACATCGGGGATGAGACATGGCGAGATTCATTGGGTCACCATAACTCGGAAGCCGCTTGACAGCACATAAACACGTGCCTTTTCAAAACTTCGGCCACTGTCCTTAGGGTCAGCAAGTTCAATATGTGCCTGAACAGCCAGTAGGCCTTTGTCTTTCACCGTTGTATGGAAAGTGGATATGGAAACCAAAGGCCGTGGGTAAACGCTATACTAGTACTTAACAAATTAACACAATGGTATTTAATTAACACAAGAATTCCAAAGCACAATTTACAAATCCCAATAATCATATTGTCATAAACCTTCATCAGAAAAAGGGGACCAATAATAACCGTATGATAAATTCTCAGCAAAAAAGATTTACTCGAGTTTGTCCAATAGAATCCAAAGAATGCAAGAAATACAGGTTACACTTAGAAGTCAGTACAAGAGAAGAAGAGAGAAGAGATTGGATTTATACCCCACCCTTCATTACCCAAGGGAGTCTCAGAGCGGCTTACAAACTCCTTTCCCTTCGCCTCCCCACAACAGACACCCTATGAGGTGGGTGGGGCTGAGAGAGCTCTGAGACAACTGTCCTTGAGAGAACAGCTGGTACAGAGCTATGGCTTGCTCAAGGTCATCCAGCAGGTGCAAGTGGAGGAGTGGGGAATCAAACCCGGTTCTCCCAGATTAGAGTCCGCGCACTTAACCGCTACACCAAACTGGCTCCTACAAGAAGAGCTGTTGATACCTCTCTTTAAATTTGGTGCCTGTGGCTCTCATTATTTCACCTGGAAAGTGAATATGCCAGTGATTCATACAAAATCCCTCGACGCAGCAGGACTTTACCGGGGGCCGTCGAGTCAGCTCAGCCAAATGGAGAGGCTAAATTTTTTAAAATATACATTGCGGGAACGGTGTCACATTTTCTGTTTCTTCACTGAAAATATCCCCCCTCCCCACACCACCACCTGGTATAAAAATACATCTATTCTGGGTCTCAAATACAAGCCAGCGATTCATCGTTCCTGCAGGAAATTAAAAGGGTTCACACCTGAGCCTGGCGATATCATCAGCAAATCGGGGGGGCGGGGGGGGGGGGATGGCAGGAACGTTGATTCATCCGCCGCTTGACTCCAGCCTGCAGCCACGGATTTCGCCAAGGCAATTTCAGACCCGACGACAGCTCGGCTGACTTGAAATGGTCTGAAAATAGACTCTGCATTTCGCTTCGACCTCAACGTCCACCAGCAGTGAATAGCTTTCCTTGATTCACTGAAGGGGATAGTGCATGCATATTGTAATTTGCAATATTATAAAATACGTGTTTGTAATTTATATACTTATTTTCTTCCTTGAGGAAACCTGTTGCCATAGTTTTATGGGACTGCTGGAACTCTCCCCACAAGGTAATGGTTATCATTGTACCCATGCTTCATTGGCTATTGCAATTTATCGCATATGGGTAAAAATCCGCCAAGGGATGCAGTGGCTCAGTGGTTAAGACGCTGAACCGCAGACTGGAAGATCAGTAGTTCAGCAGTTTGAGACCCGTGTGCCACGTGACGGAGTGAGCTCCCATCTCTGGCCCCAGCTCCTGCCAACCGAGCAGTTTGAAAGCAAGAAATTGCAAGTAGATAAATAGGTACCGCTTCGGTGGGAAGGGAACAGCGCTCCGTGCTCCTCAGTGTTTAGTCATGCCGGCTACATGGCCACAGAAAAAGTCTTCGGACAGTGCTGGCTCTTCGGCTTGGAAACGGAGATGAGCACCGCCCCCTAGAGTTGAATTCGACTGGCTTTCGAGCAAGGGAAGCCTTTACCTTTAAGACTCCACAGCTGCATTGTCCTGTGCAGATAAGACAGTCCAGTTGTGTATAACTGCTAGTCCACAGGGAGAGCACAGTAGCCAATGATGTGTAGATACAGCTTAGGAGGTCTATGCAGGGCCCAGGTAGGGCTTGCCAGCCTCCAGGTGGGGTCTGTGTCAGCTACGCCGCCATAAGTAGGGGGGGAGGCAGGAGACTGCTGGGTGAACTCCTTAATGGGCTGGAATGCTAAGCTTTCGTTTCGTTCACTGTGCCTTATATTTCCTGATGTTGTTGTGACCTTGCACCTAGCACTGCTTCTTCCTTGAGAATGTGAACGCTTGAGTTTAGGTGCGCACCAGTGCATCCTCTGACTGGCTCAGGTCCCTCAGGGGACCCCACTTTGAACCCTGTATATCTTCCCCTCTCCCGCTTCTAGAGTTAGTTCTAACACAGATTGTATACAGCAGATGACCCGCCTTTACTGTTCTTCAATAAACTTGATCAGGGGTCATTACCATAACTCATTAGCATAACTCATTTGCATATGCCACACCCCCTAACATACCGGAAGTGTGTCAGAAGGCAACACCCACCCCTCAGGCTCCACTCCACAGGTGAGTGAAACGGACCTGCTCTTCCTCCATTCCCTTCCCCATCCAATACTTTGTGCAATAAAAATAAGCGTAAAGAACACACCCTCATTCTCTTCCTGCTCCCTTGAAACCACCAGGTTTCAAGTAGACTTGAGATACCCAGGACATGTGCACCACCCATCCCTTTCCCTGCCCCTCCCCACAACTAGACACCCTGTGAGGTAGGTGGGGCTGAGAGAGGTCTTTGGAGAACTGCTCATGAGAGAACAGCTCTGAGAGAACTTGTGACTGGCCCAAGGTCACACCAGCAGCTGCATGTGGAGGAGGCGTGGGGAATCAAACCAGGTTCTCCCAGATTAGAGTCCAACTCCTGACCACTACGCCAAACTGATGGGGTGGAAGCTGCTGAAGGGTTGGTGAAATTTCTCCAGTACTTATGTGCCATGTGCCCAGATAAAAAATGGTATACTTAGAAAATGTATATGCCACCTTGAGCAAGTCTCTGGAAAAGCAGCACACAGTCATAAAAGGAACAGTGATAAAATTATCAATATTAAAACAAAACATTAAAAACAATAAAGACCCTAGCAGGGCTTTCCCCGGGGCGCTGCGCCTCTGCACTGCTGGGGGAAGCCGAGGAGGGGGTGGGGCTTGGTCATGTGCCCGCCCCCTGGGCTCCTCACTCCCGGAGCTGCGCTCCTGTGCGCTCCCGCTCCAACGGACCCCTGTTTATACTTTAAATTTGTGGATCGCCCAACCCCTGTACTCACAGGGCTCTCTGGGTTATGTACAACAACAGCTAAAACATCAGACAGAAGGCAGAATTAAAATGAATAAATAACATTCCTTAAATTCTTAAAATAATCTCAAGATGGCGTTGCTAATCTGTTCTCAAGCCCACACTGTACTGTGTCGCCAACTCACAGGCAGGGCCAAAGAGGAGGCAGAAATGGAAGAAGATGGAAGAAAAAGAGGGGGCCAGCCGTGATGGAAAACCGTCGCTGTCCTCAAGCAAAAGCCTGGAAGAACATCTCTGCCTTACGGGCCCTGTGAAATTGCATGGAGTCCTGCAAGGCCCTGGTGGTTTTTGGCAGAGAGTTCCATCAGGTTGGAGCCAGGACCAAGAAAGCCCTGGCTCAGGTCGAGAACAGTGGGATATCTTTGGGGCCAGAGACCCCCAGTAAATTGTTCTCAGTGGAGCATAACACTCTCTCGGGAACATACCAGGTCTATAAACAATAAGACCTCCACCCTGCGAGACTTTCTGGCATGCGTGACTGAGACCTGGGTGTGAGATGGGGAGACAGTAACTCTCTCCCAAATGGCTCCGCCTGGGTTCTCGGTCCTCCACCAATCACAGACTGAGGGGCAGGGGGGGCGGGGGCACTCTTTATTTGGGAGGCTTACTCCTACAGGGCACTCCCACCGTTGAAGCTTGTGGGCATAGAGTGCTCTGGCCTTGTGTGGGAGGCTGGGGAGAGTTTGGCTATCTGGGTGGTGTACCGGCCGCCCAATGCACCACCCACTAGCCTGCCATCTCTGGTCGATGCCATGGCCAGCTGGGCTTTGGAGCACCCTCGGCTTATAGTCTTGGGTGACTTCAACATCCATGCCCACGATGCAGCCTCTGGGCCGGTGATGGACCTGGTGTCGGCCATAGTGGCGCTAGGACTCACCCAATATATAACAGTGCCCACGCACCAGGCCAGGCATACGCTTGGCTTGATTTTTGCGGTGGGGGTTACGGTGGACTGGATTACTGCTTTTGCAGTACCATGGTTGGAGCACCATGCCCTGAAGGCCCGACTGAGGGTGCCCCCCAGACCCTGTGTGGGTGGTGAGCCCATTTTGGCTCGCCTACGGAGTCAGATGGACCCCCAGCGGCTCCTGATGGCTCTGTGGGATCCCATGCCCCCTGGCAGCTCATTGGATGAGCTGGTCGAGGACTGGCAATGCCGGCTCTCAGCAGCCATCGACGAGATCGCCCCGCGATGCCCTCTGCACCCTCACTCTAAGTGGGCTCCCTGGTATACCGGGGAGCTGCGGCAGATGAAACAAGGTCTTAGACGGCTAGAGAGATGGTGGCGGCGTGCTCACGACAAAGCATCAAGAGCATCTTATAGGACATTTATGAGATCCTATGAGGTGGCAATCAAGGCCACAAAGAGACAATTCTATGCGGCCAAGATTGCGTCTGCAAGCTCGCGACCAGCACAATTATTTAGAACTATTTGGTCTGTAACAGAGCTGCCGCAGGCAGACCAAACGATAGGGAATTGGACATTGGCTGTGAGGCTTTTGCGACCCATTTTGCAGACAAAATCTTGCTGCTTCGCTGTGACCTCCCGACCACAGTTGGGACAGTTAGCAAACTCGAGGCCTGATGCACGTCTTCTAGTTCCATTCTGGATTATTTCGGTCCACTCAGCCTGGAGGAAGTTGACAGGTTGATCTCAACTGTATGCCCAACCTCATGCAGCCTTGAGCTTATAAAAGCTGGCCGCGAGGGGTTGCGAGGTGCCCTCCAGGAGATTGTCAACAAGTCCTTCGAGGAGGGACTGTTCCTGGGGGCACGCAAGGAAGCAATGGTCCACTATCTCCTGAAAAAACCAACACTGGACCCAGCTGAATTGGCCAACTATTGGCCGGTCTCCAACTTGCCCTTTTTAAGCAAGATCTTGGAGAGGGCTGCGGCGATTCAGTTACAGAGCTTTCTGGATGACACTTCCATGCTAGACTCGTTTCAGTCCAGCTTCCGGCCAGGTCATGGGACAGAGACAGTGTTGGTTGCCCTCATGGATGATCTCCGACAGCATCTGGATTGGGGCGGATCAGAGGTGCTGGTGCTGTTAGATCTGTCAGCTGCGTTCGACACGGTCGACCACCAGCTACTGATCCACCATCTCGCCGATGCGAGGGTTCAGGGGCTTGCCTTGCAATGGCTTGCCTCGTTCCTCCAAGGTTGGGGACAGAGGGTGGCGCTGGTGGAGCAGATGTCCCAGAGGCATCTGCTGGTATGCAGAGTGCCACAAGGGTCTGTGCTATCCCTGATGTTGTTTAACATCTACATGCGCCCTCTCGCGCAGATTGCCCGGAGGCATGGTCTGGGTTGTCACCAGTATGCTGATGATACCCAACTCTATCTGTTGTCGGGCGGCCAGTCCAGGGCCACCCCAGATGACCTGGAGTGGGAGCTTCAGGACGTGGCGGGCTGGCTCAGGCTGAGCTGACTGAAATTGAATCCAATGAAGACAGAGGTCCTGTGCCTGTGTTGGAGCAGGCCAGGGGTAGGGATCCCATTGCCAGGCTTCGGGGGGTGCCACTGGTGCCAGCGCCGAGGGTCCAGAGTATGGGAGTGCTCCTGGATGCCTTCTTAACTATGGAGGCCCAGGTAGCAGCCACTGCCAAGGCAGCCTTTTACCATCTATGGCTGATTAGGCAGTTGGTTCCCTTCCTAGAACGCAGTGACCTAGCAATAGTGATCCATGCATTGGTCACCTCGAGGTTGGACTTCTGTAATGCTCTCTACATGGGGCTGCCCTTATCCCAGCTCTGGAGGCTGCAGCTAGTGCAGAATGCCATGGCCAGGCTGCTGGTGGGTCTCTCAGCGCGAGACCACATCCAGCCTGTATTGAGGACACTGCACTGGCTGCCTATAGCATACCGGATCTGGTTCAAGGTGCTGGTTTTAACCTTTAAAGCCCTATATGGTCAGGGGCCTGCCTACCTAAGGGACCACTTTTCCCCATATACACCCCAGAGAGCACTGTGATCAGGGACTCAACACCACCTGACCCTCCCAGGCCCTAGAGAGGCCAGGTTGACAACCACCAGGGCCTTCTCAGTGGCAGCTCCTCACTGGTGGAAGGAGCTCCCGGATGACATCAGGGCCCTGCGGGACCTTTTGCAATTCTGCAGGGTCTGCAAAGTGGAGCTCTTCCACCAGGCCTTTAATTAGGAGCTGCCACTGGGGGGGGGGAGGGCCCCTGGAAAACTGGCTGAGTGAATTCTCTAGCCCGGGGCACCAACCAGTGGAAGCTTCCTGGCCGGAGTCTAGTCAGGCTGCGGCGCTCAGTGTTGGAAGGACTGTACTGCCACCATCTTCTGTGATTTCTGTGATTTCTGCACCAATTTTATGGCGATGAATGTTACACTAAATTATGTATGTCACTGTTTAAGACTGTTTTATATTGCTGTGAGTCACCTTGAGCCGGCTGTACTGGTCAGGCGGGACAGAAATTGAAATAAATAAATAAATACCAGAGGAGGCGGTCCCGAAGATACATTCACAATACTAGCCCAGGCACAAAGGGGAGAAAGGAGAATTATTTTATTAGGGCTCAAGGATCTAGGTGGGTCCAGCCCAGGTAGCAGGCCCAATGTTCTTGACATGGTTCCCACCAGCATCTTTCCTGGTACATAGATGCATGTCCCCCAGGGTATCTGTCATCCAAAGCAAAAAGGTCGTCCCAGCATTCTTCCACTTGATCAGAGCAGGAGGTCCTTCTGAAAACACCAGAAAGTGCCATGTTTGTGTCTGCCGGCAGTGGAGGAGGAGAAGAAGACGAAAAAGAAGAAGAAGAAGAGGAGGAGTCGGATTTATACCCCACACTTCACTTAGAGTCTCAGAGCGGCTTACAATCTCCTTCCCTTCCTCTCCCAACAACAGGCATCCTGTGAGGTAGGTGGGGCTGAGAGAGAGCTCTGAGAGAAATACTCTTGAAAGAACAGCTCTGAGAGAACTGTGACTGACCCAAGGTTACCCAGCTGGCTGCAGGTGGAGGAGTGGGGAATCAAACCCAGTTCTCCCAGATCAGAGTCTGCCATTCTTAACCACTACATCAAACTGTAGAAGGATGCTTGGCTTGGAAGCTCCCAACGTTCTGAGGAACCTCCCAATGTTTTGAGATTGGACCCAGCCCCTACAGTAGCCATTTTGTTATTGGTTACACTCCCCATGGCAGCCATTTTGTTGTGGCACCCACTGCCTTTTCTCAAAATCCCCCAAAGTGATCACAGGTTGGCGACCTACACAACAGTCATAAGAAGAGCCCTGCTGGATCAGATCAGTGGTCCAGCATCCTGTGACCAACCAGTTACTCCGAAGGGCCAACAACAGGGCATGGAGGCCAAGGACTACTCCCAATTCTGCTTCCTGCCACTGGTATCTAAAGGCTGACTGCCTCTGAATGTGGAGGTTCCCTTTAGTCACCATGGCTAGTAGCCACTAATAGACCTATCCTCCATGAATCTGTCTAATCCCCTTTTAAAAAGAACATAAGAAGGGCTCTGCTGGATTAGACCACTGGTCCATCTAAGTGGTTGTGAGACATAGGATAAACTAAGGCAGAGGTTATGGGCCCAGGTCATGCCAGGAGCTCTGTGACTGAAGTGGAGGGTTTGAAACCAAGACTCCTCAGTTAGTCCAACCCACTAACCCCATGATGGGCCTTTGAACTGGTCTAACAGGGCTTTTCTTGTGTTTTCAAACCTAAGACAATATCATACTGAGCTTTCAGATGGAGGTGTTACTCTACATCGGGGGAAAGGCAGGTAGTGTAGAAAAGGCTGACTTTTATAGAAGGGTAGGAGGAGGAGGAGAAGAAGTTGGATTTATACCCCACCCTTCACTACCCAAAGGAATCTCAGAGTGGGCTTACAATCTCCTTTCCCTTCCCCTCCCCACAACAGACACCCCATGAGGCAGGTGGGGCTGAGAGAGCTCTTTTGAGAACTGCTCTTGAGAGAACAGGTCTGAGAGAACTTGTGACTGACCCAAGGTCACACCAACAGCTGCATGTGGATTGAAGAGATTGCATTTATACCCCGCCCTTCACTTGGAGTTTCAGAGCGGCTTACAATCTCCTTCCCTTCCTCTCCCCACAACAGACACCCTGTGAGGTAGGTGGGGCTGAGAGAGCTTTGACTGAGAACTGCTCTTGACAGAACAGCTCTGAGAGAACTGTGGCTTGCCCAAGGAGCAGCGAGGAATCAAACCCGGTTCTTCCAGATTTGAGTCCGCGCTCCTAATCACTACACCAAACTGGCTCTCCAGGAACACACGAAATGTAAACTAAAACTGACATCTCCATTTCCCAGAATGCCACATGGTTCACTCTTAATGGGGCAGGAGCATAGACACAATCAAACATCAAACTCACATCTACTACTTTTTCCTGTCATGAAGGCTGTGGTCCAGCCCAAGGTTTCCTCTCTCCCTCCCTCCTGTCCATTTCAGCTACTCATTTCCCAACACAACCCCCTGCTTGCTCCCTTTCCAGTCTGACCCCACCAAGCGACGTGTTCTTGTCCAGCCCCCTCAACTTCAAAGTCGATTGCAGGGCAGAACTTTGCGAAGAATTCCGCCCTTGATACTGAAAAAGCATTTCAGCGCTTCTTGATCTGCAGAAGGTAATTTGGTTCAAATCAAACGCTGTCAACGGGAAGGCAAAGCCGGGGGCCGGGCGGGGGAGAAGAGACCCCGAGTGAAAGACAAAACCCTGAACTCCCTTTGCCCCGCACATACATACACAAAACATCCAAGTTTCCTTTTTTCTTCCACCTGTGCAATCCACCAGAACCATCAGATCTTCTCTGCTGGGTTGAATGAAAGCTGATCCGAGCACCTGGCCGTCTCTTCGCTTTTGGGGGGCCACCAAGCAAAATTCTTCATGTACTGAAAGATGTCTCCAGTGCTGAGTCAAAGGAATTAATCCAAAGTTTATTTTTATTAATTCTCCAAGCAGGGCCACCTGAAGATAACGCTCGAAACAGACCCTGCGATGAGTATCTGAGATACAGAAAAGTGAGTTACAAGCTAGACATGCTCAGGCTGTTATTTCCGCTCCCGGCAGGTTTCCAAACTCTGCACTGTGCCATTCTTCGTTATAATTTTATTGAGTTTATTACAACAGACACACAAAACAAGAACACATCAGTATCATACAACCTTGTGATAAGTAAGATATTGAACATATAAGACGCCTAGAACATCATACAAAAATAATTCTCTTCTATGTTGCATTAGAGAAATGGATCATGACACTGATTTTAAATCAACCAACTACCAAACAGAGCATAAAGGTAAAGGTTTCCCTTGCTCGAAAGCCAGTCGAATCCGACTCTAGGGGGCTGTGCTCATCTTTGTTTCTAAGCCAAAGAGCCAGCGCTGTCTGAAGACTTCTTTGTGGCCATGTGGCTGGTGTGACTAGACCCCAGAACGCTGTTACCTTCCCACCGAAGTGGAACCTCTTTATCTACTTGCAATTTCTTACTTTCGAACTGCTAGGTTGGCAGGAGCTGGAGCCAGAGATGGGAGCTCACTCCGTCACATGGCACTCGGGTCTTGAACTGCCGGCCTTCTGGTCGGCAGTTCAGCGTCTTGACCACTGAGCCACTGCGGCCCCTTATACACTGTCAGTTGTTTTTAAATTGTATTATTTGTTTTGAATATGGCTATATATTTATTAATGTATGTTTTTATCCACTTATGATGTGGTCTGCTCGTTTGCAGGGAGAGCAGAATATAAACATAAAGCCAGTTGAATCTGACTCTAGGGGGCGGTGCTCATCTTCGTTTCTAAGCTGAAGAGCCAGCGCTGTCCAAGGACTTTTTTCCGTGGTCATGTGGCCAGCAGGACTAGATGCCAAGGCGCACGGAACGCCGTTACCTTCCCACCAAAGCGGTACCTACTTATCAGCTTGTAATTTCTTGCTTTCAAACTGCTAGGTTGGCAACCTTTTTAATGTCAGATATTAAGCAAGTTCATATGAATCAATTTTTTAAGAACCACGTTGTGGGAAGCCAGATAACCTAATTCAGGAAACCACTTTACTACAAATTTGGAGTATATATCCTTATCCATAGTACTCTGAGTTAGTTGATCAGTGATTTTTCCCCCCCATCATTTATAGATTCCATGTCTTTATGCCACATATTTATTGAAGTCCCTGCCTTATCTTTCCCTATAGGTCTGGATTCCACATAGCACAGGTCTGGATTCCACATAGCAGCTATAGCAGTTTCTGCTGCTATCATTAACGTGGCTATTAATACTCTATGGATTCCACTTCCACTTTATGGATTCCACTTAAGGATACTTTATGGCTGGATTCCACACAGGTCGCCGACTGGCAACAGGTGGGCCACACCTGTGTCCTTTACACAGCAGGTGATGCTGTTCCATGTCTTCGTGCTGAGCAGGATCTCTTGCTCATTGCTGCAGAGTCGATAGCTGGTAAAGGGGAGGGGCCATGGCTCCATGGAATTGCCTCTGCTTGGCATGCAGAAGGTCCCAGGTTCAATCCCCGGCATCTCCAGTTAAAGGATCCTGTAGTAGGTGATGTGAAAGACCTCCACTGCAGGCCCTGGAGAGCTGCTGCCAGTCTGAGCAGGCAATACTGATGCTGACAGCCCAGTGGTCTGAGTCAGTAGAAGGCAGCTTCATGTGTGTGACAGTTATAGGGAACTAGGAATAAGGCCCATTGTGGAAATAAATACAACAGGCTCTAGAAAGAGGCTTTATGACTTGGGCACACAGCATCAATTTGCTGTGGCAACCTCAGCAGGGTATAAGGACACAGAGTCATTTTCTCCATTTTCTCCAGGGGGACTGATCAATGCCATCTGGAGAGCAATTGTAACTCTGAGTGATCTTCAGCCCTCAGCTGGAGATTGGCAACAGTGGGTCCCCAAAGGGAATGGCTAGTTTGGAGGGCAGAGTCTATGACATTGTACCTGTCTGAGGACCCACCCCTCCTCAAACCTCACCCTCGCCAGGCTCCATCCCTCAAATCTCCAGGAATTTCCCACCTGGAGTTGGCAACCTGATTTCCTTTCCAGCCAAGTATCAACCTACCTTTATCTCCCCCTCACTGTTCAGCTTTCCATCTCTCCCCCACACACACACAGCCTCTACCATGCTCTGAAGCCCTGCCTGCCACATCACATTGGCTGTCATGGGAGGGGGGGCATCTCAGCAGAGTATAAGGACACAATGAGTTTTCTCCCGAAGGCCAAAATAGGTGTGGAAAGGGCCCTTTACTGATAGAAACCAGGCTTGGTTAACCAGCAGCAGGCACCAAATGGAAAGTAGGGTTCCCAGCTCTGAATAGGGAAATATCTGGAGTTTTGGGGGTGTGGATCCTGTGGAAGGCAGCATTGGGGTTTTGTGGAAGGACTCAGCAGGAATTTCCCAACCTGGAGTTGGCAACCATACTCAGGACTGGCCCCAGTGAGTTTCTCACAAAGGCGTAGAAAGGGTTTTGTTTCTTTGTCTTTTTACTGACAGAACCAAGCTTGGTTGCCTGCCAACAGCCACTGAGGGAAAAGTTAGAATGCTTTGGCCACTGGCCTCTATGGCATTCTATTCAGCTGAGGCCTTTCCTCTCCCCTCCCCAAACTCTGGCTTCCTTAAACTGGCTTCCTTTCCGGGAGCTGGCAACCCTATGAGTTCCTCACAACAGCCACTGAGAGAAAACTTTGTCTCCCACAGGAGCTGAGCAAGAGAAGTGTCTTCATCATGAGACACAGTGCTTCTGACAGAAAACAGTGGCTGAAAGGGGAGTGGTGGGGAAGAGGAGCAGACCCAGCACCCAGCCAATAGCATGTGAGTACTCTTGAGTGGCAACTGATGGGCCAATGGCTGAGGGAGAGCATTTTACAGCCAATGAGAGCACATGGAATGTTGCCACCCCACCTGTCTTTTATTTAATAGGGACAGATGCTTCCACATCTGTTGAACTCAGACTCCAGGGGATCAGGGTCACTGTACAGCACAATCCTAAACAGAGAGATGCCCTTAAAAGCCCATTGACTCTTACTGCTTACGATTGCACTGATAGCCGTGTTTGCTAGCAAGACCCACTTAATTCAATAGGGCTTACCCCCACAAAAGAGGCATACAAGTGGACAAAACAAAAATCTTGGTGCAACCATGTCTGTGATCACATAGAAACTCCTTTTATTACGATATTTACTAATGTACCCATGGGCACTGTTGATTTTGTGGTGGGAAGTGCCATCAAGTCTCAGCGACCCATCATGGGGTTTTCAAGGCAAGAGACCAACAGAAGTGGTTGGCCATTCTCATCCTCTGCACAGCAACCCTGGACTTCTTTGCTGGTCTCCCATCCAAGTACTAAGCAGAGAAAAGAGTGTGCCATCAAGATATAACCAACTCATGGTGACTCCATGGAGTTCCACATCGTGGGGGTTTCAAGGCAAGAGACCAACAGAGGCGGCTGGCCATTGTCATCCTCTGCACAGCAACCCTGGACTTCTTTGCTGGTCTCCCATCCAAGTACTAAGCAGAGAAAAGAGTGTGCCATCAAGTCATAACCAACTCATGGTGACTCCATGGAGTTCCATGTCATGGGGGTTTCAAGGCAAGAGACTAACAGAGGCGGTTGGCCATTGTCATCCTCTGCACAGCAACCCTGGACTTCTTTGCTGGTCTCCCATCCAAGTACTAAGCAGAGAAAAGAGTGTGCCATCAAGTCATAACCAACTCATGGTGACTCCATGGAGTTCCATGTCATGGGGGTTTCAAGGCAAGAGACTAACAGAGGCGGTTGGCCATTGTCATCCTCTGCACAGCAACTCTGGACTTCTTTGCTGGTCTCCCATCCAAGTACTAAGCAGAGAAAAGAGTGTGCCATCAAGTCATAACCAACTCATGGTGATTCCATGGAGTTCCTCATCATGGGGATTTCAAGGCAAGAGACCAACAGAGGCGGTTGGCCATTATTGGCCTATGCACAGCAACTCTGGACTTCTTTGCTGGTCTCCCATCCAAGTACTGAGCAGAGAAAAGAGTGTATCATCAAGTCATAACCAACTCATGGTGACTCC
This sequence comes from Lepidodactylus listeri, assembly GCA_029233225.1. Classification (NCBI taxonomy): domain Eukaryota; kingdom Metazoa; phylum Chordata; class Lepidosauria; order Squamata; family Gekkonidae; genus Lepidodactylus; species Lepidodactylus listeri. Next base: position 27,103,908 of record JARCFY010000022.1, read on the forward strand.
ATGGAGTTCCACCTCATGGGGGTTTCAAGGCAAGAGACCAACAGAGGTGGTTGGCCATTGTCATCCTCTGCACAGCAACTCTGGACTTCTTTGCTGGTCTCCCATCCAAGTACTAAGCAGAGAAAAGAGTGTGCCATCAAGTCATAACCAACTCATGGTGACTCCATGGAGTTCCACATCATGGGGGTTTCAAGGCAAGAGACTAACAGAGGCGGTTGGCCATTGTCATCCTCTGCACAGCAACTCTGGACTTCTTTGCTGGTCTCCCATCCAAGTACTAAGCAGAGAAAAGAGTGTGCCATCAAGTCATAACCAACTCATGGTGACTCCATGGAGTTCCTCATCATGGGGATTTCAAGGCAAGAGACCAACAGAGGCGGTTGGCCATTATTGGCCTATGCACAGCAACTCTGGACTTCTTTGCTGGTCTCCCATCCAAGTACTGAGCAGAGAAAAGAGTGTATCATCAAGTCATAACCAACTCATGGTGACTCCATGGAGTTCCACCTCATGGGGGTTTCAAGGCAAGAGACCAACAGAGGTGGTTGGCCATTGTCATCCTCTGCACAACAACTCTGGACTTCTTTGCTGGTCTCCCATCCAAGTACTAAGCAGAGAAAAGAGTGTGCCATCAAGTCATAACCAACTCATGGTGACTCCATGGAGTTCCACATCATGGGGATTTCAAGGCAAGAGACAAACAGAGGTGGCTGGCCATTATCGGCCTCTGCATGGCAACCCCGGACTTCCTTGATAGTCTCCCATCCAAGTATCCACTAGGGCCAGCCTTGCTTAGCTTCAGAGATCTGATGAGATCGGGCTCGCCAGGGCCATCCATGTTACAGCACCATTGATACAGAAGAGGAGAAAGACATCAAAGAATGGGAGGGTATATTGATCTATGGATGCATTTTTATTATACAGGCATTTAAATAACAGGGCAACAGAGGAGTCCGTAGGTTCTGTTTCCACCTCCGGCTAGCTCATCTGAAACAAATCTAATTCTAAGAAACCCAAGGGGTTCTGAAGGACCTCTAAATCAGACCTGCTTGTGGACATTTCAAAATCTACTCTCTACAGAGAGGAAGGATATCCCAGGACTTGGGCATAATGATCCCTTTGCTTTGAGGTCAGTGCTCTGCAAGCCTCGGGGACTGACCTCTGGTTCCCAGACCAATATTTCATCTAATCATTGTAACTCATATTGTTTCAACTGCAAATTCTTTGGGGACAGAAATGCACAGGCAAAAGCTGTTTCTCTGAGCCTGCAGGGGGGTATAAATAATAAATATAAATACATCTCGATCTTCAGCTTTTTTAAAAAAAAAAAGCTTGAAAGAAAAAGAACTATGCGTTCTAGATTTTTAGACATGCCTAACAGAAGACAGGGGGTCTTGGAAGTGGAGGTGGTCAAGCAGTGGGCAGCAGTGAGGGAAGGCCCCTGTCCATGGTGCTGACCTTGACTCTCGTGAGATCATAACTCTGTCTCCCCACTTTTCCTGTAACATGAGTCCGATATCACGTGATCGGAAGCTGTGGCTCAGTGGTAGAGCACCTGCTCGGCATGCAGAAGGTCCCAGGTTCAATCCCCGGCACCTCCAGTTAAAAGATCTGGCAGTAGGTGATATGAAAGACCTCTGCCTGAGTCCCTGGAAATCAGCTGCCAGTCTGAGTAGACAATACTGACTTTGATGGACCAACGCTCTTCTGGGCGTGGAACAGTGGTCACTGCGGGTGTGGAGGGGGAGGTACTTGTGAATTTCCTGCATTGTGCAGGGGTTGGACTAGATGACCCTGGAGGTCCTTCCAACTCTATGGTTCGGTATAAGGCAGTTTCATGTGTTCATGTGACTTCCTGTCCCTCACGTGCAGCTCGATCAGTCCCATTCTCAGTAAGGTCTCAGATCTGGAAAGATTGAAGACTACTAGTCTCTAAGGGCAACAGATTATTTTTTTTAAAAAAAAATCAAAGTTTATTTAGTACATTCTACATGCATATCACTCCCTAAAAAAGGAAAAGAAAAAATATTCTGGGGTGTGGAATAAACTTTGACCATAAAATTCATAAGAACAGAGACTTCTACAGTCAAGGGAAGCATCAACAGGATATCAGGGCAGGGAAAGTCAACATTACATCTCAGGTTTGATCAGAAATTGCCCCACAAATAGCCCCTCTAAGCTGTGGAGTCTTGTGAGCAAAAATTCTACTTTGTGAGCTACCAGCATTAAAGCTGTGAGCCAGCGATTTTGCTGCTGCATAAATGAGTTTGCTCTGGAGCTATCTTTCCTGAGCTGAGACAAAAATGTGTGAGCCGGAGGCTAAAAAAACTGTGAGCCAGCTCACACTAACTCAGCTTTGAAGGAAATCTGCCCTCGATATGTTTTGGAATCTACCCCAAACTGCAAGAGAAGGACCTCTTCTACACCCTCCTTCCCTGAAATACCTGGGACCTGCCAAGAAGAGAAAAGAAAAAACTCCAAATTCACATACAAACTATAAGAGGAAAGGAAGAGACCCATGCAACAGGCTCACCATCTCTAATTCATATACATATCACTCCACACACAAAAGGAAAGAAATTGAAATACCTTGGGATGTGGAGTCAATTTTTAGCAGTAAAATTAACCAAAGCAGAGACGTACAATCAAGGGAAGTATCAACAGTAAAGGGCAGGGGAGGTCGACACTGCATCTCAGGTTTACCTGCGACAAAGGCAACAGTTTTATATGGTCACACAGAGTTCCTCCAGGCAAATGTTTAGCTGTAATTTGAGGGCAAACAGCCTGAAGGCAAAACCACATCAGCTGGGGATTTCTGTAGCAGCCCAAAGGGCAACAAGATAATTTTCTCAATATTCCATGGCAATTCTGTAAAAAAATACATTATAATTCTGACCTGCACACAAAGTCCCTGCCAGCTCTAACTTTATCAGTACCATCAACCAAAGAGATACCATCCCAGATGGCCTCCTTAGGGCATCAGCTCAGAACACGCACCTTAGGAACTGGATAGATGACGTTGATGCACTGATCGATCGTGCTCTGATTCCGAAATCCAAAGTGGCTCCCTGGTATAAATTCTGTAAATTGGACCATTGCAGGTCGAGCCCCTTAGTCAACATCTTGAAGTCTTACCTCAAGAGTTCCCTTTACAGCCCTACGATTTCAATCTATGCAAACAGCACTTTTGGCCGGCCGCGATTCTCATACTCCAAAAGTGGACTGTCTCTGCGTATGTGGCTTGTCAGTGGTGGAGGACTTTCCTCACTACATGCTTTACTGTCCGTTCTATAGTATCCCAAGAGAGAAATTTCTAGCAGGAGCCCTATCGGCTATGCAGACATATGCAGAAACTGAGAAGATTACATTCCTGCTCTCAGATAATGATGCCTATGCATCTTATAGAGTTTCCTTGTTTGCTTTAGCAGCGTCCAAAATTAGATCTTAAGGGGCTGGTTGCCTGATTCGATCTGTCTTCGCCTTTTTTATTAGCACAATTTGTAGTCAATTTTAATCTGATTCCAGTGGTGGTAGTTTTTATTATTGCTGTGGTGTCTTTTGTATTTTGTAATGGCCAATGGCTTAATAAAATAAATTCACTTGCACTTTTATAACTGAACTGCTCCATCTCTGTGGAGGCTGTGTCACCCTCCTCGGACAACCTGTCAGACCTCATTCTCCCATAGCTCACCATTGTGGGAGGGAATTTGGCCCGAATCAGGCCGCATCTGTTTCGGCAATGCAAGACCATTCAGGAGTCATTCGGCCGGCCGAATGTCCATTTCGGCCCCATTATACCCTATGGGCCATTGAAGTCAATGGCAAAAACTCATAGGGTGTATGAGGAATTAGAGGGGAGGGGGTTTGAGGGAGAGGCTCCAAACTTGCAGTGTAGCTGCTGGGACCTCTCCCTGAAATACCCACCAAGTTTCAAGAAGATTAGACCACGGGGGTCCAATTCTACAGGCCCCCAAACAGGTTGCCACCTCCCCTCCATTGTTCTCTATGGTGGGGGAAAACCAATGGACCATTTTGGGGGGTGCATTCAGTTCACCATATTGGTGCTGAATTTAAAGCAGACACCTGATCGGCGTAGCTCAGTGCAACCCAGAACTCTTGAGCACAAGCTATCTGCCAGCAATGTACACACACCCCGTAGCTGAGGTTACAGGATTGTGTCCCTTGGGGAGGGGCCGTGGCTCAGAGTTAGAGCAGCTGCTTGGGATGCAGAAGGTCCCAGGTTCAATCCCCGGCATCGCCAGTTAAAAAAATCAAGTAGTAGATGATGTGGAAGACCCCCGCCTTAGACCATGGAGGGATGCTGCCTGTCCGAATGGTCAGTATGGATTTCGATGGACCAAAGGTCTGATTCAGTATAGGGCAGTTTCATGCAAGTTTGTGTGCTCACCATGCCCAGTTTGAGAAAGTGGGGGAAGAGGTGAAGGAAAATAACATGTCTTCACTGCTTTTGATTTGCCCCTGAAAAGGTTTGATTCAGACGCATCTTTAAAAGCCAGCTTGGTGTAGTGGTTAAGAGTGGCAGACTCTAATCTGGAGAACTGGGCTTCATTCCCCACTCCTCCTCCACATGCAGCCAGCTGGGTGACCTTGGGTCAGCCACCGTTCTCTCGGAGCTCTCTCAGCCCCACCTACCTCACAGGCAATGCTCCCTCGGAGCTGTGAAGTCTTGTGAGCAAACATTCAACTTTGGGAGCCACTGGCATTAAAGTTGTGAGTGAGCGATATAACGGTTTGCTCTGGAGCCATCCTTCCTGAAGTAAGACAAAAATGTGTGAGCTGGAGGCTAAAAAACCGCGAGCTAGCTCACACTAACTCAGCTTAGAGGGAACACTGCTCACAGGATGTCTGTTGCGGGGAAAGGAAGGGAAGGAGATTGTAAACTGCTCTCCTTTGGATACTGAAGGGCGGGGTATAAATCCAATCTCTCCTCCACCTCCTCCTCCTCCTCTAGGGCTGCCAGCCTCCAGGTGGGGCCTGGGGATCTCCCGCTTTTACAACTGATCTCCAGCTGACAGAGATCAGCTCCCCTGGAGAAAATGGCTGCTCTGAAGGTTGGACTCTATGGCCTTGTACCATGTTGAGGCCCCTCCCCTCCCCAAACCCCACCTTCTCCTGGCTCCAACCCCAAAGTCCCCAGGTATTTTCCAACCTGGACTTGGCAACCCTATCCTCCTCCTCTTCTTCAACAGCAATTCCCCCCCCCCCCCATCAGGATCCAAGCTCTTTTTGGAGACTCAAAGCAAAAACATCAGTTTTGATGATTTCTTAAAATAAAACGGTGACTTCCAAGCTCTCCAGTCCACCTGTAGGCTAAATGATTCCTTTCCCAAACAAATCCGAAACCAGGAAGTTGCCAGACCAGAGGGAAACTGCTGGAGGTCCGCTCTCTTTGCTACACACCAAGCAGCTGGTATTCCAGGAAAGATGCCAGAAGAGTTTCAGGCGGTTCCTTAATTAAACCTTGACGTGTAGCGACTTCTATCATCAGCCTGGCACCGGCATTTCCAGTCTGATCCTGGCCGCCACATCCTGCTCCTATCTAGCAAAGGGTGATGCCCATAGACTGTTTGTCGTAGGTGTATCAATGAATTCCCAGCTTATCAGGACCTCTTCCTTGGACTCCTTGCACTTTCTTCAGGTCACAGGAAGTGAAACAGGATGAGAAGTTCCCATGCAGAGGCATGATGGGTTGTTGGACATTGCTACGTGTCAGGGTCTCCTTCCCAAACATTTCCATTCTCTCCAATCCAGGCAGAGCAAAATATGAGGCCCGACCAGGGGTCATTTTGTAGAAAAAGAGGTGCAGGAGCTCATTAGGATAACTCATTTGCATAACTCATTTGCATATGCCACTCCCCCTAACATACTGGAAGTGTGTCAGAAGGCGACACCCATCCCTCAGGCTCCACTCCACAGGTGAGTGAAACTGACCTGCTCTTCCTCCATTCCCTTCCCCATCCAATACTTTGTGCAATAAAAATAAGCGTAAAGAACACACCCTCATTCTCTTCCTGCTCCCTTGAAACCACCAGGTTTCAAGTAGACTTGAGATACCCAGGACATGCGCACCACCCATCCCTACCCCTTCCCCTCCCCACAACAAGACACCCCGTGAGGTAGGTGGGGCTGAGAGAGATCTTTTGAGAACTGCTCATGAGAGAACAGCTCTGAGAGAACTTGTGACTGGCCCAAGGTCACACCAGCAGCTGCATGTGGAGGAGTGGGGAATCAAACCCGGTTCTCCCAGATTAGAGTCCAACTCCTGACCACTACGCCAAACTGATGGGGTGGAAGCTGCTGAAGGGTTGGTGACATTTCTCCAGTACTTATGTGCCATGTGCCCAGATAAAAAACGGTATACTTGGAAAATTTATATGCCACCTTGAGCAAGTCTCTGGAAAAGCAGCACACAGTCATAAAAGGAACAATGATCAAATTATCAATACTAAAACAAAACATTAAAAACAATAAAGACCCTAGCAGGGCTTTCCCCGGGGCGCTGCGCCTCTGCACTGTTCGGGGAAGCTGAGGAGGGGGCGGGGCTTGGTCATGTGCCCGCCCCCTGGGCTCCTCACTCCCAGCAGAGGAAGTGAAACAATCGGGGAAGCGCTTGGGCCAAGAAATGGCGGCCGGTTAGGACCTTGGTCCCAGAATTCCACCTTTCTGTCCTACCCAGGTGCAGCAAACCACGAGGTCCGGCTGTTGAAAATCTTTTATTCTTCTTCTTATTATTATTTTATTTTATATTTTTAAAGGGATACAGAATGGGAGGGGAACGGGGAAAAACACATAAGGAATGTAATTACTGAAGACACAATATAAAGGGGCAATTTTATAAACGTTAAGGACATTCTTTAGTCAAGGGACACATTCATTCATTCATAGACCATTACTGACATAGCATCTGTTGTAAGGTTTATAAAACATTGCGCCACAAAATTAAAATCTAAGATTCCGTATAAGTTAAGTACAATCAAAGGGATACACACACACACACACATACACCCCTTGACATTTGTAAAATTGCCCTCTATATTGTGCCTTCAGTAATTACATTCCTTATGTGATTTTCTTCTTCCCCCCTTTTTTACAATACAACATTAAATATATGACGTAATATATATGGCACTGTCACTTATAATTACAGATGGCATCATAGCTTAAAGATATATATGACATAACGGCTTAAACAATCGGTACAGCAGCCTACTCAAAATATTCTACCTTAATGTATTACCTTTTGTATTCTATCTCATCTATCTTATCTGTTATATGAAGTAACATGAATACCTCATCGAAATTTTTGGCTGCTGAGAAACTTGACAAGTAAGGAAATCAGGGTCTCCTTCCGGGCACGCTGAGCTGACTCCGCTGGCTTTGGAAAGTACAGGAATCGTGCCTCAGAGCAGACCCATCCCTGACATGTGTACAGACTTCCTAAAGGTACAGCAGTGAAGGATAACAGCCAGTAAGAAGGAACCGTCTCCTCCTCTTTGGCCGAGAGAGGGAGGAAGTATGTGGAGGGGGTCTGGAGCCGTGTCCCCTCCAAGCTGAGTTAGTGTGAGCTAGCTCAGTTTTTCAGCCTCCGGCTCGCTCATTTGGGTCTCAGCTCAGGAAGGATGGCGCCAGAGCCAACAGCCAAATCGCTCACTCGCAACTTTAATGCCAGTGGCTCACAAAGTAGAATTTTTGATTACAAGGCTCCATAGCTTAGAGGGAGCATTGGTCTGGAGGTGGCTTCTCTCCAGTTCATCAGAGGATAAGGTAGAGTTGCCAACCTCCAGGTGTAGCCTGGAGACCTCCTGGAATTACATCTGATCTCCAGGTAACAGAGATCGGTTCCCCTGGAGAAAACAGTTTCAGAGGGTAGCCATGCTGATTCTCAGTAGAACAGCAAGACCGGACTCGGATCTAGTTCCTCTACTGCGGATCAACCCGGCAAGCCTCTGGAAGCATCTGAGATCATGAGAGATAAAATACCACATGGTCGCTTAACCTCAGGAGCATCAAACTGTCTGCCGACATGGACAGATGAGGCCAAAAAGATTCAAATCTACCTGGAGAAAATGGCTGCTTTAGAGGGCGGACTCTGTGGCGTTAGACCCTGCTGGAACCCCTCCCCTCCTGAAACGCCACCCTTGGCTCCACCCCCAAACCACCAGGAATGGCCGAACTCATAGTTGGCAGCCCTAGGCTAGGCAAACGGGACCACCATCACTGCCACAAGAAGTGGCCCCTCAGTTTGGCCCCCAAGAGAGAGGACTCTGGGCCCAGTTCCTTAGAAAGACGCAAGCAGAGCGAGGTGATATCCAGATTTGGCATTGTTTTGTTTCTGACTTTTCTCCGTATGTAATGAAGAAAAGAAGCTGGCAGGCCAGGGGCTCGTAGCAACACTGGGGAGGCTCAAGTCTCATATCCCTTTCTAATTAGATATTTCCCAAGCACAAGCCCACACAGGTGAAGAGCAGATGCCTGCAAGCACACCTCGGTCTGGCACCTGACGTCGTTTTCCTCCAGGTACGATCGTGAAGGATGGTTATATTTACGCCTTCTGGCAAGAACAGATCCAAGAAGAGATTTCGAAAGGGCAATCGGAGGCTTTCAGAGGAGGCAGCCTACCGCCCCGGTGGTTTCTCTAAAATAAACTTCCGCAGAGGATGAAAGAGAAGGTGGGGCAGTGCCAACTTCGCATCGTACCCCTCGCTGTTCCCCAGCGACCGCAGCATTCCTGACACTTCCGCAGATGACTTACGATGCATTTGTTAATCTTGTTCATTATATCACAGTAACAACCACAAGGAGATCTGTGGGGTGGTTACACGGGGGTCGTCCCTCTATCCACAGAATAACGCTGCGGAGTAGGCGAGGCTGAGAAAAGGCAAGTGGCATCGGGTTAGCTAACTTCACCAAGGAGTGGAGATCTGAAACCTGTTCTCCTTATCCCAGCTCATCCTTGTTATTAAGCTGTGATCCCCTTTCTGGCACTTCCTGGTGTGTTTCTCGGCACTTGCTTTTTTCTTTCCCTGAGCAAAAGTCCACTTCTGATTTTTCCTCCAGCTCTCTGAAGCAGGAGGCAGTTCAGAAGACAGCTGACATTTCTTTCTTGTCTTCAAAGAGCGCCCATTTGGAAACTGCGGCTTCCATCCTAGCATGGCCCTTGGTTTGGAATCTCCCCAACTTTTGTGACTGGCTCAAGCATATCATGGCAGCCATTTTGTGGGTGGATGCACCCTCAAGGCAGCCATTTTATGGCAGGCTGCTGGGGATTCCTGCTCTGGGTTGGTAAATATCTAGAGTTTTGGGGGGTGGAGCCTGAGAAGGGTGGTGTTATGGAAGGGAAGGAATTTCAATGGGGTGTCCACCTTCCAAAGTGGCAATTTTCTCTGGGTGAACAGATCTTCTTTCCCTTCCCCCCAACCCACCTTATTCTCTCCCCTTTTCCTGTGTCCCTCTCTCCTTCCCACTCACCAACCACCCAGCCCACCTCTCCCTGTCTCCCCTTTTCCTGTGTCCCTCTCTCCTTCCAGCTCACCACCCAGCCTACCTCTCCCTGTCTCCCCTTTTCCTGTGTCCCTCTCTCCTTCCCACTCACCACCCAGTCTACCTCTCCCTGTCTCCCCTTTTCCTGTGTCCCTCTCTCCTTCCCGCTCACCACCCAGCCTACCTCTCCCTGTCTCCCCTTTCCTGTGTCCCTCTCTCCTTCCAGCTCACCACCCAGCCTACCTCTCCCTGTCTCCCCTTTTCCTGTGTCCCTCTCTCCTTCCCGCTCACCACCCAGCCTACCTCTCCCTGTCTCCCCTTTTCCTGTGTCCCTCTCTCCTTCCCGCTCACCAACCAGCCTACCTCTCCCTGTCTCCCCTTTTCCTGTGTCCCTCTCTCCTTCCCGCTCACCACCCAGCCTATCTCTCCATCTCCCCTTTTCCTGTGTCCCTCTCTCCTTCCAGCTCACCACCCAGTCTACCTCTCCCTGTCTCCCCTTTTCCTGTGTCCCTCTCTTCTTCCAGCTCACCACCCAGCCTCCCTCTCCCTGTCTCCCCTTTTCCTGTGTCCCTCTCTCCTTCCCCCTCACCACCCAGCCTACCTCTCCCTGTCTCCCCTTTCCTGTGTCCCTCTCGCCTTCCAGCTCACCACCCAGCCTACTTTTCCCTGTCTCCCCTTTTCCTGTGTCCGTCTCTCCTTCCCGCTCACCACCCAGCCTACCTCTCCCTGTCTCCCCTTTTCCTGTGTCCCTCTCTCCTTCCCCCTCACCACCCAGCCTACCTCTCCCTGTCTCCCCTTTCCTGTGTCCCTCTCGCCTTCCAGCTCACCACCCAGCCTACTTTTCCCTGTCTCCCCTTTTCCTGTGTCCGTCTCTCCTTCCCGCTCACCACCCAGCCTACCTCTCCCTGTCTCCCCTTTTCCTGTGTCCCTCTCTCCTTCCCGCTCACCACCCAGCCCACCTCTCCCTGTCTCCCCTTTTCCTGTGTCCCTCTCTCCTTCCCGCTCACCACCCAGCCTACCTCTCCCTGTCTCCCCTTTTCCTGTGTCCCTCTCTCCTTCCCGCTCACCACCCAGCCTACCTCTCCCTGTTTCCCCTTTTCCTGTGTCCCTCTCTGCTTCCCACTCACCACCCAGCCTACCTCTCCCTGTCTCCCCTTTTCCTGTGTGCCTCTCTCCTTCCCACTCACCACCCAGCCTTCCTCTACTTGTCTCCCCTTTTCCTGTGTCCCTCTCTCCTTCCCGCTCACCACCCAGCCTACCTCTCCCTGTCTCCCCTTTTCCTGTGTCCCTCTCTCCTTCCCACTCACCTAGAGCGCAGACCTCAGAGGAGTGCAGAAATGAACAATCAACACCTCTCCAACCGGCCACAGGCTCTCACACTCACTCACTCACCAGCCCCTGCTCTCCCCTGCTTTTCCTCCTCCAGAAAGTCATGGCAACTGCAGTAGCAGCAGCAGCAACTCCCTTCAGCTTTGCCTCACACCCTGCCTGCCCAAGCCCACACAATTTTTTTAAAAAATTAGCAGGGTCAAGTTTTGTGCTTTTAATTTTCCCTAGAATTCATCTGTTTGCGATAATTGGTTAGCAGTTGGGGGGGGGCAAGTAGTTAGCCTTGCCTAGGGCGCAAAAAAGCCCGGCACCGGCCCTGCCAGGAGTGTCAAACTCACTTGTTATGAGGGCCAGATCTGACATAAATGAGACTTTGCTGGGCCAGGCCATGTGTCTCATAAAATGTCATGCCAGGTAGCGGAGATGTAAACTATAGAGGACACAAACACAAAGGGTTTGGGTTTTTTTCTTAACATAAAAACATGCTTAAAACAGCACTCTTGCAATATTTTGTTTATTTAACAGTGTCTAATAATTGACACCTCTTGCTCTGAATTATTGCATCAAAATGTCTGTGCTGTTGCAACCTTGAGTATGCTGTTCAGGTGTGTATCTGTTAGCTGCAAACCCACAATGATGCAGCAGCAGCAGAACTGGAAGAAGAAGCCGAAGACAGCCAGTTCCACTGATAAAAGCCCTCCAGAGGCCTGATCCGGTCCCTGGGCCACATGTCTGACACTTCTTTCTTTATTTATTTATTTATTTTTCACATTTTTACCCTGCCCTCCCCACAATTGGGCTCCGTTAGACTGTAGTTAGACTGTAGGCTTAGGACTGAAGAGCCTCAGGTTCTATGGCCTCAGTTGGCCATAAAGGTTGATCTTGGACCAGTCACGTTCTCTCTGTCTCTCTCTGTCTCTCTCTCAGCATAACCAGGGCTGGACCATCCATTGAGGCAAGTTAGGCAGTTGCCTAGGGCGCCATCTTAAATAAAGTGCTGTGCTGGCCGGCCGGCCTGCTGCCCCTTGCCTCACCACCCTGCTTGGCTGCTACTCTGCTTGCCCTGCTCCTCAGAGAGCACTGCATTGGCCGGCCTGCCACCTCTCCCCTCTCCAGGCACTGGGAAAAGCCCGGTATTAAGGGATGCCAGCGCTTCCACCCCACATTGCCTGATGTCTAAACCCCCCCTGTTGCAAAGTCAAGCCCTTTGGGAAGTTTGAACCTTCCCTTCTGTTTCCACCTTCTTTCTTTCTTTGTATGTTTGTTTGTTTAATCAGGTAGCTATGTGCACATAAGTGCACAATCACCCCTGGCGTTGTCAATCACTGTGGTCAAGTAGTCATTCTGGATCAAGAGTCCCTGGGGGAGTTGTTTCCAAGCGACAAATCCCCCCAACCCCTCTCTCCTGTTTCTGCATCAGAGTTTATGAGCATTTCATGATTGATGCAAGGGTAAAAGCACTGACCTCCGTGGGACTACTCTCATGTAAATCTGCCCCCACCCCAATGTATTCCTTGGAAGAGAGGCCAAGGGAACGAGTTTGGGAGGGGCTGGAGTACTTGGCAGAGAGATTGCAGAGCTGTCAAAAAGGAGCCAGAGCTTCGGATACACGCTTATGCGCATGGGTGAAAGACAAAAGAAAAAGAATGCCACTACAATCTGAACAGTTAACCATGAGGTGAGTGCACAGTTAAGCTGGTTCAGGGTGGGAAGTCTGATTGAAACTTCCCTCAGCTATTTAAACCACCACAAACAGAGGCCCAGCCAGATCATGCCAAGTCTCCAGTGTGACTGCAGCCTAAACGTGGACTGAAAGTGCTTCATGCAGTGTGTGTGAAAGCACCCGCTTCAGTTCGTGTTTTCTTTTCGGTTTTGCTTACTTATTCATGCACGAGTTATGGTAAAACACTAGAAGTTATTGTGCGATGCCAAGGCACGGAAGGAAATCTGTGGATATGAAACCCCACTTCATAATTCAGAAATAATTTTAAGTGGAGAATCCCTGAAGCATTGATTGCTTTTAAGAGCATACGAACATAAGAGAAGCCAGGGTTGGATCAGGCCAGTGGCCCATCCAGTCCAACACTCTGTGTCACACAGTGGCCAAAAACACCAGGTGCCCTCAGGAGGTCCACCAGTGGGGCCAGGATACTAGAAGCCCCCCCACTGTTGCGCCCCCCCACCATCAAGCAAGAAGAATACAGAGCATCACTTGCCCCAGACATAAGAACCTAAGAGAAGCCAATGTTGGATCAGGCCAGTGGCCCATCCGGTCCAACACTCTGTGTCAAACAGTGGCCAAAAACACCAGGTGCCCTCAGGAGGTCCAGCAGTGGGGCCAGGACACTAGAAGCCCTCCCACTGTCGACCCCCCCCCCCCCAAGCACCAAGAATACAGAGCATCACTTGCCCCAGACCGAGAGTTCCGATCTGCACCTTGTGGCTAAGAGCCACTCATGGACCTCTGCTCCAGATGTTTATCTAATTCCCTCTTGGAGCCATCCATGCTTGTAGCCGCCACCACCTCCTGTGGCAGTGAATTCCATGTGTTCATCACTCTTTGGGTGAAGAAGTACTTCACCCTTTGGAAACAACACTGTGTGTTTCAGAATTCCACAAGTCAGGCAGAAACAGACAAGGAGAATTCCAAAACACCTACTCCTGGTAGGAACATTACAAGCAAACCTGGATGATTTTGATGCTCTCAGTCTCCCCATTAATGACCTGGTGTAGTACCTTCCTTTGGCCAACACTCTGCCATGGCAGCGCAGAATCAAAATTGCTCCATGGTGTCCCTCTGTTCCCAGGTTCTCAGTCTGTGGTTTTCTTCTCTTGACACCAGTTGTTTTTCTGTGTTTTTCTCTCTCTCCCTCTAATCCGGTATATTTGAGTTTACCTTTCACTCACTCAGAAAAGAGGAAATATTCCAGCGCCTCTCGTCCATGAACAATATATATGCTTTAGCCTCAGGCTAAGGATGTGTTCAGGAGCAAAGGAAGGAGAGGGCCTCTAAACCAAGCTATTAAAGGGGGGGAAGGTATAGAAAGACCTTCATCTTAACAATAAAAAGGATCTCAGAGGTCTTAAAAAGTATACGTCCGAAGAAGGTCTTAAAATACACCTTCTGCTTTGATACAAGACAATTTAAAAGCTTTACACAGCCCGGCAAAGGCCTTTAAGTAGCTACGTGTGACATACGCTGGTGTATTATTTATGTAACCTGCAGTTTTCTCCTGGCATGGTAATTTCCACCTCTTACCCTGTCAGCCCAAAGAAATGTTTTCACCTTAAATCTCTGACAAATGATAAAGCCGAACAGTAGGGGAGAAGGCAGAGAGGAAAGTAATTTAAAGGAAGTGATTTTTGACTGACGTGAAAAGACAACGGAAAGTTATGATAATCTTAGGGGATATCAAAGGGGGAAACCAGGTGGGCAGACAGGAACAGGCAAGCCTTACAAATAAATCTGATACTTCCAAAATAAAACACTTCAGCATGAGTGAACCTCCTGCTTTTTATTCTCTAGCCTGTGACTGAATGGATAAAAAAGGCAAATATTCCACTTTTAAGACAAAGAACAACCCCCTTTAAAGGTCCTTATTATGTGCCAAAAAAGGTGCCTCGGGATTTTTAATATTTTAAACTCCCATCAAATATTTCAGTTCAAATGTTTGGAAACATATTTTTATAAAGGAGAACAGTAACCGGCTGTTTGTTTATTTACTGTAAGGAAAATAAGAACCTTTAGAATTGGATTTCCCTCCTGTATTATTTTTAAGGAATACAATGGGGTTCGTTTTGTATGCTCTTTATTTGACCTTTTTGTCCTCTCCCCTTACTCCAAGGAACTCAGCATCGCACACATAGTCTTTTCCACTGTGTCAATATATATACTGAATTCTCAGCATGGCCCAATCTGTGGATATATAAATACAGAGACTGGGGCCATGGACAGACAAGTCATATCTTTCTACAGACCTGAGGGGGGGAACAGGTTTGCGGAAAAATCTGAAATCTTAACAAAATACATAGGGGTGCTAAAAAAAAAAAATCCAAAGAGTAGCAGCGTCTCTGTAGCTTTAAGAAGCAAATGCCTTCTCAGTGGGGAGGAGGTGACTTGAGAACCAGAACAGTACTGCTAGCATTCAAGCCTTGGTTTCTGTTCTGTACAAACCAGGGGGAGGGCCCTTTCCAGCACTGTTTGAGGGGGGACTCATCCTTCCAGTAACCACTGGGTGACTTGATACTACACAACTTCCATGGTTCATGTTCAGCAGCAGCCACCCCACAAAGCCAGTGTGACGTAGTGGCTCAAGTGTCAGAGTAGGCTCTGGGAAACCCAGGTTCGAATCCCCACTCTCTCATGGAAGCACACCGGGCGACCTTAAGCCAGTCACACACTCTTAGCCCAACCTACCTCCCAGGGTTGTTGTGAGGGTACAGTCGAGAAGAGGAGAATTATTTAAGCTGCTTTGGGTCCCATTAGGGAGAAAGGTGGGGTATAAATGAAGTAAATCATGAACATAGTAGAAGATGGGGAGGTAGATGAAAAGTAGGTTGGTTGATGGGTGGGAAGGAGATAAAGAAGGAATAGTGATGTTACGGTGGCTGTCAGGAGAAAAATAGTACAGAAAGGAGAACGTAAGGTGCTCACCACAAGTCCTTGCAGGTTCCCCACCATGCAACTTGGTCCAGCCTAGCAGCTAGGCTGGCAATGGGCTACTTGATGGGGCTTTTCCTGGAGAGAGGCTGCTGTGGGGAGGGAAGGAGAGAAAGGTGAAGACGGGAGCAGATAGAGGTAGGCTGGGTGGTGAGTGGAAAGCAGAGAGGGACACAGGAAAAGGGGAGACAGGGAGAGGTAGGCTGGGTGGTGAGTGGGAAGGAGAGAGGGACACAGGAAACGGGGAGACAGGGAGAGGTAGGCTGGGTAGTGAGTGGGAAGGAGAGAGGGACACAGGAAAAGGGGAGACAGGGAGAGGTAGGCTGGGTGGTGAGTGGGAAGGAGAGAGGGACACAGGAAAAGGGGAGACAGGGAGAGGTAGGCTGGGTGGTGAGTGGGAAGGAGAGAGGGACACAGGAAAAGGGGAGACAGGGAGAGGTAGGCTGGGTGGTGAGTGGGAAGGAGAGAGGGACACAGGAAAGGGGGAGACAGGGAGAGGAAGGCTGGGTGGTGAGTGGGAAGGAGAGAGGGACACAGGAAACGGGGAGACAGGGAGAGGTAGGCTGGGTAGTGAGTGGGAAGGAGAGAGGGACACAGGAAAAGGGGAGATAGGGAGAGGTAGGCTGGGTGGTGAGTGGGAAGGAGAGAGGGACACAGGAAAAGGGGAGACAGGGAGAGGGAGGCTGGGTGGTGAGTGGGAAGGAGAGAGGGACACAGGAGAAGGGGAGACAGGGAGAGGAAGGCTGGGTGGTGAGTGGGAAGGAGAGAGGGACACAGGAGAAGGGGAGACAGGGAGAGATAGGCTGGGTGGTGAGTTGGAAGGAGAGAGGGACACAGGAAAAGGGGAGCGACTAAGGTGGGTTGGGGGGAAGGGAAAGAAGAAACAGCAGGGGAGAGTTAAATGAAATTCTCCCCACAAGTTCTTGCAGTTATCGCATCTGTAGCTGTTCTAATTTAACGATATTCCACCTCTTCTTTGAAATAGCTCAGTACAAATACATGGCTTCCCCCCCCCCCCATTTCATCTTTACAACTGCCCTGTGAGGCAGGCTAAACTGGGAGAGAGCAACTGGCCTAAGGTGACCCAGTGAGCTCCACGGCTGGAGGGAAATTTATTTCAGCACAGGTCCCCCCCACCTCTTCACAGTAGAGGGACATCCTAACCAATACACCACGCTGTCCCCGGGTGATGTTGAGGGTGCAAGAAACAATCTCCTTTGGGTCTTTAAGGGAACTGTGTGCAAGACTGCACACAGAGGCAGGACCATGTGCAGGATTCCACGAGGGCAGTGTAGCCCTCAGTTTCACTCGGCATACGGAAGTTGTCGGGGGTGATGGTTTGCATCTCAAAAGATGCTCCAGCACCTGGCGTCAAGAAAGACTTTTCATGGCATGAAATCCCAGAGATCCCCTGTCGTTCAGTCCGGGGAAACACTCTGGAACCCAAGGCACCAATGGTATAAGGCACTACCATATCCATCAGACCCAATTTATTTATTTGTTGCTTATATTTCTACCCCGCCTAGCCGGACAAGCTGGCTCAAGGCAGCTTCCGGCAGTTAAAATACTATAAAATAATAGTTTACAAAAGTTATAAAACACTGCATAATTTATAATAAACGAACGAATAAAAGTGGTGGCAGTCAGAGTCACGATGTTGAAGGGCAGCATCCGGTTTAGCCGCCTCCAGAAGGGTCTCAGCCAACAAGTTCCAGGAGCATAGTTGTCCCTAATCCCACGGCGGCAGCTCCTAACTGAAGGCCTGGTGGAAGAGCTCCATTTTACAGGCCCTGCGAAACTGCAATAAGTCCCGCAGGGCCATGATGTTCTCCGGGAGCTCACTCCACCGGTATGGGGCCACCACCGAGAAAGCCCTGGTTCTAGTGCTGGCCAGCCGAGCTTCTTTCAGACCAGGGAGAGTCAAGCGATGTTGTGCACTTGACCTCAGTGCCCTCTGGGGCACATATGGGGAGAGTTGGTCTCTCAAGTGGGCAGGCCGCAGACCATATAGGGCTTTAAAGATCAGCACCCAAAGCCACCGATATTCACACCCAGAAAAAGCACTGTTTTCCCATCCTTGGACCATTCCCAGATGAAGGCACAATCGAACCGGGGGCTGTTTTCCCCTCTCTCTGTGCTAAGAAACGCTTCCCCTGTTGGATTTCCTCCTGACCTGTACAATCACAGCGTGACTCTCAGAAAATAACAAGGTGGCACTTTCCCCTCTGCCACAGTGGCTTCGAAATCCAAATGCAGGTGAGTCAGGTGTGTGCGGAACGTTGCCGAAAGACTCAAGCTCTGTCCCTTCCTCCATAATGTCACAACCCTCGGGAAAGATGTCAAAAAAAACCTCACACGCGGAACCGAAGAGCGGTTAAACAGCCCTATTTCTGTCCTCTCCCAGGCACGGGACATAAATACCAAACCTCCCTACTGGGCAACTGGAGGAATCCAGCGGCACTGACATTTAACGTGTCTCTTTGGGGAACGTGCAATCAGGATAACGTCAAAACACCTCATCCTCCAGCGGAGGATGTGAGAAGCTTTAAAAGAGAGCGGCAGTGTGTTATCACAGGGAGAGTGTTTTACCAGGTGGAGCTGGGTTCTGGTCTTACCACAACTAGCAAGCTCAGCAGGGGGATCACTCGTTCTCTCTCAGCCTGGCCAGCCCGTCAGAAGTGTTGTAAGGATAAATCAGAAAGGAGATATAGGCCACCCTGAAACCTTTGGCAGAACAGTGGGGATTTTTTTGAGTGCTAGATAAAGGTAAGAATGCTATTTTTTTTTTCTGAAACTGGATTGAACCCCAGACGCTTCTGCTTCCTTTACACCAAGCCAGGACTTTAAAATGGTTGCAAGCATAAGCTTAGAGCCACGGTGCCCCTGATTCAATTGCCGCTGCAGTCATGAATTCATAAGGACCATTTTGAGAAAACCACCATGCCTTGACCAGACTACTTCATTCCCTGGTAACACGGGCACACACCCATAGCAACTGACCTTACAGGGCTGTTGTGAGTATTAGTGAGACAACATCTTTGGTATGCTGCAAGCATTTAGGAAAGTTAGAGTTCCATCTGGGAAATGAACATTCCAGGAAGGGCAGGAGAGAATTTCCAGTTCCGTGCCACTTTGTTTTCATCCATTCTTTATTTAATTGTATGTGTGAGGTAAAACATTTTGAGTTTGCCTTTCTCCCAGAGTGGATGATCAGAATGTAAGGGGCAAATAATCCGATCTGGTAGAGGACAGCTTTGTCAGTTCATACAGTCAGGGAGTCGCAGCTAGGAACTGCTAGGTAGTACGTCACCCAAAACTTGAACGCTATCGGCGGAGTATCGGCTCTCGCAAGGAACCTAGCAGAACCCACCGTCAGTTGGGTGGAAAATAGCAGCTCTTGGTTCAATCAGGATTCTGCAGTGATGTATTGCTCTGAACATGATCCTCTGAAGCCCTGATACAGAAAACATAGGCCTAATTATAGGAAGGAAGGAAGGAAGGAAGGAAGGGAGGGAGGGAGGGAAGGAAAGGGAGGGAGGAAGGAAGGAAGGAAGGAAGGAAGGAAGGAAGGAAGGAAGGAAGGAAGGAAGGAAGGAAGGAAGGAAGGATGGATGGATGGATTTAGGCATTTGGAAATTAGACCTGAGCAAGGGACCCAACAGGAGATGGATTGACTCAATCAGGGAAGCCACAGCACTCAGAAACGGGTTTTATTTCTTTTTCCTGATGGCCGTTGACATGTTACTGACTGACAGAGATCTATGTCGGCAAGGACTAGCAGCTTCCAGAGTCATTTGTCTGCATGGAGCTCTTTCACCTTGTCACCATTTCCGTCAGCATCCTCCGATCGCTAACAGTACCTGCAAGCAATCGCCAGCCAATTCTTCTCTGTTTCAGAGGGTCCCGGTTTATATTCCAGAGTCCTCCAATATACTGGAAGGCTGACCAGATGCTGTTCATGTGCAAGAATATCTTGTTAGAGGCATCTTAAATTAGGCAGCTTGGGTTGAACCTGTTCTCTTAAAGCACCTAAATACCAGGGGTCCATTGGAGCGGGAGCACACAGGAGCGCAGCTCCGGGAGTGAGGAGCCCAGGGGGCGGGCACATGACCAAGCCCCGCCCCCTCCTCGGCTTCCCCGAGCAGTGTAGAGGCGCAGCGCCCCGGGGAAAGCCCTGCTAGGGTCTTTATCGTTTTTAATGTTTTGTTTTAATATTGATGATTTTATCATTGTTCCTTTGATGACTGTGTGCTGCTTTTCCAGAGACTTGCTCAAGGTGGCATATAAATTTTCTAAGTATACCATTTTTTATCTGGGCACATGGCACATAAGTACTGGAGAAATTTCACCAACCCTTCAGCAGCTTCCACCCCATCAGTTTGGTGCAGTGGTCAGGAGTTGGACTCTAATCTGGGAGAACTGGGTTTGATTCCCCACTCCTCCACATGCAGCTGCTGGTGTGACCTTGGGCCAGTCACAAGTTCTCTCAGAGCTGTTCTCTCATGAGCAGTTTTCAAAAGACCTCTCTCAGCCCCACCTACCTCACAGGGTGTCTTGTTGTGGGGAGGGGAAGGGGAAGGGATGGGTGGTGCACATGTCCTGGGTATCTCAAGTCTACTTGAAACCTGGTGGTTTCAAGGGAGCAGGAAGAGAATGAGGGTGTGTTCTTGACGCTTATTTTTATTGCACAAAGTATTGGATGGGGAAGGGAATGGAGGAAGAGCAGGTCAGTTTCACTCACCTGTGGAGTGGAGCCTGAGGGGTGGGTGTTGCCTTCGGACACACTTCCGGTATGCTAGGGGGTGTGGCATATGCAAATAAATTATGCTAATGAGTTATGCTAATGAGCTCCTGCACCTCTTTTTCTACAAAATGACCCCTGCTAAATACAAATGGTGAGATGCCACAAAGTCTACCAAGCCAGCAGGCAATTTAAATCAGGCGGCTGGGGGGGGGGGCAGTATAGCCATTGCCCCAGAGAACAGCTGGATGAAAGGGGTCACATTCAGAACGGAATGCCTGAGTCATGATTTCAGTGCAAAGCTGCGAAGGGAACGGCCCATCCATAAAGACGGCTGGCAGCAACTGGAGGAGAGATCTCACAAGAGTGGGAAGACGACTGAGAGATTAAGACGGACAGGGGCAGGGTGTTGATTGTCTCCCTGGCAAGACAAATGTGTTTCCCTTGGCTTGTGAATAAATGCAGATTTACCAGTTGCCAGCGTATTGCCTTATGTGACCAAAGTCCATCATGCGCCAGAGTAGGAAATGGGCTACACGTGTATTCAAGACATCACATGAACTGCCCAGGCAAGTCTGATCTCATCAGGAAGAAGAAGAGGAGGAGGAGGAGGAGGAAATGACTGGATTTATATCCCAGGAGTCTCAGAGCAGCTTACAATCCCCCTTTCCCTTCCCCTCCCCACAACAGATGCCCTGTGAGATAGGTAGGGCTGAGAGAGCTCTTTCGAGAACTGCCCGTGAGAGAACAGCTCTGAGAAAACTTGTGACTGACCCAAGGTCGCACCATCAGCTGCATGTGGAGGAGTGGGGAATCAAACCCAGTTCTCCCAGATTAGAGTCTGTGCTCTTAACCACGACACCAAACTTGCTAAAGGCAAAGGCTCGGGTTCTATATTTTTGAAGACCTTTGCCACTGGAAACTGCAGAGATCTGATGCTCTTTTTATCACGCCCAAGTGCTGTGCTTTCCTAGAGCCCAGGTGCTAATTTCCTGCTCCATTGTGCCACTTTTCATTTTATTTCTGGATCTTATATAATGCTTAGGGACGGGCACGAGTGGCACTTTTGCAGTCCAGTTCTGTTCATGGCCGAGCCACGAACACAGCCGCGGACCCATATGAACCGGGAGGTTGCTTCACGAACGGATCCAGTCCAATATTGGTCTGTGAGCCATTTAAAGTTTAAACCCCTGCTTGTTGCTCCCCACAGCTTTTCGCCCTCAGTTTGCACTGCCTGGAGGTTGGCAACCTACTCTTGCTCCCAAGGAGCCCTGCTCCATTGTTTGGCCATGGGAAGACAAATCTGGGCCCAGCGTCTCCCTGAACCTCACCCCGCCAATGCAACATAGACGGTTTGTCCTCCGGCTAGGAATTGTGCCAGGTTTGCATACCTACCGACTTGACGCTACAGAAATATTTAGAAATGGGGGAGGGGGCTGCACCACAAGCAGCTTCACGGCCCCCTCTTTCCACTTCTGCTCCTTCCCGGCTTTTATCTATTTCTGTTCATCTTTATTTACTCCCAAGCCTAGCAACTGAAAATGCATACCCTCCCCACCCCGGTTTCTTCTGGCCCCCTTCGCGTAGGCCACAGGCCTGCGGGAAGGGCTGGCCTCTGAATTTTGTCTTTCTGTGCTGCCTGGTGGATCGGAGGTGTGACTGTTCTTCCCGCCCCTGAGGGAGCAGCAGAGAGCAACTTGGATTCCATCCCATCCGGACTGAAGCAGCAGACCAAAGCAAGAGGCCTGAAAGGCTTTTCAAACAAAACAAAACAAAAATATCAGAGCTACAATGAACATGTGAAGCTGCCTTACACTGAATCAGACATTCCTTGGTCCATCGAAGTCAGTATTGTCTACTCAAACTGGCAGCAGCTCTCCAGGCCTTTCCCATCACTTCCTACCTGACCTTTCAACTGGAGATGCCGGGGACTGAACCTGGGACTTTCTGCCTGCTAAGCAGAGGCTCTCCCACTGAGCCACAGCCCCTCTTGACAGCTCTCCAGGGTCTCCGGCGGAGGTCTTTCCCATCACCTCCTGCCTGGTCCTTCTTAAATGGAGATGCCAGGGATTGAACCTGGGACCTTCTACATGCCAAGCAGAGGCTCTGCCACTGAGCCACAGCCCCTCTTTACAGCGCTCCAAGGTCCCAGGTGGAGGTCTTTCCCATCACCTCCTGCCTGGTCCTTCTTAAATGGAGATGCCGGGGACTGAACCTGGGACCTTCTACATGCCAAGCAGAGGCTCTGCCACTGAGCCACAGCCCCTCTTTACAGCGCTCCAAGGTCCCAGGTGGAGGTCTTTCCCATCACCTCCTGCCTGGTCCTTTCTAACTGGAGATGCCAGGGATTGAAGCTGGGAGGTTCTACATGTCGAGCAGATGCTCTGCCACGGATCCTCAGCCCCCTCCCCAGATACTTTATTTTTGCCAAGAATGTCAGTAAACCTGTGTTAGATCAGGCCTAAAGGCGATCTAATCTAGGGTTGCCAGCTCTAGGTGGGGAAATACCTGGAGATTTGGGGGATGGAGGTTGGGAACAAAGGGTCCGAGGATGGGAGGGACCTCAGAGGAGTATTCCATAGAGTATTCCATAGAGTCCACCCTCCAAAGCCGCCCTTCTCTCCACTGATCCCTGTAGTCTGATCCCCCTCCCCAAGCTCCACCCTCCCCAGGCTCCACCCCATATCGCCAGGAACTTCCCAGCCCTATCTTTCCCACAGGAGCCAGCAAGATGACTTCTGAAGCTCAGAAGACGTTTCCTTGAGCTCTGGCTCCATCGAACTGAAAACCACCCGATATCCTTCCTCCCCTCACCCCGGCCTCAGTTTCGTAGCATCAGATCCCTTCCTTATTCCTGAGCCTTTGTTTTCCTTTTGAGCAGCAGTTCTTCGTGGAATTAGGTCTAGTGTGTTGTGCCAGAGAAACCCCTATGAAACTCCCTCAGGCAAGCAGGCATAGCGGTAAGAGAAAACACAAAGAGAGCCTTGCTGGGTCAGACCAGAGCCTATCCAGGTGTCTGAAGAGAAAGCATCATTTAAGACAGCTCCCCAACTCCAGGCTCATAAGGTTCCCACCTCCAGGTTAGGAAATACCTGGAGATTTGAGGATGGACCCTGGGGACAATAAGGTTTATGGGGGGGTGGGACCTCAGCACAGCATAATGATGTAGAGTCCACCCTCCAAAGCAGCCATTTTCTTCAGGGGAACTGATCTCGGTAGCCTGGAGATACATTATAATTCCATGCAGGGCTCATTTCGTAGCAGGAGCTCCTTTGCATATTAGGCCCCACACCCCTGATGTAGCCAATCCTCCAAGAGCTTACAGTAGCCCCTGTAAGAAGAGCTCTGTAAGCTCTTAGAGGATTGGCTACATTAGGGGGTGTGTGGCCTTAATATGCAAAGGAGCTCCTCCTAGAAAAAGAGCCCGGATCTCCAGGGTCCACCTGGAGGTTGGAAAGCCTTCCCCACAGTCATTCAAACTGATACTGTTTTTTAACATTTAGCTATCACGCTGACAGTGGTCGCCGGGCTCCGGTTTGTCTAACCCCCACACAAGAGCCATCTAGGCTGATGTCTATCCTGGGTCAATGGAGAAGAGAGCTTTGACTCTTGAAAGCACATGACCTGGGAATCTTGATGGTGTCTAAGGTGTTACTGTACTCTAGTGGATCAAAGCAGCGCGATCACACCAGCACATGTGGGAGGCATCCCGCACCCATCGGCAAGCCGTGGGCAAGCCGGTTTGCTCCGCCGGAGAAGCGGAGTGAAAAAACCACTAGGGAAACTCCAGTTGCTGCAGGCCACAGCCGGACTTTTCCCATGTGATCGCTCCAGTGCGGATTTGTGGCGTCGGGGATAGTCTGAGCAGGCTATCCGGATGCCATGCCGTTGTTTCCCCCCCCCCCCTTCTCAGTATGCGTATCATCGCACACTGCCACTGGAAGCCCTCAGGTGGAGAAGCGATTCATCGATCCCCCGTTTAAGTGAATTGGAAACCAACACAACCCCCCTCCCCCCCAACTTGCCTGTGGTTGTGTCTGATCACACAGCGGTGCGTTGCGCTGGCAGCTTCACGGACCTGTGTGATCGTGCAACTGCAGGTCACGTTGCTCCGGGGCGAAATAGCCTCGCTCCCCCCCCCCCCCCCCCCGGATTATCTCGCTCGTATGGCCGGGACTTGAAGAAGAAGAAGAAGAAGAGATTGGATTTATACCCCGCCCTCCACTCCCCAAGGGAGTCTCAGAGCAGCTTACAAACTCCTTTTCCCTTCCCCTCCCCACAACAGACACCCTGTGAGGTAGGTGGGGCTGAGAGAGCTCTTTCCCAAGCTGTCCTTGAGGGAACAGCTGGCACAGAGCTATGGCTTGCCCAAGGTCATCCAGCAGGTGCAAGTGGAGGAGTGGGGAATGAAACCCGGTTCTCCCAGATTAGAGTCCGGGCACTTAACCACTACACCAAACTGGCTCTCTTGTTGTGATCACTTGTTGTGATACTTTCTCATGTTTTATCTTCTTATATTATGCCGTGTCCTTAAAATGTGTTTTAACAAATGATGTTTTGTGCTTCTTGTTTTTCCCTTTGTCCCTTTTCGTTTTGTATCCCTTTCAATGGTAAAATAAAACCTATGTAAAGGACATTAAAGAAACGAGGCATCAGTTCCATTTGGTGTTCCGATTTCAGTTCTCCCTGGGTTAAAAAAAGATTGCAGAGTACATAGGGCAATTTATCAAAAAAATTACAAAGGGGGGGGGGGGGCGGGGGGGAGAGAAGGAAATACCGTCGGGCAATTGACTCCATTAAGGTTAAGGGACTTGCCAAGTATGGAGATGTTGAAGATGTGAAATAAAGATTGATCCACCTTCCGCACTTCTCTGGGTCAGCTTGTGCAATTAATATCCTCTGCCTTTTATCCGTAGATCTAATCTCCTGAGAATAACATGGTTGGCAGGGACATGCCCAGAGTAAGGCGCACTGCAAAAAGAATCACACGGAATCACAAATTTGGCAGGGCACTCCAAACAGCCCCCAGTCTCAACAGATGCTGTTCCTGGCTTGCAAAACTGGTTCTTTGCAGGGTTGCCAGCTCTGGGCTGGGAAAAACCTGGAGATTTTGGGGGTGGAGCCTGAGGAAAGCAGGGTGATGGGAGGGGAGGGACAATGCCACAGAGCCCGCCTTCCAAAGCAGCCGTTTCCCCTGGGGGAACTGATCTCTGTAGTCAGGAGATCAGTTATAATCCTGGGAGAGCTCCAGGCCATGCCTGGAGGTTGGCAACTCTAGTTCAGTGGCGCTGGGATGGGCCTGAGTCTTTGGGTTCTCAGGAAGTGCAACGCACAACCATACCCTGCTGAGGTCAGATTCATGGAATCATAGAATCATAGAGATGGAAGGGAACTCCAGGGTCATCTAGTCCAACCCACTGCGCCATGCAGGAAATTCACAACTACCTCCTCCCCCCATATACACCCAGTGACCGCTGTCCCATGCCCAGAAGATGACAAAAAAGCCCTCCAGGAGCCCTGGCCAAACAGGCCTGGAGAAAAACTGCTTCCTGATTCCAAAGTAGCGACCGGCATTTCCCTGGGCGTGTAAGAAAGGGCCCTTCCTGCCCTCTCTCTCGTGATTCCTCATGCAGGCCTGAGGCTTGTAGACAAGGGCCATAGGAGACGGACAGGACTACAGTAAGGTTAGGTAGCTAGACCAGCTGCCCAGTACTAATCCAGATCCTCCCTTCTGCCTCTATCCATTCTCATGGCTACAAGTCGCCATTACAAAAGCAGTTCTTACTTTTGTAATGGCCTATCCATTACAGATACATATCTCTCCAATGTTCTTCCTTGCAATGGTTTTCCAAGCAAGGCCTGGCTGACTCCCCCCAAGGTGTTTTCATATAGCCATGGTTTCCATAACGAAGGATGTGCACCTAAAAAAAATATCCCCCCCCCCCAGCTCCAGAGATCAGGTAGCTGGAAAATATTGGTATTCTCAGTTATCAGAGTTCCAAATACCATTTTGGTATTCGGATCTGGGTTTCCCCCAGGTTTCTGATAATATTTGGCTCCATTAGTCCCCAAGGAGAACCTTTCTGGAGGTCTGGAGGGGCTGCTTTTTGAGAAAATGGCACCAAAATTACAGCGGCGCTGCTGGTGTCTGTCCATTAAATAACCCACAAGTTTAAACTGACTTGGAACAAGAGCTCCAGTTCTATGGGCCCCTGAACAAGGGCTGCGGTCACACACACTAAATAATCCACTTTCAACCCACTTTCAGTGCACTTTCCAACTGGATTTTACTGTGTGAACTGACAAAATCCAGTTGGAAAGTGCATTGAAAGTGCATTGAAAGTGGGTTATTTAATGGCCCTGGACAGACTTAAAGTCTGCCATGCCTCTGCGGTGCGGCAGACTAGGGCGGGGGGAATTTCCCCCGCGGCGTGGCATTTGCACGCCGCCGGAAGGAAGCCGCCCGCAGCGTTCAGACTGCGGGCAGCTTCCTATGGCGGTGGGCGGACGCCGCACGGCTCCCCCTGCCCGCACGCGTTCACACCCACTCCAGCGGGTGGAACGCGCACCGCAGCAGCCGAGCACCACTTTGAAGTGGTGCTTGGCTGCTGCGGGAGGAGCGTGGCGCCGGACACAATGCGTCCGGGCCGCCTCCTCAGGGCAGATGCGGCCGTCTGAACGGCCGCTCTGCCTCCGCTTTTGAAGCGGAGGCAGAGCGGCCAAGACTGCCAATCTGTCCTCGGCCAATGTGTGTGACTGCAGCCCATGGAGCCCTCACTCACCCACCATCATTTCCTATAGGGGAGGGAATCCATTTTTTTTCCAGGGTGAAGGACAGCCAAAGACACAAGCAAAGTGACCACTGGCCAAGAGTCTCTCAAAGGAGAGAGGACCAACAACCCCAAAGAACCAATGCAGAACCAGGGAAGCCCAGCAAAAGTGCGGATCAGCGCGGCAAGACAAACACAACAAGAGTAGTACCCGAGAATCCAAGCCAATGCCAAACCAGAGAATCTTCCCCAGCCACAACAAATAGGAGCACTGTTGCAAGGTGGACAAATGTAAAATCAGAGGATCCATGCCAGTGGACACCACTGAGAATCCAGGCAATGTCAAACCTGAGAATCCACCACAAACCCAGCACAACCCAACTTGAGCAAAGAATACAATGTTGCGAGACCAACAAACCCAATCTCAAAGGACACAATCAAAGCCAAACCGATATGGCAAGTGGGTACCAAGCCCCGGGACACACAGCAAACTGAAAGAAAAAACAGTCCTGGTATCCTTAAAGAGCCAGTTTGGTGTAGTGGTTAGGAGCGCGGACTCTGATCTGGGAGAACTGGGTTTGATGCCCCACTCCTCCATATGCAGCTGCTGGTGTGACTTTGGGTCAGTTACAAGTTCTCTCAGAGCTGTTCTCTCAGGAGCAGTTCTCAGGAGAGCTCTCTCAGCCCCACCTACCTCACAGGGTGTCTGTTGCAGGGAGGAGACAGACAAGGAGATTGTAAGCCACTCTGAGACTTCTTCGGGTAGTGAAGGGCGGGGTATAAATCCAATATCACCACCACCACCACCTCCTCCTCCTCCTCCTCCTCCTGATATTCCCAGTTACTCCCATTTTTTGGGACCCATTTCCTGGTATCCTGGAAAATCCTGAATACCATCTGGACATCCAAATATATCCAGAAAATACCGATAAGGTATTTATCAGATCCATATTTAGACCGGATATATATTTAGACTGCAAATCCCTGTCCATAACCAGACTAGTGTTGCTTAATTAGAATGGGAACTTGATCATACATGGGATTTTAAGGGACGTTAGGATGAAGAAACTGGGAAACACACACACTTTGTATTCTAGGACTTCCATTTTCATGGCTACCACCTCCATGCCACACTTCGGCATTCCTGTCTTCCATGTCCTACCGAATGTTTATCGAGTCTTCTGGCTTCCTTTACAGTTCCTCAAAAGTATCTTCTGGGGAAGAACCCTCCCCCCCCCATGTGATCTAATCTTGCTTTCCTAGAAATTCAGTGGCAACTGGGTTGTATGGAACACCACTGAGCAATTTCCAGATTACTATCAAAACCCAGTTGGGCGCCTTTCGAAATTCCTGAGAGTCCTCCTGAAGAACAACACCCAAGTTTGCTGCAGATTTACCCCTCTTAAATTACAGGTTCCTGGAAGACCAATCATGAGTTTTCTGAATTTTTTTACAAGACACAACGGACAAGCAATGTATGGCTGGTCTGCCGGTAGGGTTTCTTTACTATGAAATATGAACATGGATTTGCCAGTCTCATGAAGGCTAATCCGATCGTAATACTCTTGGAATTCTTTCTTATATGATATGCAAATTTCATTGGATAAAAGAGAAAACCACAGATCTTTGTACTCCACTCAGACTAAGCCTTTTCAACATTTTATGGGCTGACCCACAACCCCCACATACTTGGATTTCAGCAGACGTAGTCCTATTGACGGCAGTGGGATCAAGTGCTCAGGTTATTCCCAGTTTAAATCATTCACACAGGCATAGAAGGCTTTAAAGGGGGATTAGAAAGATTCATGGAGGAGAGGTCTATCCGTGACTACTAGCCCCAGTGGCAAAGGGAACTTCTATGTTCAGAGGCAGTAAACCTTTGAATACCAGTGCCAAGAGACAACATCAAGGGAAGCCTCTCTGCCCTGTTGTTGGACCTCCAGAGGAACTGGTTGGCTGCTGTGTGAGACAGGATGCTGGACTAGATGGACCCTCACTGGTCTAGATGGTCCACTGGTCTGACCCAGCAGGGCTCTTCTGATGTTCTGATCAAGGGAAGGCCTCGGCCTCTATGCCCTGTTGTTGGCCCTCCAGAGGAACTGGTTGGCCACTGTGTGAGACAGGATGCTGGACTAGATGGACCCTCACTGGTCTGACCCAGCAGGGCTCTTCTGATGTTCTTATCAAGGGAAGGCCTCGGCCTCTATGCCCTGTTGTTGGCCCTCCAGAGGAACTGGTTGACCCCTGTGTGAGACAGGATGCTGGACTAGATGGTCCACTGGTCTGATCCAGCAGGGCTCTTCTGATGTTCTGATCAAGGGAAGGCCTTAGCCTCTCTGCCCTGTCATTGACTCTCCAGAGGAACTGGTTGGCCACTGTGTGAGACAGGATGCTGGACTAGATGAACCACTGGTCTGATCCAGCAGGGCTCTTCTGATGTTCTAGTTAAGGCCTCGGCCTCTCTGCCCTGTGGTTGGTCCTCCAGAGGAACTGGTTGGCCACTGTGTGAGACAGGATGCTGGACTAGATGAACCACTGGTCTGATCCAGCAGGGCTCTTCTGATGTTCTAATTAAGGTCTTGACCTCTATGCCCTGTTGTTGGCTGGCCCTCCAGAGGAACTGGTTGGCCACTATGTGAGATGGGTTGCTGGACGAGATGGATCACTGGTCTGATCCAGCAGGGCTCTTCTGATGTTCTTATCAGGGAGAAGGCATCAGCTTCTCTGCCCTGACTTGGCTCTCCAGAGGAACTGGCTGGCCACTGTGTGAGACAGGATGCTGGACTAGATGAACCACTAGTCTGATCCAGCAGGGCTCTTCTGATGTTCTGATCAAGGGAAGGCCTCGGCCTCTATGCCCTGTTGTTGGCCCTCCAGAGGAACTGGTTGGCCACTGTGTGAGATAGGATGCTGGACTAGATGGACCCTCACTGGTCTGACCCAGCAGGGCTCTTCTGATGTTCTTATCAAGGGAAGGCCTTGGCCTCTATGCCCTGTTGTTGGACTAAATGGTCCACTGGTCTGATCCAGCAGGGCTCTTCTGATGTTCTTATCAAGGGAAGGCCTCGGCCTCTATGCCCTGTTGTTGGCTGGCCCTCCAGAGGAACTGGCTGGCCACTGTGTGAGACAGTATGCTGGACTAGATGAACCACTAGTCTGATCCAGCAGGGCTCTTCTGATGTTCTGATCAAGGGAAGGCCTCGGCCTCTATGCCCTGTTGTTGGCCCTCCAGAGGAACTGGTTGGCCACTGTGTGAGATAGGATGCTGGACTAGATGGACCCTCACTGGTCTGACCCAGCAGGGCTCTTCTGATGTTCTTATCAAGGGAAGGCCTCGGCCTCTATGCCCTGTTGTTGGACTAGATGGTCCACTGGTCTGATCCAGCAGGGTTCTTCTGAGGTTCTTCTCAGGAGAAGGCCTCGGCCTCTGTGCCCTGTTGTTGGCCCTCCAGAGGAACTGGTTGGCCACTGTGTGAGACAGGATGCTGGACTAGATGGACCCTCACTGGTCTGACCCAGCAGGGCTCTTCTGATGTTCTTATCAAGGGAAGGCCTCGGCCTCTATGCCCTGTTGTTGGCCCTCCAGAGGAACTGGTTGGCCACTGTGTGAGACAGGATGCTGGACTAGATGGTCCACTGGTCTGATCCAGCAGGGCTCTTCTGATGTTCTGATCAAGGGAAGGCCTTAGCCTCTCTGCCCTGTCATTGACTCTCCAGAGGAACTGGTTGGCCACTGTGTGAGACAGGATGCTGGACTAGATGAACCACTGGTCTGATCCAGCAGGGCTCTTCTGATGTTCTAGTTAAGGCCTTGGCCTCTCTGCCCTGTGGTTGGTCCTCCAGAGGAACTGGTTGGCCACTGTGTGAGACAGGATGCTGGACTAGATGAACCACTGGTCTGATCCAGCAGGGCTCTTCTGATGTTCTAATTAAGGTCTTGACCTCTATGCCCTGTTGTTGGCTGGCCTTCCAGAGGAACTGGTTGGCCACTGTGTGAGACGGGTTGCTGGACTAGATGGATCACTGGTCTGATCCAGCAGGGCTCTTCTGATGTTCTTATCAGGGAGAAGGCATCGGCTTCTCTGCCCTGACTTGGCTCTCCAGAGGAACTGGCTGGCCACTGTGTGAGACAGGATGCTGGACTAGATGAACCACTAGTCTGATCCAGCAGGGCTCTTCTGATGTTCTGATCAAGGGAAGGCCTCAGCCTCTCTGCCCTGTTGTTGGCCCTCCAGAGGAACTGGTTGGCCGCTGTGTAAGACAGGATGCTGGACTAGATGGACCCTCACTGGTCTGATCCAGCAGGGCTCTTCTGATGTTCTAATTTGGTACACTCTGAACCACTTTTTGGGTTACAAAAATGAAAGTTTGAGTCTCTTTTTTTCTGGAATGAAAAAAATGAATTGATTTGAAATCCTGGAGCAAAAATGTATTGATTGTCTGATGACTTTGCAGACTGGTTGATTCTGAACATGGAATGGTCCTGGTCTCTGAACCAAAGTGAGAATCTACTTTGGTTTCTCAGCAAGTGGAGCAGTTTCCATGACCGATTCAGATTCTGAGAAGTAGATTTCTGCCTGTCCGTAATAGATAACAGATACACAAAGCTAGGAAAGGTTTCCCCCAACTCAACTGCTGTCAGAATCCGGTTCAAAATAATCTTCAGTCGAAAGGTGGAGGAGCAAGTTTACCTCAGAAGATAAACGAATCGTGGATCAGATATGATTTTGTGCTTCTGGATTTCTGTTAGATGAAGATGGTCACCTAATGAAGATTCCCACTCAGTGAAACCAGGAAGGGGAAACCTCTGCTCCCTTTCAAATATTCGGTTCCTCACATCTTCCCCTATAGCTTTCCTTCCATATCTCTTCCCCCATTCTCTTTTCATTCCTGCTCTCCCTCTAATGGCTCATTCAGTTCAAGACAATGGCTGAAGACAGACTGGAAAACTGGAGCACAGTGCGAGCGGGCAAAAAAGCCCCAGGGCCAACCCGTCCCATGGCTGCCCATTCGCACTGGCTCCAGTGCTGCAGGACCTTACCGGAGAGGAGGCGGAGCGGCGCGTCCACACCGCCCGCCGTCCTCTGGAGCCTCCTGTGCTGCGGCGAGCGGCTGCTGGCCGGTCCGGGGACGTGCGCCTGTGCGCAGCGCGTCCAAACTTCCGCCGCCGCTTCCTGTGCGCCATAGAGGCATCCACACCGGCAGGAAGCGGCAGCAACGTGCGCCGAGACAGCCGGAGACCAGTTCGAAGAGGTCTCCGGCTGCAGCGCTTGGAGAGCGGCCCGCATGCGGGTGAGTGCGGGCTGCCGACGGGGGACAGCTGCAGCAATCTGGCCGCCCTCTCTGCCTCCGCTTTAGAAGCGGAGGCAGAGCGGGGTAGATTGCCAATCTGTCCACGGCCAATGTGAAGCCGATCGGGACAGCTGATTATTTATTTCAGGTGTGATGCAATGGGTGTTAAGAAGGGGAAACCTCGCTATATGTAAAAACTATATACCCCAGCAAAAGTTCAATTTAAAAAAAATAAAATAAAAGAAAGCACCATTGATAGGTTCTGTTTTGCTCATCTGAGTGCCCGGACTTCTCCAAAACAGCCATTTTCTCCATAGGAACTGATCTCTCTCTTCTGGAGACCAATTGTAATTCTGGGAGATCTCCAGGCCTCGCCTGCAGATTGGCAGCCCTACCAGGAACATATAGTTTTTAAAAAACGATATATTCCTGTTTTGTACAAGCTACGGCCTTCATTACACAGCAGTAATTTGGACCTATTATCTAACACCTTACCTAATTAATTGTGATCAGTACAGTAAAGCAGGGGTGGGCAATTGTTTTGGCTCAGGGGCCACTGTGTGGGAGTGGAGGTTAGCGGAGGGCTGCACCTTTTAAAATGATTGCATTCATTAGTTAACTTTGCATTTCAGAAAAGGTATAAATTGTATCATAAAAATCAATAAATATAAATTAAATAAAATAGTGGTAGTTTTATTCAATTTATTTATTGTGCTAATTTCATATCATCTATAGCTGCAAGCCCATTAATTTTAGAATCAGTTTAATGAGACAAATGGCCGACTGTCTTGGCGGGCTGCAAAAAACTCTGTGGCGGGCCGCATGTGGCCCGCGGGCCGTAATTTGCCCACCCCTGTGGTAAAGGTTTCCTTTGCTCGAAAGCCAGTCAAATTCGACTCTAGGGATGCGGTGCTCATCACCGTTTCCAAGCCGAAGAGCCAGCGCTGTCCAAAGACATTTCCGTGGTCATGTGGCCGATATGACTAGACGCCAAGGCGCATGGAATGTTGTTACCTTCCCACCTAAGTGGTACCCATTTATCTACTTGCAATTTCTTGCTTTCGAGCTGCTAGGTTGGCAGGAGCTGGGACCAGAGACGGGAGCTCACTCCGTCACGCGGTACTCGGGTCTCGAACTGCCGAACTACCGACCTTCCGGTCTGCAGTTCAGCAGCTTAACCACTGAGCCACCGCAGCCCTTAATTGTGATTAACATATAACAAGGTTTGAGTCCGGCGGCACCTTTAAGACCAACAAAGTTCAATTCTGGGCATAAGCTTTTGTGTGCAGGCACACTTCTTCAGATACACTGAAACAGAATTATTTGTAAGGGTTGAGGGATTCAGTTTCAGTGTATCTGAAGAAGTGTGCAGGCACACAAAGGCTTATCTTCAGAATTAAACTTTGTTGGTCTTAAAGTTGCCACTGGACTCAAACTTGGCTCTGTTGCTTCAGACCAATACGACTGTGATTAACATAGTCATAGCTAGTTAACAATTCCCATATTCAGTTTATATATATAAAAAGAGGTGACGGAAACCCAGTTGGGCAGTGAAAGACAACTGGGTTTTATTTGCTTAGACACTGGCTTTGGTGGTTGTAACCGAGAGGCTTAGGAGACCGGGCATTTAGGAATTCCCCGGATGCCTTTGTTCGCTCGTTAAAGGGATGGATGTTTGCATTTGATAAATGGGAGGAAGATGGGCAGCAATTAGCATGGCAGGTTGAATGGTGTGGGGTTTCGTTATCTGTAAATGATAGAGCCAGGGAGCCAGGAATTCCTTGGGCAGGTTAAGGCTGTGGGCTTTTGCCAATGAGTAACTATTTTGTCTGTGATGCAACCTCAGGCTATTAGCGCCCTTTTCCCCCCACACAATGATAAACACACCCGCTTAGCTGGAATTCCACCTCAGATTTATGGCTTAAGGAAAGCTGGAGGGGAGGGGGGGGGCTTCTCAACCTGTCCTCTTGGTTCACTGGCAGGGCCTCTACTTGGCACGCAGAAGGTCCCAGGTTCAATCCCTGCAAACTCCAAGTCAGAAGAACCAATTAGATTTGAGCCTAGGAGAAGAAGGAGAAGAAGAGAAGAGATTGGATTAATACCCCGCCCTTCACTCACTCAGAGTGGGTTACAAACTCCTTTCCCTTCCCCTCCCCACAACAGGCACCCTGTGAGGTAGGTGGGGCTGAGAGAGCTCTGAGACAGCTGTCCTTGAGAGAACAGCCGGTACAGAGTTACGGCTTGCCCAGGGTCATCCAGCAGGTGCAAGTGGAGGAGTGGGGAATCAAACCTGGTTCTCCCAGATTAGAGTCTGCGCACTTAACCACTACACCAAACTGCCTCTCTAAGGAGCATGTTAGAGAGAGACCAACAAGATCTTGGGGGTATAAGCTCTCAAGAATTAAAGCTCCTTTTGTTGGGCTCTCCAAAAGTTCATACCCTAAAATTTTTGTGTCTCTATGATGCTACTGGACTTGAATCTAGCTCTTCTACCGCAGACCGACACGGCTGTCCCTTGAAACTGAGGATCATGTAGTAGCTGATGTGAAAAACCTCCACCTGAGACCCTGGAGACAATGGCAGCCAATCAGAGTAGACAAAACTGACCTTAGGAACGTAAGAACATAAGAGAAGCCATGTTGGATCAGGCCAGTGGCCCACCCAGTCCAACACTCTGTGTCACCCAGCACCCAGGTGCTGTCAGGAGGTCCACCGGTGGGGCCAGAACTCCAGAAGCCCTCCCCCTGTTGCCCCTCAAGCACCAAGAATACAGAACATCCCCTGAAAACAATGGCTGCCAATCAGAGTAGACAAGACTGACCTTAAGAACACGAGAGAAGCCATGTTGGATCAGGCCAATGGCCCATCTGGTCCAACACTCTGTGTCACATGGTGGCCGACACCCAGGTGCCATCAGGAGGTCCACCAATGGGGCCAGAGCTCCAGAAGCCCTCCCACTGTGGACCCCGGAACACCAAGAATACAGAGCATGACTGCCCTAGACAGAATGTTCCATCTATATCTTGTGGTTAATAGCCACTCATAGACCTCTGCTCCGTGTGTTTATCTAATCCCCTCTTGAAGCTGTCTATGCTTGTAGCAGCCACCACTTCCTGTGTCAGTGAATTCCACATGTTAATTACTCTTTGACAGAACAATGGATCTTGACAGAGCAGCTGGCTGACTCCTGTGTTTGAGTTTCAAGGTGTTTCCATGCACCAGAAGAATTCCAAATGACAGTGCCCCAAGAACCTGGTGAACACCTTTGTTTTAGCTTACCATACCAATGGATCAGTGGTAGCATTACATGAGGAAAAGGTAAAAAGTTTAAGAACATAAGAGAAGCCAATGTTGGGTCAGGCCAGTGGCCCATCCAGTCCAACACTCTGTGTCACACAGTGGCCAAAAACACCAGGTGCCCTCAGGAGGGAGGTCCAGCAGTGGGGCCAGGACACTAGAAGCCCTCCCACTGTTGCCCCACCATCAAGCACCAAGAATATAGAGCATCACTGGCCCCAGACTGAGAGTTCCTATCTATACTTTGTGGCTCATAGCCACTGATGGACCTCTGCTCCAGATGTTTATCCAATTCCCTCTTGAAGCCGTCCATGCTTGTAGCTGCCACCAACTCCTGTGGCAGTTTGGGGAGGTTAAGTTTAGAAAAATGACAATCTGAGAGGGGGAAAACTGCATACGGGTCTCTAAAACTCAAGAAGAGTGTGGAGAAAGTGATGTGAGAGAAATCTTTTGCCAGCCCTCTTTCTGAACACTCAAAAACTGACCCCCAATGAAACCGACTGGCTGTAGATCTGAGGTCAGTCAAGAGGAAATACTGCTTCATGCAGCAGGTAAGTAATTTAGAGAATTCGGATTCACAGGGTAGCCATGTTGATCTGCAACTGGACAGCTAGATCCATGGGTGCGTATGATCGGACCCAAAATGTGGTAAGATAATCAATACTAACATAATGCCTTTCTGTG
Organism: Lepidodactylus listeri; assembly: GCA_029233225.1. Lineage (NCBI taxonomy): Eukaryota > Metazoa > Chordata > Lepidosauria > Squamata > Gekkonidae > Lepidodactylus > Lepidodactylus listeri. The sequence goes on from JARCFY010000022.1 coordinate 27,140,182, forward strand.
TATATTTTCATTATTTCCTATCTATAGGGCTAAGCAGGGCTTTTTTTGTAGAAAAAGCCCAGCAGAAACTTATTAGCATATTAGGCCACACCCCCGTGTTACCAGAAGCGTGGTCATGCAGCCACACCCACCTTTTGCTTCTTATTCTGTTTACCTTGTTTGTTGTCAAAACCCAGGGCTTTTTTGGTAGCAGGAATTAATTTGCATGTTAGGCCACACATCCCTAATGTAGCCAATCCTAATGAGTTTCTGCTGTTGGGCGTGGCCTATTATGCTAATTAGTTCCTGATGGGCGTGGCCAGCTTGGGAGCCAGCCAGAACTCCATTCCTGTGCGTTCCTGCCCAAAAATAGCCCGGGGGCTAGGTAGGAAAGGGTATGAGCAACAAACATAACAAAAAGAAAAGTAAGACAAAAAATCGTTACTTCATACAAGATTTATACTATCATATAATACCTAGTAAATATGTAACTACAAAAGATTAATGACTATAAACATGAGAATATGATTATACAATCTGAGTATTAATCCATTTAAATGTCTTCAGTTTCCTTTCCCTTTTTTTTTTTTTTTGGTGCTCTGTTATCAAAACCCAGAACTCATAATAATCATAAAAGAGAATCAAAACTCATTTCAAAAACCACAGGGAGTCCAGCGTTTCGATCTCAGTAGCCAAAGGCAGGGGACAAGACTATCACCACCGTCCGAATTTGGATGGGTGGCAGTGAAGACTTCCCATGCCTGATCTCATCAGACCTTGGAAACTCAGCAGAGTTGGCTCTGGCTAGTATTTGGATGGGAGACCTCCAAGGAATACCAGTGTCATTATACAGGCAGGCAATGGCAGAAGAACTGGTTGGCCACTGTGTGAGACAGGAGGCTGGACCAGAAGGACCAATGGTCTGATCCAGCTGGGCTCCTCTGGACCAGAAGGACTACTGATCTGATCAGGGGAACACCTCAGCCTCTCTACCCCGTTGTTGGCCCTCCAGAGGAACTGGTTGGCCACTGTGTGAGACCAGATGCTGGACTGAATGGACCTTCACTGGTCTGATCCAGCAGGGCTCTTCTGATGTTCTTATCAGGGGAAGGCCTCAGCCTCTCTGCCCAATTGTTGGCCCTCCAGAAGAACTGGTGGTCACTGTATGAGACAGGATGCTGGACTAGAAGGATCACTGGTCTGATCCAGCAGGGCTCTTCTGATGTCCTCATGTTCTTAAGTCCAGAATCACTAGGCAGGTAATGTCAAACCGCCTCTGAACATCTCTCGCCTTGAAAACCCCACGAGGTTGCCGTAAGTAAGCTGTGACCTGCTGGCACTTCCACCACCAACATACTTGGTCCTCTTCTGAAGAGGAGTGCAGTGAACTCTTGAAAGGAAACAAGCTGGCCAGCTCAGCTTCCTTGGATAGTACCATTACTAAGAACAGTCAAGTCTTTGTCCTGCTCGGAGCTGAGGTCCCTGCGTCAAGACAGGGGTCAGCAGTGCAGGGAGTTCAGATGTTGTTTCAGCAAAGGCTGAAGGTGGATCAAGGACTTAAGAACTCCTGAACACATGAAGCCGCTTTATAATGAATCAGACCCTTGGTCCATCAAGGTCAGTATTGTCTAAGACTCACAGCGGCTCTCCAGGGTTTCAGGCAGAGGTCTTTCCCATCTCCTCCTGCCTGGTCCTTTCAACTGGAGATGCCAGGGATTGAACCTGGGGCCTTCTGCATGCCAAGCAGATGCTCTACCACTGAGTCATGGCCAGGGGTCCGTTGGAGCGGGAGCGCACAGGAGTGCAGCTCTGGGAGTGAGGAGCCCAGGGGGCGGGCACATGACCAAGCTCCACCCCTCCTCGGCTTCCCCGAGCAGTGCAGAGGCGCAGCGCCTCGGGGGAAGCCCTGCTAGGGTCTTTATTGTTTTTAATGTTTTGTTTTAATATTGATAATTTTATCATTGTTCCTTTTATGACTGTGTGCTGCTTTTCCAGAGACTTGCTCAAGGTGGCATATAAATTTTCTAAGTATACCATTTTTTATCTGGGCACATGGCACATAAGTACTCGAGAAATTTCACCAACGCTTCAGCAGCTTCCACCCCATCAGTTTGGTGTAGTGGTCAGGAGTTATACTCTAATCTGGGAGAACCGGGTTTGATTCCCCACTCCTCCACCTGCAGCTGCTGGTGTGACCTTGGGCCAGTCACAAGTTCTCTCAGAGCTGTTCTCTCATGAGCAGTTCTCAAAAGACCTCTCTCAGCCCCACCTAACTCACAGGGTGTCTTGTTGTGGGGAGGGGAAGGGAAAGGGATGGGTGGTGCACATGTCCTGGGTATCTCAAGTCTACTTGAAACCTGGTGGTTTCAAGGGAGCAGGAAGAGAATGAGGGTGTGTTCTTTATGCTTATTTTTATTGCACAAAGTCTTGGATGGGGAAGGGAATGGAGGCAGAGCAGGTCAGTTTCACTCACCTGTGGAGTGGAGCCTGAGGGGTGGGTGTTGCCTTCAGACACACTTCCGGTATGTTAGGGGGTGTGGCATATGCAAATGAGTTATGCAAATGAATTATGCTAATGAGCTCCTACACCTGTTTTTCTACGAAATGACCCCTGCTCATGGCCCCTCCTCTACAAGGAGGCAGAGGCACAAGCCCCATGCCTCTAGGAACAGGTTACTGGGTCTGAAAGGTCCCCTGCCTGGTTTTGGCGATGAGTGCTCCAGTAGGGCTGGGATGTTTCTTGTCCTTCTGGTGCTTAAGTGGTCAGTTGTGAAGAGACCTCAGGGCTCTGCAGAGTGCTTTGAGGTGGGAGGTTCATAATCTGAGTTAGAAGACAGGGCGGTACTCCAAAGCGACTGAACAGGCCCACTGCTTTGGGACTCCTCTCGAACATTAAAGGGGACTCCTGAAGGCATCTTGGATGCTTCCTTCTAAAGTGGTCCCAGAACTTCAGCCCATTCCTCATCACTTGGGGAGGAGCAGTAAATGCCTTATGCGCATCTATGTCATCACTTCACAACCGACTTGATGGCGACTCCAGCAAGGGGCCTTCAAGGCGAGTGAGAAGGTGAGCTGGCTTGTCATTGCATTCCTCTGCAGAGCCTGTCTTGGTAGTCTCTCATCCAAGTACCTGTTAGAGTGCGAGAGTCATCATGCCTGAACATTTGGGAAGGGGGGGGGGGGCGGTGCTACGTCACTAAGGGTGTGTAGGTGTTATGCCCTCTGACCCCCTCCTCTCTCTCTATCTCCCGCACACAGAACACTGGACAAGTTGGCCATTTGCAATAGGGAAAGTGCTCTTTAGATTAAGTGTCTTTCTCCCATTTCAACTGCAACCGGAATGTGAACTGGATCTACTGGAATAAACGTTAAGTTTACCTTTTTTGCAATCTACTTCTTGGGAGATTTATTTACTGCACTGAGTATCACGCTTTTATGACTGGGCAAAACTCTGCTGTATTAACCAAGTCTGACCCTGCTTCGCTTCTGAGACTGGGCTATACCATGCCACCTTCCTTCCCAGCAAATGGTTTGGTTCGTGGCAATTACCATTCAGTCAAGTTGTGACACTGCAGATGGTTTCATTCTCTGAATGATTTGAAGACACAGGGAGAAATGTGACCAAAAAAAGTCTCTCCTTTTCACGCTTTTGTCAAAGACTGACTGGTAGAGACATCCATACCTACCAAGATCCTGTGCCACTCCCCTCCCAGTCATTGGCTGGTTCTGCATCGGGTATTTGCTCCACATTTTCTCAACACTGAGGGGAAAGTGCCGCTCAAAACCACATTCAAACACCACAGGCAACACCATACTGACTGCAAAGTCACCCCTGAACGTCCATAAAAACAGCCATAAATCTATGCAGAAGGTACCATAAAACCCAATGATCAAAGAAGTGAAAGTGGCATGCAATGCAGGGGGTACCATAAAATCTGATGATCAAAGGCAGTGAAAGCAGCCTGCAATGCAGAGGGGAATTTCTTTCTGTGTGAGCCAAACTCACTGGTGTTATGTATTCCTTTTCTTCATGTCTTGGGAACTTAGCTTTTAGAAATGTTCAACATCATTATTTTCTGAGAACTCCTTTTCCCGCGTTTTCTATGGGAACTTCAGGCCAGTATATTTGAGCACCTAAAATCCTGTCTAGTGATTGGTAGACAGCTCTGAAGCCATATTTCATATCCAGTATATCAATACATGTAATCCCTAAGCACAGCATTACTAACAGGAAAAGTGTTTGACTACAATGATCTTTTCTACAAATAAAGGACTTACTGCTTGAGGAGGCCTGTTGTGGACTATATCTATTGGGACATTCTCACAATTATCAATGAAAGTCACTTTCGATCCACGAGTCGATTGGAGGAAAAACTATTCTTTCTACTGACTTCAGTCCTCCTGTTGTCTCCAGTTGGGTTTGGGTCTTCCACAGTTTGCCGGGTTGATGGAAAGAGTACAAAGGAAAAGCTCCTTGGCAAAGAGTTATCGCACAAGTCATCCAACGCAACTTGATGGCGGTCTCTTTCAATGAATCAGTTGGGGTTTTTTTTCTCAGGCAGATCTCTCCATTGACAAAGAAGTTGAAGCACCGCTCAATGATTGCCACGCCACACTTGAAATTACTGCGATAATTACCACTGCAATTACCTGCAAAGGAACAAGACAGTCTAATTCATCCTCCTGAAAGTCTGGAGTTCTCCGAATCAAAGGGTTTAACAGCATTGTTGGGGAGCTGGGATTGTCACGCTGAAACAGCTACATTGGGAGGGCTTTCTGCCTGATTGTTCCCAGAAGTGAGAAAAATAATAAACCTTTATTTTCTGTTGCATTTTCCCTGCCACGGAAATTAACATGAAGGGTCCATCTCAAGATGCCAAAACACGTCACCAAACAGTCGGATCACTTCAATAGGCCAAGTTTCCCTTTTATTTCTTCTAGTAGACGCACAGCTCCCAGGATGAACTCGGTTCCCTATAATTAGTGGCTTAAAAACACCAAATGACTTGTGTTTCACCCCACCCCCACCCCCAAGCAGTGTTCCCTCTAAGCTGAGTTAGTGTGAGCTAGCTCACAATTTTTTAGCCTCCAGCTCACAGATTTTTGTCTTAGCTCAGGGAGGATGGCTCCAGATCAAACTAATTTATGCAGTAGCCAAATCACTCACTCACAACTTTAATGTTAGTAGCTCACAAAGTAGAATTTTTGCTCACAAGACTCCGCAGCTTAGAGGGAGCATTGCCCCCAAGGTACTGTTTCAAGAGTACCCGAACAATATATGCGAATATTTGGAACCCCCGAAATGTCCACTGTGGAAGTAAATGAAAGGTTCATGTCTCTTTGTTGCTGTTCCAGAAACATATGGAGAAGCTGAGAGGACCTCCCCACAAACACCAAAAAAAAAAAGCAACCAAAATCCCCGAGGAACAACTGAGGGAGTTTATCTTGGAGAAGAGTCGGAAGAATAGCATCCAAAGGCTTAGATCAGAGTTCCCCGACATGGTGCCCGCTAAGTGTTTTCAGAAAGTGGGTGGGGCTTTTGTTCAGCAGGGCTTCTGATTGGCCGCTGAAAATCTGATTGACTGTGCAGATTTTTGAAACATTGCTTCGGTGGCAGCTGCCACCGCAACAGAAGGATCTTCACTCTGTGACTGAAGATAAGCTGTGTGTATGCAAGAAAATGGGTTTTTTTAAAATATGCTAATTTTAAAAGACATTTAGAAAACAAGCACTGCACTCAAACGCAAACAAAACAAGTATATAGATATAACTAGTGGTATATTTTAACAATTCAATAAACCATAATCACAACTCATGTCATCATCACTCTATTTTACAGACATCAATCAAACTTATTAACAGCAGCTATTAAAGCCAAAAGAGTGAATAACACAGCTGAATCCAGCTGAATCCAACGAAGACTCCGGATTTTGTTCTTCGTTTCGATAAATCTTTGTCAGAAGACTTAAAAATGAAAGACACCATTAATGACCAATTAAACATTCACAAAAGTATATATGAGACAAGGACTACAAAAATTACCAAAATTGCAAAAATTTACAAACATACCTTATATTAGATTCATTGAGTACTACATGTTAATTTCACCAGTTTCACTGAGATGAGGAAACTCCGTGTTTATTTAACAAGCATAACTAATACTGAGCAGAAATTGCTTCATCCTATTTTTTTAAAAGAATGGAACAAAAAACCAAGCACTAAAAACCAAGCACTAAACCAAGCACTAAAAACCAAGCACAAAAAAACAGAAAGCACTAAATTCATTACAAAGTCATATATCCTGCCCAGATACTGAATGCAAAATGCTTACCATTAACCATGTTTGTAAATTGTTGTAATTTTGGTAATTTTTGTAGTCCTTGTCTTCGTTGGATTCAGCTGGATTCAGCTGTGTTATTCATTCTTTTGGCTTTAATAGCGGCTGTTAATAAGTTTCATTGATGTCTGTAAAATAGAGTGATAATGACATGAGTTGTGATTATGGTTTATTGAATTGTTCAAATATACCAGTAGTTATATCTATATATTTGTTTTGTTTGCGTTTGAGTGCAGTGCTTGTTTTCTAATAGTATTTATTACTGCTGCTTATCCAATTTTAAAAGACATCCTGTTAAGCAGAGCTTCTGCCTAAAATGTTGAAGCCTTACTATGAGAATGATGTATGCTCTTACTACTTGAGATTTTGTGGATGGCGCCGCCTCTCCTGGCAGCCATTCTGCACGGATTCTGTATTTAGATTACTATATCTACTTGTATATGCCAATAAAGGCTTGTCTGACATTAGCAAGCATCAGGTTAAATTTCAGAAGTGACCACAGCAGCAAGTCTTTCTCCAGATCAGACGAACCTTCCGCTCATGGAAGAAGTGATTGCTTGTTGGTGACGGGTGCTTGGATCCCATACTCTCAAATGCTGTATCTGGAGGTACTTTAAGGCTCTGATCACACTCACCAAATAACTCACTTTCAATACAATTTCCAGTTGGATTGTGCCAGTTCACACAGGCCCAATCTGCAGCCAGCCTTTTCTCCGCTGTTTTATCAAACCCATGTTGGAACAGAAATTCTTCTCTGCATTGCAGGCCACTTTCACTTTGATTGACTGTCAGATTTTATGGCAGTGTCCAGACGGCAGGCCTGCTTTCACATCCAGTCCAACACTCTGTCACACAATGGCCAAAAAGATGCCATCAGGAGGTCCAGCAGTGGGGCCAGGACACTAGAAGCCCTCCCACTGTTGCCCCCACCCCCGTCAAGCACCAAGAATACAGAGACTCACTTACCCCAGACCGAGAGCTCCTATCACTATCTTGTGGCTAATAATCTCTGATGGACTTCTGCTCCATATGTTTATCCAATTCCTGCTTGAAGCCATCCATGCTTGTAGCCGCCACCACCTCCTGTGGCAGTGAATTCCACGTGTTCATCACTCTTTGGGTGAAGAAGGACTTCCTTTTATCTGTTCTAACCCAGCTGCTCAGCAATTTCATGGAGTGCCCACGAGTTCTTGTATGGTGAGAAAGGGAGGAAAGGACTTCTTTCTCTGCCCGCTCTATCCCATGCATAATCTTGCAAACCTCGATCATGTCGCCCCTCAGCCGTCGTTTCTCCAAGCTAAAGAGCCCCAAGTGCTTCAGCCTTTCTTCATAGGGAAAGTGTCCCAACCCTGTTATTATTCTACTTGTCCTTTTCTGCACTTTTCCCAATGCTATAATATCCTTTCTGAGGTGTGGTGACCACCTTGCTTAAATCATAGAGTTTTACCAAGATGCCAGAGTGTCCCTGGGGTCTTCCAGCAAAGCGCTGACATCATTTCTGGGACCAGGAAGTGACATCAATGCATCTCCGGTGACATCAGCAAAGGAGGTACTGATACCGAACAACCCTAAAGCAAGAGCCTTGGTAAATAAACGTAAGTAGTCAAGCATATAACGATAGCAGTATGAAGCCCCTTCAGCGCCCTGATCCCATATCATCATGAGAGCCAGTTTGGTGTAGTGGTTAAGTGCGTGGACTCTAATCTGGGAGAACCGGGTTTGATTCCCCACTCCTCCACTTGCACCTGGCTGGATGACCTTGGGCAAGCCATAGCTCTGTACCAGCTGTTCCCTCAAGGACAGCTTGGGAAAGAGTTCTCTCGGCCCCACCTACCTCACAGGGTGTCTGTTGTGGGGAGGGGAGGGGAAAGGAGTTTGTAAGCCGCTCTGAGACTCTTAAGTGAGTGAAGGGCGGGATATAAATCCAATCTCTTCTCTTCTTCTTCTTCATTTAGGGACCTAAAGGTAATAAGCAGCATTTCGAAGCATGCCCAGCTCATTGAAAGGCCCAAATCTCCACAAATCTTTTCTCCGGTTCAAAGGGAAGCACTACAGAACAGAAAGACATAACAATTTAGTTCCATTTCATGCGCCAGCTGTGCTCCCTGTATTCTGAACTCCATGGTCTCGAGTAAATAGAATTAGAGGACATGTTTATTGGCTTGGAGCCACAGAGATGAAAAGAGTTAGCTGTTTTGTTTTGCTCTGTTCTAATCCTATGGCGAGCAAGTCTTAGCTTTCTGAAGCAGGTTGGGATAGGTGATTAATGAACTGGATTGGAGTTTTATCCTAGGAGCAGAACTGAAGTTTTTAAACTATCATTAACGGTGATCCTTTTCTCCTAAATAAACTCCGGCATAATAATTTCGAAGAAATGTGTTGACATAAGCAACAGACAAGTGCTCTCAGAGGCTGGAAGGAGCAGATAAGAATTCTTTGTCAGTTGGGATGTCAACTGATGCCTCGTGGCTTTTGAAGGCTTTATTTTGAAGGCCACAGAGCTGAGGAGGAGTTTCACCTCTTCTTTTTTTTGTTATCCTGGCTTTGGATGGTCATAATAGACAGCCGTTCCTCTGGAATTTCCCCTTGAAATCAGAGACGGCAAAGAAGTCCACCCAACGTTACATCCAACTGAGAAGGTCTGTTTAACCGATCCTTCCTTGTAAAGAGGAATTCTGCGTTCAGGGCATTCAGACCACACCGTGGGTCTTAAAGGCTTTAAAAGGAAGGGGGGAGGTGACTACAAAACCCCACCGAAGGCACTTTTCAGCAATCCAGGAACACGGAACAAAAGAAACTACACTCCAATTGGTCTCAGGAATCCAGCTTAAACTTTGAGAAAATTCTGAAGTTGAAAGGAAGAGAATCTCGGGGTCTGAAAGGGCAGGATTTGATCAGGAAGGGTATTTGGGGGGGGGGAGGCAAAAGCTTTAGTCCATTTGAAGACTAACTGGAGGGTGAGGAAGAGTGAATGAAGATACATAGCAAAAGTTTTTGCTGAATAGCACTAGGTAAGAAGGGTTTCCTACAAGACCTCTTTTCCTTTCCATGGAAGTTCCCGTGGAATTTCCAGGCACACTCCAGGAAAACCCACGGCCCCTTTTTGATAGCTAGAGTCATGAGGCTTGAGCGTCTCTTGCGATTTTATCGCATTTGGCAGCTTGGGGGAAGTTGCCATAAATCCCTAGAGAAGGCTGTGTGTGTGTGTGTGTGTATAAATAATGTAATAAACAAATGACAAAATAATAAAATAATAAACAAGTAACCATCACAGAAGTGTTACCCTGTCATCTTTGCCAACTAGGGATGGGCACGAACTGAACCACAAATTTTGCCCTGTTCGTGGTCTGCGAACCGAAGCTCGTGATGGGTCTACCATGGCAAACTTTCATGAACTTTTAAGGCAGTTTGTAGGGTTCGGGCCGGTTCATGGCCAGAGCAGAAAGCACAGATTTAAAAGGACTCCAAGCCCCTTTAAACTCTTGCTCTCAGCTCCAGCAGAAAGCCCGAAACTGCTGAGTGGCTGGGAGCGCTCCCACTGCTCAGCTGTTTTTGCCGCTTTCTGAAAACCCCATTTAAATCGACTGTGGTCCCTTTAAACCAGGTTTGATGGGCCCACAAACCACAAACTGAGCCAGTTAGACAGTGAACTGATTCAGTTCGGTTCGTGGTTCGGTTCGTGGTTCAGCCATGAACCACGAACCGAACTGCAGTTCTGCTGTTCGTGCCCATCCCTAGCTACCACACTGAACCAGTGTATGCATGTTCTTGTTCACAGCTCTAAACCGTAGAGCCAGAATCAGTGGGATGCATGATCACACAAAACCCTACAGTTCTGTTCCAGGACAACCCCATATGGGAGTGAAGCGCCTGACAGCTGAGCTGGTGCTTTACTTTGGAATGTTTAAGTGCCTGCTTTTACAGAGCTGGTGTCTATCTCTGGGAGCTGGTGGCTTTCTCTTCTTTTTTAGCGTATGAAGTGCTGTGTAAACATTAATTAATTTATCATTACGAAACAATGCCTTGTTCACATTCATCCGCCGACTCCACCGAGGGCCATGTCGAAGCGCTCCAGATTGTTTCATAATTATGGTAATATACAATCAGATGTGTTTGTTTTTTTAATTATGGGTTAGGGTTCTTCCCTTCTCCTCCCAGCTGCTTTTTCAGTGGTTCCATATGCAGTCAAACATGATCTTACATGTGTCTGTGGGGACGGGATCTGTTCGGAATGGCTCCCGGGGATGACAACCAGGAGCAAGGGGGGAAGGAACTGTATAAAAGCAAAACATTCAGCTGAATATCAAACACTGTTTCCTAACAGAGAGATTTATGAAGCTGGGGGAAACGTGGTCATTGAGGACTCCAGTGGCTGAGGAGCCAGGGCAAGCTAAAAAAAAAACAAAACATCTATTTTTGTGAAATTTTCCAATCCCTCGCATTGAATTTTGCCCATGAAATGTCCACATTTCTCCATGTTATCTGTCAATGCATCAGCATTCTATGGTTGTGGTCACATGTGCGAGATAAAGCGGGGGGGGGAAGCGAGGCTATTTGCACCCGAGTAATTTGACCCACGGTTGCGCGATCACACAGTTCTGTGAAACTGCGAGTACAACTCACCACTGCATGATCAGACACAACCGTGGGCAAGTTGGGTGTGTTTGTTTTTTTGTCGTTCATTTCTGGTTCACTTAAACGGGGGGTCGATAAATCACATCTCCACCCTGAGGGCTTACAATGAACCCGGTTCTCCCAGATTAGAGTCCACGCTCTTAACCACGACACCAAACTGGCTCTAAAACCTCCAAGGCTGATATCAGTGTCCAGTGGGACACCTTGGAAGACTACTTATTAGATCTGCAAAGTAGATACTCCCTACGTGAGCAGTGATAGTGGTGATTTCAGTGCTAGAAGAGGATCAAATGATGGCAATCTACTCTGTAGGCAGACTATACAGCAGGGGTGGCCAGCCTTGCTTAACGTAAGAGCCACATAGAATAAACGTCAGATGTCTGAGAGCCGCAAGACAGGAACAAATATCACACACACGTTTTTATTTTTAAAAATATGCAAATTTGCTTTTTATTAACATTAAATGGGACTGCCAAAAATAAAAACAAACGAGGAAAACCGGTTATTGATAATGATATTACTTGTTTGCTAATGATATTGAGAGAGAGAGAGAGAGAGAGAGAGAGATGGAAAGAAAGAATTAAAGAAGTGGAAAGAAAGAGAGAGAGAGAAACTAGGAAAGCAAATAGATGGGAGGGAGGGAGGGAGGGAGGGAGGGAGGGAGGGAGGGAGGGAGGAAGGAAGGAAGGAAGGAAGGAAGGAAGGAAGGAAGGAAGGAAGGAAGGAAGGAAGAGAGAAAAAGCATGCCTCCCCTTTGCTTCCCCAGCTGCCCTGCCAAGAGCCGCACAATATGTGTGAAAGAGCCACATGTGACTCCCGAGCCACAGGTTGGCCACCCCAGCTATACAGTATGCCAAAATGGAGAATTCATAAAGTGGCTGTCCCACATCGGAAACAATACCAAGTCATTTGGAACTCAAAAGACTGGGGGGAGATTTGGAAGGAGAGAGTTCCAGAAACTTCGGCTGCTGGCAGTGCAGATTTGCCCTACAGTATGAGATAGATTACCTTTCTCTGGCACACAAACATATATCCGCATCCCACACTCAACAACTGTCTGGAAGGACTGCTGACCCTGAGTCAGTTTCTCTCCATCACCCATGTCTAAAGGGCATCCTGTTTACCTCTGAATCTGCCAGTCAAGGTAGGATTTGGCCCTGGCACAATGGTAGAAGGCAATTTTCTCACGATGAATCATCAAGTGGCACTGAGTGGGGGGGAAGGAAGTGCATGTGAGTCACACTTTCTGCTCTAATATTTCTTTGGCCTCCTTCCCATGATGTACAAAAGCAGCGGGTGGCACACAGTTCCTCTCCCTACACTTCCGGGTCACGTCTGAAAGCAGGTGACAGATATATCCCAGTGCAGGGAGAGGTCGTGGCTCTGTGGCAGAGCATCTGCTTTTCATGCAGAAGGTCCGGGTTCAATCCCCGGCATCGCCACTGAAAAGGATCAGGCAGGAGGTGATGGGAAAGACCTCCGCCTGAGACCCCGGAGAGCTGTCAAGAGGGGCTGTGGCTCAGTGGGAGAGCATCTGCTTAGCATGCAGAAGGTCCCCGGTTCAATCCCCGGCATCTCCAGCTAAAAGGACCAGGCAGGAAGTGTTGGGAAAGAGACTGCTGCTGGTCAGAGCTGACAAGACTGACCGGTAGAACAGTGGTTGGACTCAGTATAAGGCCACTTCATGTTTATGCAGGGATGCAGCTCGAGTTGCCACCTCTGGGTTGGAGATGGGGGGTGGAGCCTGGGAAGGGCGGGTTTTGTGGCTGCAGGGCTTCAGTGAGTAGAATGCTATGTAGTCCTGCAAGGCAATCATTTTCTCCAGGGGAACTGATTCAGGCCCATCGCTCTGGTGGGGCAATTCGGGGCTCAGCCCCCTTACTTAAATGCACAGCCCCACAAGGATTTCTACATAAAACCTTTTTAAAGTCAGTTTTTAGCATTTCTTCAAAGGTGCACGCTCCCACGCCACGCTGAACAGCCTCAAGAAGCCTGGCCTGCTCTGTCCTCCATCGGCTCTCCCTGGCTTTTCCCGCTTTTAAATCTGGAAGAACCGGGTTTGATTCCCCACTCCTCCACTTGCAGCTGCTGGATGACCTTGGGCAAGCCGTAGTTCTGACAGAGCTGTTCCCTCAAGGACAGTTCTGGGAAGAGCTCTCTCAGCCCTGCCTGCCTCACAGGGTGTCTGTTGTGGGGAAGGGAAGGGAAAGGGGTTTGTAAGCCGCTCTGAGACTCCAAGTGAAGGGCGGGGTATAAATACAATCTATTCTTCTAAGAAAAACAATAGCTGAACACCAAGAACACCCTGGAGAAGCCCAGACAGGTCTGCTCTCCTTCTCAGCCATCCCTCCACCCTCCTCGCCTTTTCCCACCTTTTTTAAAAACAATTCGGAAGCGGCAGCTTGATTCACTTAGCTGGATTCTTCAAGACTTGCCCTTCAGTCTCTGCCTGGTCCACCTGCAGAGACTAACGGGCTGTTCCTTCGGAGCTGGGGAACCAATTCCTGAGCGAGCTTCACCAACGAAGGGCACAAAGAGGCTGGACCAGGTATAAATTTAGCCTTCTCATATACTGGGCAGTAGGAGGCATACTGCCTTTAAAAACAGAACACTGACACTCCCCCAAGACCCCTTAAAAATTTGAAAGCCCCCTGGTTACAACATGGGAGCTGCGGTGGCTCAGTGGTTAAGATGCTGAGCTGCAGACCGGAAGGCCGGTAGTTCGGCAGTTTGAGACCCGAGTGCTGCATGACAGAGTGAGCTCCCATCTCTGGCCCCAGCTCCCGCCAACCTAGCAGTTCGGAAGCAAGAAACTGCAAGTAGATAAATAAGTACTGCTTCAGTGGGAAGGTAACAGCGTTCCGTGCGCCTCAGCATTTAGTCATGCCAGCCACATGACCACAGAGAAGTCTTTGGACAGCGCTGGCTCTTCGGCTCGGAAACGGAGATGAGCACCGCCCCCCTAGAGTCGGATTCGAGCAAGAGAAGAAGAAGAAGAAGAGAAGAGATTGGATTTATATCCCGCCCTTCACTCCCCAAGGGAGTCTCAGAGCGGCTTACAAACTTCTTTCCCTTCCCCTCCCCACAACAGACACCCTGTGAGGTAGGTGGGGCCGAGAGAGCTCTTTCCCAAGCTGTCCTTGAGGGAACAGCTGGTACAGAGCTATGGCTTGCCCAAGGTCATCCAGCCAGGTGCAAGTGGAGGAGTGGGGAATCAAACCCGGTTCTCCCAGATTAGAGTCCGCGCACTTAACCACTACACCAGACTGGCAGAGAAACCTTTACCGTTACTAGGTTACAACACAGATTTGTTACAATGGAGTAAAATACGGAATGTGAATATTAAGTTGACTAAATCTGTTTCATTTAAAGAAAATTTATATAAAATGTTCTATTGATGGCACCTAACCCCAGATAGATCAGCTAAAATATATAAAACCTTGAGTAACAAATGTTGGAAATGTAAGAGTCATGTTGGATCATACTATCATATGTGGTGGACATGTAAAAAGGTTCATAAATATTGGTCTGGAGTTCATACTCTCCAACAGTGTTGAATATTACAATACCTTTTAAACCAGAGATATTCCTGCTAAACTGTTTCCCAGATGACCGAGATAAGAACCACAGATGCTTTATTTTACATGTTGTAACAGCGGCCAGAATTTTATTTGCAACGACATGGAGGACATTGAAAATCCCAACGCTTTGTGAGTTAATAACGAAGATTATGGATTGTGCCAAAATGGACAGATTGACAAATATATTAAAAGGAGAAATGGAAGAAGAATTTATGGAACTATGGAGGGCGTCTCAAGACACAAGTACTGAGAAACCAAGATTAAATGAAGAACAATAAGAATGATGGTTGTGAAGCTTTCAGGAGAAGACTGCAAAATGTTAGATTGGACATTTTTTTATGTATCTGTATCTTTTCTTTTCCTTCTCCCTCTTTCTATGTATAAACTAATAAAATTCTTTTAAAAACACTGAAAGCCCCCAGGAAAGAAATCCTAGTTACAGGCCTGAATGGATTTCTGTCATCTGGAGATCAGTTGTAATACCAGGAGATCCAACCCAAGTGTCTTATCTCCTTGTGGGTGTCTCCTTTATTTGGACATGACCCAAAAGAATGTTCCTGGAGAGCAACCAAAGTGGCCCACATTAACAGTTTACACAGAATTTTAACATCTCCCTCCACGGTAAGAATATGCTAAAGCCATACCTCGAAAGGAACCTGTTCCTAAGCCATGTACGGATATCACTGCAAGATCAATACGAGTTGTCTCTATTTTAAAACGTTAACTAAATTTCACAATAAATGTGAGAATCCAGCTACGATGGACACGTTCCATGCGTTGGGTCAGCGAGAGAAGAGGCAAGGAAATGGGTTTTAGTTGCCAAAGGGACATATGCGGCTTCTATAACGATGTACTGGCGTTCCTTGATGAATAATTTCCCATGTTTCCTCTGGCATAATAGCTGAGGAATAATTTGCAACCGCAAAACAGTTACTTCTCTTCACCTCCTAAAACACACACACACACACACACACACACAGAGAAACTTCAATTTATTTCCTCCCCCACTCATCTCCAATCTTAATTTAATTTGCCATTAAAGTGTGGAACTTTGAAAGTCGAACGTTAAACTCCAAAGATTGAGTAAGCCTGACTGGGCAGACTTGCAAAGGTAGAAGATGAATAAATATATTTCCACGTTAGCTTTCCTAATTATACGCAGGCATGATTTTTCAAAGCCTTATTGGGGGGAAGAAACCAAGGCTTAATAAGCGATAGAGATTTTTTTAAAGAATACACTCAAATGACTGAAGGAATATGTCAGTGTATTTTAAATTTTTTGTTTTTAATGTGGGCTGCTGAGCTTTTAAGGAAGTTGATTTTTTGCCACTGCTATTGAAGTTTCTGGGACCTGAAAAAGGGGGGCGGGGGAATATCAGAGCCAATCCTTTATTCCTTATCCTAAGCGCTCAAAATGCCTTCTTATGTGGCTATTGGCTTAGTGCTGCATCTATCTGTTTGTGTCAAGCCACTGACCTGGCTCCAACTTCTTTGGCCTGGCAGCTGCTTGAAAACCCAGAGCAAATAACACTCCTTCGTGTTTTCACTTGTCATGTCCAAGAGTAACATATGAACGGATCTGGCAGATGGGAAAGGTCATAGGGGGAAGAAGAGAGGTGCGGGGTCAAGGGAGAAAAGCCACACAGGCCTTGTTAGTTAGCACAAGCGGTTGGCCTAATCGTTTTAGGCCTAGCCTAGGATTGCCAGGTCTGAGTTGGAAAATACCTCGAGACATTGGGGGTGGATCTGGGAGAGGGTGGGGTGTGGGAAGGGGAGGGGGCTTAGCATGGTCCAAGGCCGCAGAGTCCACCCTCCAAAGCAGCCATTTTCTCCAGGGGAGCCGATCTCTGTCAGCTGGAGATCAGTTGTAAAAGTGAGAGATACCCAGGCCCCACCTGGAGGCTGGCAACCGTAGCCTAGCCTCATAATGAGGGTGGGAAATCTCCCAGGCTGGACATGGAGATCTGCCAGAATTGCAACTGATCTCCATATGACAGGCATCAGTTCCCCTGGAAAAAATCATTGCTTTGCAGGGTGGACTCTATGGCATTGTACCCTGATAAAGTCCCTCCCCCTCCCCAAACCCTGCTCTCCTCAGATGCCACCCCCAAAATCTACAGGGATTTCCCAACCCAGAGTTGGCAACCACAATAATAAGGGTGACAGGAGGGTTACCAGATGTGGCCTGACAGCTGGCGGGAGATGGGGAAAGAGGGGACTCAAAGTGAGAGAAGGAGACAGGCATCCCCTGCTCAATGATGTCACTTCCGGTGCGACCTGGAAGTGATGTCATAGCTTCTGGGGTGCCACTCTCGCATTTGCCCAGAACTGTATGTTTCAGCCATCGTTTTGGGTGAATGCTAGAGAGTAACACCGTGTGATGATGTCACTTCCAGGTTGCACCAGAAGTCATCATGCCAGTGACGCCAATCGTACTGCCCCCGTTTCACTGGGGAATTTCTTCCTGCCAACCAACTGAGTGGCAACAGGCAGTGAGAGCAGGGGGTGGGAGGTCTCCCACTCTACTGCCAATCTTGATGTCAGACAACCAATCTTACCACATGCCATACCTCCCGCTGGCATCTGATATGTGGCCGAGGTCTCTTTATGACGGCGGCCAGTCAGAAAAATGGCAGCCATCAGGGCCAGGGGGGGGGGGGAGGCTAATAACAAAATGGCTGGTATGGGGGCTGGAGCCCATAGAAATAACATAGGGGGAGGTTTTCAATTAGCTGCCTCAAGTGAAATTCCAAAGCAGGCGAATATGAAATAATCTGGATGCTTTTGCAGCATCAACAAGCACTTCCAAATGGTCAGCACCGATCGTCTGGCTGCTGTCAGCAGAAGCTTTTTGAGTGAGATGAAATGACAAGTGCATCCTATTTATACTGATGTCTCTCCATGTCTCAAAATAGGAATGTAAAGCTAAAGGATCAGTTTACGTCTAGGGTAAATATTGCCTTTAATTTGCATGGAGCGAACAACTATAAACGCCAAGAGAGGTTTTCCCAGGTGTGCCCCCTCTTCTACAAAATCAGAGACTCTCTCAAGTCTTTTAGTCGACTCCTGGAGATTAGGGGCGGATCTCACTTGCACCCACAAAAGAGAGAGAGAATGAGAGAGAGAGAGAGAGAAAGCCTTCAGAAGGGACCTTCAGCATTCAGAGTTATTGGTCATTCTAAACCCCTTCCCTTCCATCCACTGCTTGTGGCCACAATTTCCCCTGCTGTGCCACAGGAGCATTTTTGAGGGCTTCTTCAAAAAAATATATCTGTAAATGTGATTGTGCTTTAGAACAATGAAGCCTGGTTACTATCAGTAAAACCATAGAGTTTCTCTTGATTCCTAGAGTTTCCGCCATCGCTTCAGCGTTGCCCCTGGAAGTGATGTCATCATGCTCACAATGCCAGTGAGATTTTTTATTTCCCCACCACCACCTGGAATGGGCAACTAGATCGTGGGGTGAGGGATTGTGAGGCTTCTGCTCAAAGTAGTCAAGGATCAGATCTTTGTTGATGAAACACAGTTCTTTATTTCCAAGTTCTACATTGGTACAGGTCCTCGGATTATTGTCAGAGATAACGTATACAATAGAAGCAGGTCTAATATACCCTCCCGTACAATTTGAATTGCCCATAGGTAGCCAATCAACAGGGGGGGGAAACCGCGGGCAAAAGGTTCCCTGGCCGTTTGCTTCCCACAGGAAAGAAAGTGAGGTGTGAAGCAGTAAATTTTCCCTTCCCAAACCAGACCCCTCAGATGTAACCATCTTCACATAACAAATGCTTTCCCCAAGGCTTTCGCACGTTGATAAGAACTGGTCCCTGTCCTCCCAGCAGGGAGGAAAGGAATGCGGAGGCAGGATGGTGAGAGGCCCATTGTTCTCATGCTTTGAAGTAGCCACTCTCCCGGGCCAACAGTTACATAGACCAAACCTGGTCAGAGCCATAAATTCAGGGTCACATAATATACACCAACAGTGGTCAAGCTAATAAGCAATAGGTATGATTACATAGTTAATACAGGAACAGGAACAGATTTGCAAAGCATAGCAAAGTCAGGTTACAATATATAGCATGAATTCCCAGAAACCCTTGTTAGAATCTGCAGATTCTGACACACTGCCACCCGAAAAATCAATCTACCTCGGCTTATCTGGAAATTTCATATGAAAAGCTTTAACTAATTTAGGAGCATGAACATTTTCAGAATGAACCCATTCGTTCAGTTCCGGACCAAAATCTACCCACTTGACAAGATATAGCAAGCGGCCCCTACGCATTTTTGAATCAAGGATCTCAGAAATTTCAAAATGGGATCCCCCCCCCCTTCATCAGTGGAGGAGGAGTCGGAGGAGTTGGATGCCATGCCTTCGGCCCAGGATTCTTCTTCAGCAAGCTGAAATGAAAAACAGGGTGCACAGAACTCAGTGACTTAGGCAATTCCAGTTCAAAAGACACATCAGAAATCTTGCGCAACACTTTGTAGGGGCCGACATACTTCCACCCCAGTTTTCTGCTAGATTGCAGTCCATGTATATTTTTCGTGGACAAATAGACCGAGTCCCCTGGTTGTAGGTCCCAGCCCTCAGCCCTGCCACGATCCGCATACTTTTTGTAATCCTCTTTAGCTTTGTCCAGAGTCTTAGCAATCAGCGGCCATGAGTCTTGCAAATTTGCCCACCAACGTTTAAAGTCCGAGGTGGGGGTGTTTGGCATTTCTTCCAGGGTGGGTAGGGGTTTCCCTTCGAAGCCTCCCACCGCCATGAAAGGGGATACGCCCGTAGATGAGTGAATGGCATTGTTATAACTATACTCCGCAAATGGCAGTAACTCCACCCAATTGTCCTGGTGGTAGTTAGTGTAACATCTTAGAAACTGCTCCAGGATTTGGTTAGTTCGCTCGGATTGGCCATCGGTCTCTGGGTGGTAACCCGAGCTCAGGGCTGGTTCAATGTCCATCAAACTCAAAAGCTCCCGCCAGAAGTTGGCAACGAATTGACTGCCCCGATCGGATACCACACGCCTGGGGAAGGCGTGTAACTTGATCACGTGGTTGAAAAATGCTTTAGCCAGCCCCTTGGTGGTGGGTAACTGCTTAAACGGGGTAAAATGGGCTTGCTTTGAAAACATGTCTACCACCACCCAAATGACCATTTTCCCTTTCAAGGGTGGCAGGTTGGTGATGAAGTCCATAGCTATCGCCTCCCATGGGTGAGAAGGGGTGGGTAAAGGATGCAACAGTCCTGGGACTTTCCCTCCCCTCCTTTTGCACATTAGACAGGTCTGGCAGGCAGTAACAAAGTCCGAGACATCCTTGCGCATGCACGGCCACCAGAATTGTCTCTGGACTAGGTTGAGCGTCTTTAAGAACCCAAAGTGTCCTGCCAGTTTTGATGAATGACAAGTTAGTAGTATGTCTTTTCTTCTGGCTCGAGGTACCACGAGTTTGTCCCCATGATACCAGCACTTGTTTTCCCGGAGGGAGCATTCCTCTATGCTTCCCAATTCTTCGGCTTCTTCCGGGGAATAGTCTCCTTCCCCACTTATCCCCCCACGACTCTACCGCTGCCTGCTTGCTCTGGCTTCGGGTAGTGACAGCTCCTCCCAACTGTTGGGGGGAAAACATGGAGTCGAACACTTCTTCCTTTTGACTCTCGTGCTGGGGCAATCTGGACAGCGTGTCTGCTAACGAATTGGTTCTCCCAGGAAAATGCTTAAGCACAAAATTAAATTTCGAGAAAAAATCGGCCCACCGGAGTTGTTTAGCATTCAGGGACCTCTGGGTGCGCAGAGCCTCTAGGTTTTTGTGATCAGTCCAAATTTCAAAAGGGGTCTGCGCTCCTTCTAGCCAGTGCCGCCAGGTGGTGAGGGCCAGTCGTATGGCTGCTGCCTCCTTGTCCCATACTGACCAGTTCCTCTCTGTCTCATTGAACTTTTTTGATATATAAGCCAAGGGGTGTAATTTATTATCCTGTCCTTTCTGTAGGATGGCTCCCCCCATGGCTACATCAGAAGCATCCACATGAATCACAAACTCTTTGGTTTCATCGGGGTGGGCCAGGATGGGTTCCGAGGTAAATAGGGTCTTGAGGGTTACGAACGCTTTTTGGCAATCCTCAGACCAGGCTATTCTCTCCCCGGGCTTCCCTGCTTCCAGGCCCCTCCCCTTGGTTTTGAGAAGTTCAGTTAGTGGGAGGGTGACCGTGGCAAAGTCTTTTAGGAAGGTGCGGTAGAAATTACAAAATCCCAATAGACTCTGCAGCTGTTTTCTTGTTCGGGGCGCCTCCCATTGCACTACCGCCTCTACCTTGGCAGGATCCATCTCTAACCCTTTTTGGGAAATGCGATACCCCAGAAAATCCACCGAATCCCTATGGAATTCACATTTCGATAGCTTAGCATACAACTGATTTTTTAACAACGTAGACAGCACTTCTCGGACCAATTTTACATGCTCTTTCTTATCAGTAGAGTAAATCAAGATATCATCTAAGTAACATATCACCCCCTTGAATAAATGCTTGTGTAGCACCTCATTTATCAAGCTCATAAAGACCCCTGGCGCGCCACTTAATCCAAACGGCATCACCAGGTATTCGAACTGCCCCAAAGGTGTGTTAAATGCAGTCTTAAATTCGTCCCCCTCCCTGATGCGCACCCGGAAGTATGCATCCCGAAGATCCAACTTAGTGAACACCTTCCCTTTGGCCGCTTCTGTCAGCAGGTCCTTGATAAGGGGGAGGGGGTAGGCGTTAGAGGCCGACACTGCATTCAAGCCTCTGTAGTCCGTGCACAACCGTAGCCCCCCGTCCTTCTTTTTTCTGAATAGAACGGGGGCAGCAAATGGGGACTTAGCAGGGCAGATGAAGCCTCGCTCCAAGTTCTTGTCTAGGAATTTCCTTAGCTCCTCCCGCTCCGAGGGGCTCATGGAATAGAGTTTTCCCTTTGGTAACTTTTCTCCCGGGATCAGCTCTATGGCGCAGTCCGACAGTCTGTGGGGGGGCAGTTCATCTGCCTCAGTTTCGCTGAACACCCCCATTAGGTCTCGATATTCCCTGGGAACTGCGGAAGGTACCAGGGTGAGTGCCGCCACTTGGAGAGGTGCCGGGGGACCCGATCCCCATCCCAGGTCCCACTTATGATTATGGCACTTCTCGTCCACCCACGAAATTTTCCCTTCGCTCCATTTGATGTAGGGGTCGTGGGAGCTTAACCAGGGACTTCCCAACACCATGGGGAACTGGGTGTTGGGGGTGATGACGAAAGCTCTCCTTTCCCAGTGCTCCCCTTTCCCTACTATTAGTCTCTCAGTCTCTGCCACACAGGCCTCTTTCATCTCCGACCCATCCATCTGGGTAAACGTAAGTGGCTCTCCCAATGGGGTGACTTTGGGACCTAGCCCATCTACTACTAAGGGGCTAATCAAGTCCTGGGCACATCCTGAGTCAATTAGGGCACGTACCCGGACTTGGGTTCCCGTCCCGGGTGCTATCACAGTCACTACCATATACAGTAAGGGGCCAGGGATGCTCACCGGGGATGGCGCGTCATGGATGGGGACCTGCAGTTCTGCTCCGCTCACTGCAGGCCGTTGGAGTTTCCCGACATCTGTGCCTCCGTCAGCTCCAGCTCTCCTTGCTCGCTCGCTGCCCCTTCCAGCTGCAGTGCCCGGGGTTTGAACGAGGTCTTCCCTTTGCTGGGGGTGCTCCCGGCTACCGGGGTGGAGGTCTTGGGGGCTTTTCCGCCGCCGTAGGGGCATGCCGAGGCAAAGTGACTGCTCTCCCCACACCTCATGCAGAGCCCTTGTTTGAATCTGGAATCCCTGATCTCTTGGACGCTCAGTTTGGGCTTCACCTTCTGGGCAGCTTTTGCTTGGGCAGTCGCTGAAGTTCCCATCTTGATGAGGGTGAAGCATTCCTCCACGTCTGCAGCCGCTCTCATCCAGGTGGCTAACGAGCCGGGTCTTCCCCCTCGCAGCACCGTCTCATACACCTCGGGGTTAAGACCTTCCCTGTACTTTTCGATGAAGAGATCCTGGGTCCAGCCTCGAATTTTGGCTGCTATGCGCCGGAACTTGTCGGTGTACTCCCTCACCGAGGACCGCCCCTGGGTCAGCTTCCGCAACTGGTTCCGAGCCTTCTCTTCTCCCAAGGGGTCCTCATAGTGCTGCCTGAGGGCCCACATGAAGTTGTGCACAGAGCGTAACTCAGGCCTGGGGGCGTTGTGCAGGCTCACATACCAGTCGCTGGCTGTGTCCCTCAGCTTGGACCCTATGTAGCCAATCCGGTCCCTCTCAGTGGGGTAGAGGTGCCCCCAAGTGTCTAGGAACCGCTCGATCTCTATGAGGAAGAACCGCAGCTTCTCAGGGTCCCCATCGAAAGTAGCCATCAATGGATCGGCGGGGGCCTGGTGAATCATCGGTCCTGCCGGTGCCTGGGGGGGTGTGGGTACGGGTACGGGAACCGGGCGGGGGACGGGCTGTGGGACCTGCTGCGGCACTTGTTGCGGGACGACTCCCGCGGGAGCTCCCCCGGGGGGAACTGGTTGTGGCGGGACTCCCCCTCCTGGGGCTCCGGCCCCTCCTGGGGCTGGGTGGGCTGCTTGCATAGCCGTCAGGGCGTCGCGAAACTGGTACTGCAGATCGAGGGCTATCTCTCGCAATTCCGCGGTGAGTTGCAGCCGTAAATCTCCCATCATACGATCCAGGGTTTGGGTCTGGTCTTCCCCGTAGAGATTGGGCCCGCAAGGTGCGCCTCTCTCCTCTTCCAAGGGCGGGGGACGCCAGTCTCCTCCGTAGATCATCTCTCGCTCGTCTCCCAAAAAGCTCGGCTTCCCGTGCTCGGTGCGGTCTCCTTGGATCGACACCCGTGCCCCCTTCCGATCGTGCACCCACGAGTCGACGGTCCCGCGACCGAAATTGCTCCATGAGTACCTCGGGGTCACGCTCTGATGAGGAGGTGGTCGTGGGATGTAGTAAGCCCCCTGAGCCGTAGTCGCTGGCACTTCGGGCTCTCCACCGCTGCCTCCACCACCGGCACCCTGGTCCGCCGGGGTCACCGGTTGATCTTCGGTTGTAGGGATGGGAAGAGTACCGTCGTCTGACATGGTCAGGAACGGCCAAGTCCCAATCACAGATTAGACCTGCTTCTATTGTATACATTATCTCTGACAATCTGTGAGGCTTCTGCTCAAAGTAGTCAAGGATCAGATCTTTGTTGATGAAACACAGTTCTTTATTTCCAAGTTCTACATTGGTACAGGTTCTCGGATTATTGTCAGAGATAACGTATACAATAGAAGCAGGTCTAATATACCCTCCCGTACAATTTGAATTGCCCATAGGTAGCCAATCAACAGGGGGGGGAAACCGCGGGCAAAAGGTTCCCTGGCCATTTGCTTCCCACAGGAAAGAAAGTGAGGTGTGAAGCAGTAAATTTTCCCTTCCCAAACCAGACCCCTCAGATGTAACCATCTTCACATAACAAACGCTTTCCCCAAGGCTTTCGCACGTTGATAAGAACTGGTCCCTGTCCTCCCAGCAGGGAGGAAAGGAATGCGGAGGCAGGATGGTGAGAGGCCCATTGTTCTCATGCTTTGAAGTAGCCACTCTCCCGGGCCAACAGTTACATAGACCAGACCTGGTCAGAGCCATAAATTCAGGGTCACATAATATACACCAACAGTGGTCAAGCTAATAAGCAATAGGTATGATTACATAGTTAATACAGGAACAGGAACAGGTTTGCAAAGCATAGCAAAGTCAGGTTACAATATATAGCATGAATTCCCAGAAACCCTTGTTAGAATCTGCAGATTCTGACACGGATTCCCCACCCTGACCAGGGACTTGGCAGCCCTGCCTGGAATAGAACACAAAAGAGATACTGAAAGCAGGCTCTAATGGGGTCAGAAAACACTGCTCAACCAAGCATGTAGACATGCGGTTGCAGGCCCATAACTATGATGGGGCAGGATGGGGCCATGCCCCCTAAATTAAGAGCCTCGCCTCCACAAGCCAGGCTTCCGGAGAGCGGCATTTTTTTATACTCCTCAGTGAGGAGGGAGCCGCAATGCGAAAAGCAGCAGGAAGGATCCTTCCTTGCCGGCCACGAGGTAGGATCTCCCTCTCTTTCCCTTCCCCCTGCCCCCCCTTCCCGGATTTCCCAATGCTCCATCAATCAAAATTTCCTGGCTACGCCCCTGCACTATTGCTTCTGTGGATGCTCTTGCAGTTGCAATAAAAGCAGCATGAAAATTTTTCAGTGTGTGAATCCAGCACAGGTTTAACAGAAGAAGATGCATAATTCCCTCTCACCAAGATGAGGATGAAACAGCTTGAAGGCCAAGAGGTAAAAATTATTCTTTGCCACTGTTGTGGCCACAGTCTATATCAGGGCTTCTGTGGCTGCCCTTTTCCAGTAAAACAACACATTGGGGAATCCAAACACAGACACACACACACCCCAATACCATGTTTAATTAAGCTCAAGATCAAACTCTCTCCACCCATTTCCCTTGAAGTAGCATAAGATGCCCTCGACTTCAATAATGGATGTCTTAAGGAAGCTCAGACATCCAGAGCTGTTTGCCTTTTAGACACGGTAGACCAAAACCAGTATTAATAATAAAAGAATTGGCTTTGTTTTTGTCACTTGTGGGGGGGGGGGGGGTTACACCATGCTTCTAAGGCATTCCTAAAGGGATGAGTCATCTTGCAGACATATAAATTAGGCAGCAAAATCATGACAGATTAGAATTAATAGCACTGTTAAAGGATTTAAATGCCGAGGCAGGCCGCTGCAGAACCTTCCAAGAAGCTGATCGGCCCATACCAGGATCGCACAGTGCAGAAGACAGGAACGCAGCCCTTGCTACTGTAAATTGCTTAATTGGGAAATGAGGACGAAAGCTCAGAAGTCGCTTTATTTTTGTTTTAAGTGGAACAAAGCAACCAGTGTTTGGGCTACCGAGAACAAAGGAAGAAAGAGGAAGAAAGAGATGCAGTGTTTGCGGGATTTCGTTTTCAGAGAGGTTCAGCTGGAAGACAAACGTTCTTGAAAGGGTTTTTCCCCGAGACCCTATAAATTCCATAAACATTAGAGAGAGAGAGAATCTCTGAAACTTGTGTAATCCATGGCTGCACTCCAACCCTACAGATAGATGTAACAGCCAGCCATTGGGGGGAACCTCGAGGGCAAATAGGGACAAGGGGGAGTACAGCTAGTTCTAGGGCAAAAGCAGGGGGATTTCAGAGATACCAGTCAGATACCCAAGGGTCATTTCGAGCAGGAGCTCAGGGGAGCACAGCTCCGGGAGTTGGTGCTTTCCCCCCCTTGTGGGGGAATGCCTGCTTGTGTCATGGCTGCATGGCTGCATGGTCCCACCCCCTTCTGAAGGCTTCAGCCACCACTGAAGCTATCCTCCCAGAATAGGGGTATTTCTGAGGTTTGGATTAGTAGCTGTCCCCTCTCTGCCAGCTTTCTTTCTTTCTCTTTCTTTCTTTCTCTTTCTTTCTTTCTTTCTTTCTTTCTTTCTTCCTTTCTTCCTTTCTTCCTTTCTTCCTTCCTTTCTCTCTCTCTCTTTCTCCCTCCCTCCCTCCCTCCCTTTCCTTCTGACATACTTCCGGTGATGTCAGGTGGTTTAGTATATGCTAATGAGTTATGCTAATGAGCTCCTGCACCTCTTTTTCTACAAAATGACCCCTGCAGATACCAATCAGGCATGTGGGGCAATTCAGATCAAGACAGAGGGGAAGTTCAAGCCTCATCCCCGCAAACACATACAGAGCCAGTGATTGTTTCCTGACCAAAAACACCCCCAGGAAGTTACCATTCACCCAGCTGTGGCAGACATATGTGTGGTGGTGGGAAATGCCATCAAGTCACGGCCTACTCATGGCGACCTCATAGGGTTTTCAAGGCAAAAGATGTTGAGAGTTGGTTTGCCATTGCCTGCCTCTGGCTGTGGTCACACGTGCCAGTTGAAGTGGTGGGGAAGAGAGGCTATTTCCCCCAGAGGAATTTGACATGCAGTTGGGAAATCACACAGCCCTTTGGAGCTACAGCTGCAGCCCATCACTGTGTGATCAGACACAACTGTGGGTGAGTCGTTTTTGGGGGGGTTGCCATTTGTTTCCTTTGCACATAAACAAAGAATCAAGGAATGAGATGGGGCCAGCCTGAGCCATCCTGGTTAGGAGATCCCATATCATTTGTTTTCCCCAGCAGGATACACAGCAGGTCCCAGAGGCCATTGTAGATCAGAAGAATAGTGTGAGGGAAGCTTGAACCTCCCTTCTACTACAGTCCCACACACGAATCCCCCCCAAGACTTACAACTCGCCTCCTAGAGGCCTGTATGGCTCCCCGATAAGAATTACCAAGATATCAGATCGCTGTTGCTTTCAGAGTGTTTTCAGAATGTAAGTTTCAAGGCCTCGTGGGCTTAATTAATTCCTCTTCCATTCATCCAACCCCAACATTTTTACACTTTGATGAACCTTGTGAAAAGTGTGATGCTGGCACGAGACCACATAAGCAAATTAACTCCCGGCATTCCACGCCTTGGACCAGAACCAGTTACCTCTCTTTGCTATAAGCCACCACGAACCTGTGTAATCCCCCCCCCCCCTCGGTCGCATCTGTTCATGTTACAGCCTTTGGAATGCTGAAGCTGCATGCCGTAGGCAGGGAACGTCTAAGATGACTTAATAGGTCATTCCTATCTTTAAGTTTTGCCATTCAAAATAGAAACAAGTTTCTCTTGCAACCTTCTTGAAAGCATTGTGAGGGAAATGGAAACCAGTCCCTGGCCTTGTGGATCCCTGCCTTCCCTTCCCCCCCACCCAGCCTGAGAACTTTAAGAAGAAAAAATCCAGCATGACAGATTCAGTTAAATCTCGTAGCAAGGTTGCAGTCTCACCCCCAAATAAACACAACGCTGGCCTCCCCAAACTCCGCTGATTCCCTTGCAGCATATTTTGAAATTTAAAAAGGTCTTTGTTGCTGTGTCAAGGGCTGCCAAACAAGCCAAGAATAAATCAGAGGATCTTTTTTTCCTTTTGCCGGGTATTTATAACTACCAAGAAGTCACGTCACACAAACAGACGAGACCCTGGAAACAGTTCTAAATGATAAAAAGATAGTGTGCCAGTATTTTTAGCGCCGTTAATAACTTACTCTGTATAGGCTGGTTTGCACGCACATGTTTGTAATTTGCTTACTGCGATATAATGTACGCGAATGGATGACTATAAATAGGATTTCCTACGTTTTCTCATGTCCCCACTAACATAAGTCTTTACAACCATCTATAAGTCACGTGTGACATGAGTCAGGCTGAGAGTCCCCCGACCCAACTCATCAGGAGATTCACCTTTAAAACCATTCCAGTGCAGCTCAGAGCACTGCAAGGGGTAAAGGGACTTCTGCCTTCACTCCCTTGCCATTTTCCCTAGCGGAAATGGCTGCAGAAGGTTCTATTTGCCCTTGGCTCCACATGTATTGGGATCATGTGAGCAAGGACACATGGTGCCTGAGGAAGGGGTAAACAGCGCCCCCTAGAGTTGTTTCTGCTGGAGAAAGCAATGCGGAAGGCAGAACCCCTCCTCCTTTCTTTGGAACATTCTGACCAAGGCCCTTCCTGCACTCTCCTTTTAATCCATGTTCACCATAGTATCCTCCAAGCAATTCTGCACTAAAATCGAATTCAACCTTCTTTTTAATCCAGTTTTTTCCCCCATTCTGCACTAAAATCATAGCATTGGAAGGGACCTCCAGAGTCACCTAGTCCAACCCCTTGCACAGTGCAAGAAATCCACAAATACCTCCCCCTACACACACACACAGCGACTGCTGTTCCATGTCCAAAAGATGACAAAGAATCTCCAAATCTCCAGCCAAAGTGGCCTGGAGAAAATTGCTTCCTGACCCCAAAGTGGCA
Organism: Lepidodactylus listeri; assembly: GCA_029233225.1. Classification (NCBI taxonomy): domain Eukaryota; kingdom Metazoa; phylum Chordata; class Lepidosauria; order Squamata; family Gekkonidae; genus Lepidodactylus; species Lepidodactylus listeri. The sequence continues at coordinate 27,168,657 of JARCFY010000022.1, forward strand.
ATCTGCATTTCCCTGGGCGTGTAAGAATGGGCCACAAGAACTAAGCACTGAGGCAACCCTCCCTGCCCTCCCTCTCAGGATGTGCGCAAGTTCACAGAACCAGCATTGCTGTCCGATGGCCATCGAGCCTCTATTTAAAAACCTCCAAAGAAGGAGAGCCCAACCACCTTCCGATGAGGACTGTTCCACTGAGGAACCGCTCTAACTGTCAGGAGGTTCTTCCTCATGTTTAGCCCACAGCTCTTCTGATTTCATTTCAACCCATTGTTCTAGTCTGACCTTCTGGGGCAACAGAGACCAACTGCATACCATCTGCTAGATGACAGCCCTTCAAGTACTTGAAGGTGGCAATCATGTCACCTCTCAGCCATCTCCTCTCCAGGCCTAAAGATACCCAGCTCCTTCAACCTTTCCTCAGCCTTCTTTTTATCCCAGGTTTTTCCCCCCTTCTGCGTGACGTTACCTCCCTTCAGGGGTTGGCCCCGTTTCAGCCTGCTTTTGCCTCTGGTTATTTGGATGCTGTTTCGCCATGAACTTAAATTGCCTCGACTCGAACACTGAGAAAATCCGGAGTGGCAGGCAAATGCGGGAAGGACCCCTACCCTGAGCAATGGAGTGGTTGTTAAGGTGAACCGCCGGTGATCATGTGACTGTGACTCGTGTAACACACCATATTTTGCTAAGCCCTCAGTCCAGACTGAACCAGGCCTCTAAAAGCAAGAGGAAAAATTAAGGAAGAGTTGGATGAATTCTCAACAGAAGAAAAAAGCAGGACTCTATTTGAGCAAGTGTAGGACTGATATCTGCTTGGAGGCCTAAGATAGCCTTGTCATGACGGACTGCCTCCCAGGGTTCTGGAGGAATGAGATGCAGATGGAAGGAGCAATGTGAAACCCAAGCGGTGTTATCGAGTGTTGTGGTCATCTTCCCAGCAGCTGGGGCGGCCTCATCAGAAAGGTCCATGTCGAGAATTCAAGTCTCGCTAGATGGGGGAGAAGGGGTTTCACATATTCTTCTGGACCAAGTCCACACACACCCTCCTCCAAAGGGGAAAAAGAGATGAGCTCCACACAGAGCGTGCCAAAAGACATCCGACTCACGCGAGCAGCAGGCAGAGAGGTATGACTGGCAAAGAAGAATATACGTTGGCGGAGGGCCTTCATTTCAGATATAAGACAACCGTGTTTCCAAGTGAGGTCAACGTTCGGTCAGAGGGATACCAAAAGCTATAAACGTGTTCACAAATTGTTACGCTGGGGACCAAATTAGCCTCCGCAATATTCAGCAAACCCCACACAGCACATTTATCTACTGAGAGAGGGAGAGGAAAAGCGTCTAAATTCTTCTGAAAAGGCTTCCCCAATGAGACGGGAAAGGTCTCCTCGTGACATGTTTTAATAGCTGTTTTATTAACTGAATGGTTTAAATGCATGGCCCTCTGTGGATTTTATGGGGACACTGCCCCAAATGTCTTTGAAATGTACCCGGGCACAGCAGCAAAGTCAAATGGGACAATTTCACTCTTTTATAATTCTTAACTGTTTCCTACGTACGCAGTCTTGAAATGGAGTCTAAGAAGATCTGGTATTTTTGGAGGGAAGGAACAGGGAAAGAAGATCAGTCTACTGTAACACTGGCATTTTATTTAATCTTTCCCCCCCTCCCTGAACTGGCCTTTCTTGCTAACGGGAGATAGTTTCAACAAAGCCATCTCAATTCACCCCGCGTATCAGGAAAGGGAACACACAGCTGAATATTTCAAGCTCCCTCTTTTCAACATGTAATAGAATCATCCAGGTTATTAGCTGTTAGGCTGTGGTTATCAAATTTAATCATATGGAAACGGGCTGCATCCGTGCCTCATTTTCCACTACGGTAAATATTATATCTGCAGGTAGCAAGTTAATGGCGATGGACATAGTATTTTGTGTTCAAGGAGGTAAAAAGATCGTTGAAACCTCACAGCCACCTGCTGCAGTGAAGATAGCAAGGGACGGGAGAGAAATCACATACCTCCCTTCCAGAGAGCTGCTTAGGCCATGACATTTAGTCAATTAGTGGCTTGGCGTAATCAATTAAAAGCCTTTTGATTGATTAAAAAGGTACATCCCTGTGACTCAGACGGCAGATGTTTTAAAAGAATGTTATATTTAGGCAGGCTAAGAACTTTGCAGCAAACACATTCAGCAGACGAACGCACAGTTTTGACAACTGATCGCTCGGAAGCCAAGATTCAGATAGGGTCTTGTGGCCTCTGCTGTTTGCCACCTGACTCAGTCACTGCGCTGAACAGCTCTGAGGCTGCGCAGCAGCTGTGGCAGTGGGAGTTGGTTTGTGTGTTTGTTTTTATTATTTCAGTTTATACCCTGCCCTTCCTGCGAACGGGCTCAGGGCGGCTAACAGCAATAAATAGTACAATCTCAAATAATACAATCAAATAATACAATAAAACTAATTTAAAACATTTTAAATGGGCAGTGGTTAACTGTGCGTGTTGGCCAGCAAGGCACTTTGAGTGCTCTTATGGATTTTGATATTCATGGGCTTGAACTTGGGTTGCTAATGTTGGGGGGGCCATGTGCATTCTCCATTGTAGGGGAGGGCTCCGGCCCATGCCGGGGGGCTGACACCCTGGACAGTTCACCTGGGACAGGGGCAGAAGACTCCTTCTGCCATGAGGTTTCTTTCTGCTGCATCACACTGGTCAACCCCTGCCCCCTCCAACGCACCTAAATGAATTATGCTGGCATGGTTGCCTAGCGGCTGGTGGTCGGGCCATCACCCAGTCAGCCAGAGCCATTAACTAACAATAGAAATGGCCAGGTGAGTCATCGGACCTCACCCAGGTGTATAGTTCCTGTTTAGTTTCAGTTTCTGCAATATTGTCCACCCCACGGCCCTCCTCCTTTTGTCCATCTTTAACCTATGACAAGGTCAGAAAGGGACGGACCGCCTAGTAGGTGTGTTAGTGGGATGTGGTTAGCGCTGCCCACCCCCAAGACCACCTGATAAAGGACCCTGTACAGAGGCATTCGGTCTCTTGAGCCATCGTCCCCTGTCTGCTTTACTACGCCTTATGCCCAGCTTGCTATACCCATACCCTTGCCTCCATCTTTAAATCTCTGGACTCATGATCCAAGAGAACCACATGGTTTCACAGGTTCGAGCCTCGTGTCCCATATTTTTCTATATTTTCCTTCCCCATCCAATTCTTCCATCGGTCGGACAACTCATCTCTAGAAAGGTAACGTATTGCTTCCCCCTCATCGAAATCCTGCTCATGCAAACGTGCTACTTTCTAGCATTATTCCTTAGGCCTGTGTGATTGTGTGTGTGATTACGTTTTTGGTGTGCTTGAACAACATTACCCAGTAAACGGCATTGAACTTACTATCTGCCTCACGTGCCTCTTTCCTTGAGAACTCCCAGGAGGGGTGGGACCCTGGTATAGTTGGCAAGAACCCGTGTATTTCGCCAATTGCTAAACATAAATCAGAGCAATTCGGCTAACATACGGACTCGAATCTGGGAGAACCGGGTTTGATTCCCCACTCCTCCACTTGCAGCTGCTGGATGACCTTGGGCATGCCATAGTTCTGTCAGAGCTGTTCTCTCAAGGACAGTTCTGGAAAGAGCTCTCTCAGCCCCACCTGCCTCACAGGGTGTCTGTCATGGGGAGGGGAAGGGAAAGGAATTTGTAAGCTGCTCTGAGACTCCTTCAGGTAGTGAAGGGCAGGGTATGAATCCAATCTCCTTTCCCTTCCCTCCTCCTCCCTCCTCCTCCTCCTCCTCTTCTTCTTCTATGCCAGTTTCTACAGCCAGAAAAATAGGTGGGCCACCCTCTGAAGTTGCCGTTTCCTCCACGGCTACTGATCTCTATAGTCTCGGCTCAGTTTTAATCCTGGGAGAAGTTCAGGCTGTACCTGGAGGTACAGTTCCCAAACTGGAGCTGGTTAATGCTACAATAAGGCTGCGGCCACAGACTAAATAATCCACTTTCAATCCACTTTCAGTGCCCTTTCCAACTGGATTTTTACCGTGTGAACTGGCAAAATCCCATTCAAAAGTGCACTGAAAGTGGATTATTTAGAGTGTGTGACTGCTAGGGCTGTCAAGACCCCCGGAGGGGTGGGGAAACCCCTGCTCGATCAGGCCACCGGGGGGAACCCCAGCCCCAAATTGCCGGGCTGCGGAGACGTGCCCGGCGTGATGACATCACCCAGACGTGATGTCATCACATCGGGCACATTTCGGGGGGGATGCTCTATCGTTCGAAGGAAAACTCTATGGTTTTCCCTCGGATTATAGTGGTTTCGCCCCCAATGTGCCCGACACGATGATGTCACTTCCGGGTGACATCATCACAGCACGCACGCTTCACGCGTGTACCACAAGACTCCCGAAGACGAGGAGGACTCCCCCCGCTAAAAGGCAAGCAAGACTTTGCAACCTTAATGACTGCAGCCTAGGGGGTGTTATTGGGAGAATAAAGTGGAGGAGGGAAAAAGGAATACGTTGTGATTTTGAGTCTGTCACGGCAGAGCCCGGTAGCCTGGCTGGGCAGACAGGCCGGCAAGCACGCCCTGGGTGTGACTTGGATGGAGAAAGTCAGCAGAGCGTTGCAGCAAGTCCCAATCTCAAAGCAGAGGCGTAGTCAAAACGTACCGGAGGTCAGAGTCCATAAATCAAGCCGAGGTCAGTCAGGAGCAGAGCTGAAGCCGAAGTCAAGGAATGCCGAGGGTCAAAAGCCGGGGGCCAGGATCAGGAAGCAGAGGTCAGAAGTCCAAGAAGCAAGCCGGGTCGGAAGCCAGAGAATCAGTCAGGATCAGAGGCAAGGTACTCACGGGACGGAGGGCTCTGACAACGATGTTGCCAGCACGGATTGCTACCGGCCGGCAGCCTTGTTAAGTAGTGTTCCTGCTCATTAACCACTTAGCACTGCTGTGCGAAGTCCTGGTTTCTGTCAGTATTCAGGACTTAATGCTCTTCGCCCCTGCCTGCGTGCTTCCTTGCGTCGCCTATACAGCTCTTGCCTGCTCCTTTCACAGAGCCTGCTGACAGGTGGAGGCGAGTCTGGTGGTGAATTGCTTGGTCCAGCAACTGCCTGACCAGCCTCAGGTGGGCCTTGCTGAGAACTTGGCTGTGGATCCTCTGAAGGACTTACGTCTTTCTTAGTTAACTGAGCCAAGTGCTCCTGTCCTCGGCTGTCAGGCACTGGGTCTGGGGCTAAGTCAGGGGCAGGCATGACAGAGTCCCCTTTCAGAAGAAAAGCAGGGTATAAAAATTCTGTTTGTTTAATTTCTATCCCTCCCTCACTGCCAAGCAGGCTCAGGGCAGCTTACATTAAAAGTTAAAAAGCATTAAAACACAAATGATAAACATCATAAAACTTATACTCATCACAAATAAAGTGCTGGTGGGAGCATAACAATACCTAGTGGTCCCATTTTTACCCCATGGTAAGATGATGACAAAGGAGTATGGCCAAAGTCCGTATCCGGTATATCACCGGCTGTTGTTGATAGCATAGAGGGCCTTACCACAGTTCAGTTGTTATCAGTAGTAGTTATCTAAATAAATAACAATTGTCAAATTTCACAGTACAACCCCAATCCCTAAGCCACCACTGTGCAGCCTGGCTCAGCCCTTTGGCAGTCTAATTAGTTTGCAGGCCGCAGCCCAACGCGGAATGTTTGCAGGCTAATTAGTCGACATTTCGCAGCATCCCAGCTCAGCTCCTTCGCGCACCGACTAGCACTTTGGCTTTGATCCAGCAAGCTCAGTGCTCGGACCTTTAATAAACCTCATCTATCCTGAGCAGCTAAGCTCAAAAAAGCATCCTTTACCCTCTTTCAGTTACTGCACAAATTACATCCCCAGCACTTTTAGTTGTCAGTCAATTTTACATCAGCAGAATACACACACACAAAAAAAAAATCTCTGATTTCCTCACAATGTTAAGATGCCTAGTATCACTCACCTCAAAGTCAAAGGTTTACATCGAACTGTGATGTGAAAACAAATCCAATAATTCCTATCAATTAATCTTTCAGGCCTCCAAAGATGCCTGCGAAGCAGCTGTTATTCACAACTTGTTTCAATCTTATATTCTATTGTGTTTCATGACTACACCGTGGCAACTGGAAAACGACACCATGTGCCAACTGTTCCCTCTAAGCTGAGTCAGTGTGAGCTAGCTCACAGTTTTTTAGCCTCTGGCTCACACATTTTTGTCTTAGCTAAGGAAAGATGGCTCCAGTGCAGATTAATTGATGCAGTAGCCAAATCGCTTGCTCACAACTTTAATGCCAGGAGCTCACAAAGTCGGATTTTTGCTCACAAGACTCCACAGCTTAGAGGGAGCACTGGAGCTCTTCCCCATCTTTGGCAGGAAAGGAAAGTACCAAGTGGAAGGGACCTCCTTCCCCCATCCCAGCCCACTGCTCTGTAAACCAAGGGTTTTAGATCAGGATGCTGGGTAAATGACAGTCTGTGCTCAAAAGCCAGGTCAGCTGCCCGGGATAAATTGCAGCAACCTGAGCATTAGCCATGACCTCAGAAGATCGGAAACTCCTAATTTAACTGTCTTTCCAACAAGGTCAGTCTTTGTGTGGATGGCCAAGGATGGGGAGACATGGGCCGGGCAAGAGAGGTTTCCTTTCAGCAGAGAAAACAAGTTGGCAAATGGCCAAAATGTACGAGCGCCTTGCACAAGAAGTATATGAATGTCCGTTGACAACCTTACCACAGATGATCTGTGACTCAACAGTTAGATCACCCTCCTGGCATGCAGAAGGTCCCGGTTTCAATCCCTTGCATCTTCAGTTAGAAGCATAGAATCATAGGGCTGGAAGGGACCTCCAGGGTCATCTAGTCCAACCCCCTGCACAATGCAGGAAATTCACAAATACCTCCCCCTCCACACCCCCAGTGACCCCTGTTCCATGCCCAAAAAATGACAACAACAACAAAAACCCCTCCAGGTTCTCCAGCCAAACTGGCCTGGAGAAAAATTGCTTTCTGACCCCAAGCTGGTGATCAGCATTTCCCTGGGCGTGTCAGTTGTAAAAGAGCAGACAGTCTACCTGCAACCTTGACAAGTTGCTTCCAATCAGAATAGACAAGATGGACCTTGATAGACTAAGGGTCCGTTTCAGCAGAAGGTAGTTTCACCTAGTCAACATCAGAAGGCTGTGGACCTGGACAAAGGGTGTAGCGGCCAAGGGGTGTCTCCCTGTGACCTCAACTGGACTCAAATTATGGAGAGTGGTAGATCAAGATGGGTAGCCAAGCGGTGTTTGTCTGTAGCCGTAGAAAAGAGCAAGAGTCCAGAAGCACCTTAAAGACTAACAAAATATGTGGCAGGGGTTGAGCTTTCGTGAGTCACGGCTCACTTCTTCAGAAACAGCTACAAATGGTAAAGTTATCCGTAAGGAAATCTCTTCCTACCAATAATGCGGCCACCTATGTAGCTCTCTAAAAACAACAACTGTATCAACAGTAGTTATTGATTCAAACGCTGTAATCTGAGCATTGCCTCCGTCGTGATGATCTTGAATGATCATGCATGTCTACCTATAGACAATAGATATCTATGGCTCCTGGTAGAAAATACATCTTTCGTTGTCCTGCAAGCTATTCAGAAATTGTCCTCTGGTCAATATATCAAATGTCATGTCCGTGATGGTCTGAAGGATTTGTTTTCAAGTTGTAGGGATGCCAGCCTCCAGGTAGGACCGGGGGAAGGAGGAGGAGATTGGATTTACACCCCACCCTTCCCTTGGAGTCTCAGAGCGGCTTACAATCTCCTTTCCCTTCCCCTCCCCACAACAGACACCCTGGGAGGTAGGTGGGGCTGAGAGAGCTCTGAGAGGACTGTCCTTGAGACAGAGAACAGCTCTTGAAAGAACTTGTGACTGACCCAAAGTCACCCCAGCAGCTGCATGTGGAGGAGTGGGGAATCAAACCTGGTTCTCCCAGATTAGAGTCCGCGCTCCTAACCTCTGCACCAAACTGGCTCTCTTCAGAGTACAGAGATCAGTTCCCCTGGAGGAAATGGATGCTTTGGAAGGTGGTCTCTATGGCATCGTAGCCCACAAAGGTCCCCGTCCTTCCCAGGCTTTGCCACCAAATATCCAGGAATTTCCCAACCTGGATATGGCAACCCTGCCGCCCATCCCCCATGGGGGGATGCTGAATCTGAGCACCATATAATTAATTGTCCCTTTGCTCCATGATGAAATTCATCATTCAGATATAAATGGGATCCATATGCTAGTTGGCGCAAACAGCTTTTGCCCTCAAGGGGGAAACTGCACGACCAAGCACGGGTTACAAACGCCATTACTCTAGCAACAGGCAGAAAGCAGCTCAGCACCCATCTACTTGGAAACTCCGAACACAATAAAAGCTTTTCCAAGTCTTCTGACTCCTTATAAGGCAATAATGTTCAGAAACATGGAGTTATTTATATCCCACTTTTGGGGGGATTTTAGAGGGAAGGCTGGAATGTTTGCAGTTCAGCTGAAGGATCAAGGACTAAATGGAAATCTTCAAACGGCAGCCACTCTGTTCCCATAACCCTGTATCACATGGGGAGCTGCCATCTCGGTGACAATTAAAAAATGCTTGTGGTCGTGGTGCAGCAGTCACAGGAACAGATGTCGTAAGAACAAATCATAAGGATACATCAGGGGCAATGTATTATAATTTTCTTGCTTGCTTTGGGGGGGGGGGAGGGAATGAAATCGTAAGATACTTTGGGTAGTGATTCTGCAAAGCATTCTCAACCGGTGTAGACTCAACACCACTTCTCTATAAAGCTGGCATCTCCAATGTGGAGCCCGTGGGCACAGTGGCACCCACTGACACTTTTTTCTGGTGCCCCGCCCTTCACTCAGAGTCGCAGAGCGACTTACAATCCCCTTTCCCTTCCCCTCCCCACAGCAAACACCCTGTGAGGTAGGTGGGGCTGAGAGAGCTCTGAGACAACTGTCCTTGAGAGAAAAGCTGGTACAGAGCTATGGCTTGCCCAAGGTCACCCAGCAGCTGCATGTGGAGGAGTGGGGAATCAAACCCAGTTCTCCAGATTAGAGTCTGTGGTCTTAACCACTACATCAAAATGGCTCTTGCTGGCTCTCACTGGAATCTGACTGGCTGTGCAAATTTTTGTTTAATGTTGCATTGGTAGCAGCCATTTTGTTGCAGCCATTTTGTACTTGCATCCACCATGCTGTCTCAGTGTTTGAAAGGTGTCCACAGACTCAAAAAGGTTGGGGATCCCTGCTATAAATCATACTTCAGGAATCAGAGGCTAACCCTTAAAGCACACCCTTCCTCTCTCTGTTGCTAGCTTCTCAGGCCCGTAGCTATGGTGGGGGTTTTTTGGGGGGGCTCTGTCCCCCCCTTCTTAAATGCACAGTCCCACAAGAATTTCTCCTGTAAATGCTTTTTTCAATCATTTTAAAACATTTTTAAAGGCATGCACTCCTTTAAGCAGAGTGGGGCACTGTAGTTGACTGATTCCTGCACTGAGCAAGGGGGCTGGAGTAGGTGACCTCTAGGTTCCCTTCTAACTCAGTGTCAAGAAACTGGTCTCCTTTAAGAGAGTTTTTCTGCCTAAGTGTTAGCTTTCTTGACTATAGAAGTCATCACTCCCACCTGCTGGCGTGTTTTCAGAATTGTTGCTTAGGCTGGCAGGAGTGATTAACTTGCAGCAGCTGAGAATTATCATCTCAAGGTCGACAGGTTGCAATTTAGAGATCTCTCCTGGTAACAGCTTTCTATTGGCTAAATGGCTTTTCTTTCTGCTCTGAGAACTTCAGCCTCATCAAAAAAAAAGCTTGCCCCACAAAAATCCTGGCTATGGCCCTGCAGCTCCTATTCCCTTTGCCATGGTTTGGTAATATGTCTGTGTCGACTCCTGCTTCATCTGGGTTTACAAACCAGGGTTTTTATGTTTTCATTGGGAACAGTCAGGGGTCATTTCGTAGAAAAAGAGGTACAGGAGCTCATTAGCATAACTCATTTGCATAACTCATTTGCATATGCCACACCCCCTAACATACCGGAAGTGTGTCAGAAGGCAACACCCACCCCTCAGGCTCCACTAAAAGGTGAGTGAAACTGACCTGCTCTGCCTCCATTCCCTTCCCCATCCAATACTTTGTGCAATAAAAATAAACGTAAAGAACACACCCTCATTCTCTTCCTGCTCCCTTGAAACCACCAGGTTTCAAGTAGACTTGAGATACCCAGGACATGTGCACCACCCATCCCTTTCCCTTCCCTTTCCCTCCCCACAACAAGACACCCTGTGAGGTAGGTGGGGCTGAGAGAGGTCTTTTGAGAACTGCTCATGAGAGAACAGCTCTGAGAGAACTTGTGACTGGCCCAAGGTCACACCAGCAGCTGCATGTGGAGGAGTGGGGAATCAAACCCGCTTCTCCCAGATTAGAGTCCAACTCCTGACCACTACACCAAACTGATGGGGTGGAAGCTGCTGAAGGGTTGGTGAAATTTCTCCAGTACTTATGTGCCATGTGCCCCGATAAAAAATGGTACACTTAGAAAATGTATATGCCACCTTGAGCAAGTCTCTGGAAAAGCAGCATACAGTCATAAAAGGAACGATGATAAAATTATCAATAACAAAACAAAACATTAAAAACAATAAAGACCCTAGCAGGGCTTTCCCCGGGGCGCTGCGCCTCTGCACTGCTCAGGGAAGCCGAGGAGGGGGCGGGGCTTGGTCATGTGCCCGCCCCCTGGGCTCCTCACTCCCGGAGCTGTGCTCCTGTGCGCTCCCGCTCCAACGGACCCCTGGGAACAGTGGTTTTGGCCACTGGATGTTTTGGACTAGATGAGCCACTGGCCTGATCCAACAGGGCTCCTCTTACCTTCTTATTAGGGGTGCCATGAATTTCACTGTGAACACCCTTGATGGCCAAACTTACCATGTTCAAAGGTAGCAATCAGGTGCGAGCCGATTGTTCAGTCTGTTCGGTTCATGTCGAGGGGCCGCCAGTGCCTTCCAAACCAGTTCGCATCAGGGTTTCCCCAAAACTGTGAATGTACAAGGATGCTGCTGATTCAAATTTCTTGGCAGTCATTCACATCACTTAGTGTTCCTTAGAGCAAAGCTTACGTCCAGCGGCACCTTTAAGGACAACATGCGGGCAAAAGCTTATACCCAGAATCAAATTTTTTGGTCTTAAAGGTGCCACTGGCCTCACAACTTTGTCTATTGCTTCAGACCAATATGGCTACCCACCTGAATCTAAGAATTACTTAGCCAGTCACCGGAGGGTAGGACACAAGATTTATTGATGCTTAAGTGTATGATTCGTGAGTGATTCGATTTGGTTTGCATCAAGTTTTCCCAGATTTGTGCTGATTCTAGCTGACCGGCAGCCATGAGGGTCACTAAGGACTCCTTAGCTAAACACCGAAGGATTTTATTGAACCCCAGCATTTATTGGTGACTGATCTACATGATTTCTGGGTGATCTGTCTATTTGTTTAAGTGCCTACTGAGCAGGGTAGCTACACAGAGGAGGAAGAGACCTCAGTTAGGGGCTGGGTGAGAAGGCGCACGCGTGAAAAGCCAGTTGTGTGGTCCTGCATCGTTCGTAAGCAAGACAGTGAAACAACCTGCTGAAAACTGCCAAGCAGCTCAATGAATTGTCAAACTGATGGCTGAAAAATCAGGTCTCTGTTTACAACCGGAGAACAAGGTGTGAGCTGAACCCATGGGTGTTTGTGCGTCCCTAGTTTTTATGGGGCTGCCAAATTTCTCCACCAGATGAAACTTTCAGATGAGCTCAAAAGCTGTTGATCAGGCAAAAACTTCTAGAGAGTTCTGGGAGAGCGTAGACGAATGTTGACAAAATATGACAAAACCCCACCATCACCTATATGTAAAGCTCAAGGAAATCTGTCTCAACGTATCTGAAGAAGTGTGCCTGCACATGAAAGCTTATACCCAGAATTAAACTTTGTTGATATTAAATGTGCCACCGGACTCAAACTATGTTCTTTTCTCAGTAAGTCCTTGAGAAACTTGAGAATACTTGAATACAAGCAACGGATGACCTTTTCCCTTAATAGTAAAAGATTGATCGAAGCTGACTTGGAAAGCACATCTCTGGAGGTTGTAGAATCTGCCACTCTTTTCCCCTTTCCAAATGTCAGCTTCATGAGAAGTCACTGTGAAAAGGGTAGGTGGGAGACCAATGCGCCCTCTAAACTGTGGAGTCTTGTGAGCAAAAATTATTTGTGAGCCGCAGGCATTAAAGTTGTGAGGGAGCGATTTGGCTACTGCATAAATTAGTTTGCTCTGGAGCCATCCTTCCTGAGCCAAGACAAAAATGTGTGAGCTGGAGGCTAGAAAACTGTGAGCTGGCTCGCACTAACTCAGTTTAGAGGGAACACTGGGGGAGACCCATAATTTTTAAAAGTTTCTCCTCGATGTTTCTGTTTTTGTTTTGCATTGTTAAAATAAATACACACCTTAGGTGCCTTTGTTGCTTGTGCATTTCGAGGCACAATTAAAGGTCTGGAGATTTAAACGGCATCCCTAAAGAAAAGAGCCAATCCTAACTTTCCTCTAGCTCAGTGGTACAGAACAAGGATCCCCAGAATGGTGCTGTGGCCGCCAGGGTGCACGCCAACATCTTTCCTGGTGCCCACCAAGTGTTTTTAGAAAGCAGGCAAGGCCAGGTAGGGATTCAGCCCAGCAACGCTCCTGATTGGCCATTGGGGATTGAATTGGCTGTGTTGATTTCTTTAAAACTTTGCTTTGCCAGCTGTTGCCACCACCACATGCCAGCTGTTGCCACCACCACATGCCACCACCACATGCGCCAGCTGTTGCCACCACCACATGCGCGACTGAAGGTAATCCGTGGCAGCCAATTCATGGCTGGCCTCGCCTCCTGCGGCAGCCATTTTGTGGTTACATCCACCACATGGTATCCGAATTCCAAAAATGGCCACAGGCTCAAAAGGGTTGGGGAACCCTGGTGTAGAAGGTACTTCAGAGGTCCCCCAAGAGAGACCGTTGTGTGTGTAGGAAGCGCCCTTTCAAAAATAGCGGCCTCTGTCGTGATGATCCCCATGGTGGCCATTTTGTGGTGGGGCCTGCTACTCTTCCCAAAAATTCCAGAAACTGTCACAGGTTCAACAAGTCTGGTTGCCCTTTAAATAAAGCCTGAAGGTTTCCACAGGCATATTAGTCTGCAATATGTTGTGGATATAATATTTTGCATATCAAGTGAAGTGAGTTATGGTTACACAAGCGTCTGCAACAGCAAATGTATTCGTCTTCATCACCTCAAGACTCTTTGTTAATTTTGGCTGCCATAGAGTACAACGGCTACTACTCTGCAATTTGCCAATTTAGCCAGAGTGAAGCAATAATTAGATGTAACTGTTTATTTTAATTAGAAATACCCCTCCAGACTACTAGTTCCACCAGTCTAGTGGCATTCCAGCTCCGGACGTGTTTAACGTGTAAAAATGATGAACAAAGATATTAATTTCTGTCATTTCAGGAGAGAGACAAAGATATATATATATATATATATATATATATATATATATACACCATCGGCTCCCAAATAACCCTATCAAAACGAACAGAACAGTTCTGGAGCCAGTGAGTTTTGGCTTGAGACCAACGCGAATTACTCTGAATTAATTTGTCTTTTTCACTTGAGGAGGTGGGTTGCGTATTTTTTCATCAAGACGGCAAAGTTAAAATGATCACACATGCACACACACACACAGAAATCTCCAGACCAAACTAAAACTGGTTACCATGGTGAAATTATGGGTTTCTTGGGCTGCCAAGGCAAACAGCGTATATCCCAATTTTGGCAAGCGTGTGGAAAAACGGAGATGTCCCTGCGGACTCACTTGGTAACATATTTCAGTTATTATTGTTATTTGAAGAGCGCTCGGAGGGGAGAGAAGAAGGGGGGGGGGAGGTAGATGTCTTTGAATTTTCCAGTTTGATTTCATCAAAAGACGAAAATCTTACCGGGTACTTCAAGGACTGCACTCATCGGGGAAATGTTTCAACATGTATAGCCTCATGGGTATGGCTCAGCCTTCGAGTATGCATGCTAATTCATCAGTAATTAAAACACGACATCGCCTTGGCCGTTTTGGAGGGTCCGTCAACTCTTACCTCAGCTTGTTGGGGGGGCTGGGGGCTCTGCTGCCCCCAAAGAGTTAGCCTTCCCTTCTGAACCAGGGATTTCACATTTGAAAGGACGCCCATTTTTGTCAGAAGATCCGATTTGCTTTGTCCCGCTCATGCAGCGAACAACCGGACTGTCCATGACTCCGCAGATTAGGGGGCAGCCAAGATTTGTTGCATCCTCTGGGGCACGGTGGAAAGGGGTGAGCTTAGCTATGACATGGCCCTCGGGCCCCACTTAATAGCCAGCAGATGCATCGTTTCAATGACAGGTCTCTTTATTGGTCCCAGCTAGTGCTGCCGGCCTCCAGGTGGAGCCTGGAGATTTCCCAGAATTCAAAACTGATCTCCAGGTGACAGAGATCAGTTCCCCAGGAGAAAATGGCTGCTTTGGAAGGTGGACTCTCTGGCATTACACTCTGCTGGGGTCTAGGGTTGCCAAGCTCCTGCTGCAAATCAGTTGGCTGGCTGACAGGGAGACTTACCGTGTGGGGGGGGGGGGGGCCCTAACCCCAGCATCTCAGTGATATTGCCAGCAATGCAGCAACAAAACTTCTGGCGTCATCACGTCACTGTTTTGGCCCAAATACCAGAGTGCCCCCATGTCACCAGTGTCGGGATGCCTGCCCCCAGGTGGGAGTGGGATCCCCCGAATTTGGGGGCCCCTGTTTCAAGACCCACCACCCGGCACAACGTCCCCAGCATTGATTGCCTGCACAGATGGCTAAAAACGTTGTTTTGGCAGCAGCTGCCGCCACAAAACAGGGATCTTCACTCTGTAACTGATGGCAACCTGCAGTGGCCATTTTACGGCAGACTCCGCCTCCTGCAGTAGCCACTCTGCGGCAGCCATTTTTGTCACTGTACCTACCACCAATGCTCCCTCTAAGCTGTGGAGTCTTGTGAGCAAAAATTCTACTCTGTGATCTTCTGGCATTTAAGTTGTGAGCCAGCAGTTTGGCTGCGGCATAAGTTAGTTTGCTCCGGTGGCATCCTCCCTGAGCTAAGGCAAAAATGTGTGAGCCAGAGGCTAAAAAAACTGAGCTAGCTCACACTAACTCAGCTTAGAGGAAACACTGCCCCCCAACACTGTATCAGAATTCCAAAGGTGCCTGCAGGCTCAAAAAAATCTGCCCCCCCCCCCCCCCACGATCAGTGTTCCCTCTAAGGTGAGTTAGTGTGAGCTAGCTCACTGTTTTTTAGCCTCCGGTTCACACACTTTTGTCTTCGCTCAGGAAGGATGGCCAGTTTGGTGTAGTGGTTAAGTGCACAGACTCTAATCTGGGAGAACCGGGTTTGATTCCCCACTCCTCCACTTGCACCTGGCTGGATGACCTTGGGCAAGCCATAGCTCTGGACCAGCTGTTCCCTCAAGGACAGCTTGGGAAAGAGCTCTCTCAGCCCCACCTACCTCACAGGGTGTCTGTTGTGGGGAGGGGAAGGGAAAAGGAGTTTGTAAGCCGCTCTGAGACTCCAAGTGAGTGGAGGGCGGGGTATAAATCCAATCTCTTCTCTCTTCTTCTTCTTCTCCAGAGCAAACTAATCTATGCAGTAGCCAAATCACTCACTCACGACTTTAATGCCAGTCGCTCACAAAGTAGAATTTTTGCTCACAAGACTCCACAGCTTGGAGGGAGCATTGCCCCCGATCTAGGCCAACCGAGACCTCCTTGCCTTCTGCAATATTTCGGGGTCATATGCTTTCCACCAATACCTTGTGACGGATAGGTTCGGAAGAAGCCCTGCACCTTCTGACAGCAATGTCCAGTGTTCACACTCTAGTTTGGTCTGATCATAAACCCATTCCTTTCGCTTGCTCACTGATCCCATAGTCAGAGCAAGCCAACCTATGTAAACCCAGTGCCTGGTCGGAAGGCATAGAATATCACCGCTTTGCTTAAAACTAAGCAGGGTTTGAAGGTGGTTAAAACCAGGGCTATTTTTGGGCAGGAACGCACAGGAACGGAGTTCCGGCTGGCTTCTGAGTTGGCCACACCTACAGCCTCCCCCCCTCCCCCAAGTTCCCCAGGCGCCTTGCAAGCCATGGGGCACCTGGGGAAGCCAAGCCGATCCAAAGTTTAAACTGCCTCCCCTCCTCGGGTTCCCCAGGTGCCCCACAGCTGAAGGGCACCTGGAGAAGTTGATCCAGAAACGTCCTTCCTTCCCTCGAGTTCCCCATGCGCCCTGTAAGCCGTGGGGAACCTGGGGAAGCCAATCCTGGGAGGGAGCTGTGCTGTCAAGGGTGTGGCCTAATATGCTAATGAGTTTCTGCAATTGGGTGTGGCCTATTATGCTAATGAGTTCCTGCTGGGCTTTTTCTGCAAAAAAACCCCTGGTTAAAACTAAGCAGGGTTTGAAGGTGCATCCTTACCTGTATTACTTTGAGTTCCAGGATGGAAGCCTGGCAGGATTTCAGTGTAATGAATAAAAGTGAGAAATGATGCCGAGTTTTTTGGGAAAGGTCAGCTGACATTGCTTCGCAGTCAGCCATTTTAGCTTTGTCTCTGTTGACCCGGCTGAAAACGTGTTCTAATTTTAATCTTTGGGCTGTCTCCTTCAGGGCAGCGGCGGTGGGCAAAGGGAAACAGGATGCAATCGCTGTCACGTCAAGAGGAACTGGACATAAATCAAAACGGACAAGGTCGTAGCTTGTTATTGACTTAGGGAGGCAGGCTTCATATTGAGAGCGAGGTGGCTGCTGGCTGTTAAAGGGTTCGCGGTCCGGCCAGGAGCAGCTCTTTGGGGATAATTTGGGGACGGGGGCATCATGTCTCAGGTAGAGGTCTTTCATGGACTACCCAATATTTTTTTTAATTGGAAATGCTGGGGATTGAAATTAGTACCTCCTGTGTGCAAAACAGCTGCTCTGCCTCTAGGGTTGCCAGGTCTGGGTTGGAAAATACCTGGAGATTTTGTGGGTGGAGCCTGAGGAGGGTGGAGTTTGGGAAGGGGAGGGGCAGCAGCAGGATATATAGCCATAGAGTCCACCTCCCAAAGCGGCCATTTTCTCCCGGTGAACAGATCCCTGTCACTTGGAGATCAGTAGGAATCCCAGGAGATCTCCAGCCACCACCTGGAGGTTGGCAATCCTAACTGTCCCCGTTCCATATATTCACCCCACAGCCCCCACAGGTGAGAGCTAATTGTACACAGAATTGTCACTGGCAATCTCAGGCTCCATTTAGGGTTGCCAGCCTCCAGGTAGGGCCTGGAGATCTCCTGGAATTGCAGCTCATCTCTAGAGTCAAGTCCAGTGACTCCTTAGTGACTAACAAGATGTTTGGAGCAATGCTCCCTCTTAAGCTGTGGAGTCTTGTGGGCAAAATCCTACTTTGTGATCTACTGGCATTAAAGTTGTGAGTGAGCAGTTTGGCTGCCGCATAAATTAGTTTGCTCTGGAGCCCTCCTTCCGGAGCGGAGACAAAAACGTGTGAGCCGGAAGCTAAAAAACGGTGAGCTAGCTCACACGAACTCAGCTTAGAGGGAACATTGGTTTGGAGTATACACTTTTGAGAGTCCCTTCGTCTGGCCTTTTATCTGAATAAGGGATCTTTGACTCTCAAAAAGCTTATCCCGCTACCGGCCTTCGGGGGGGCACCATTGGTGCCAGCGCCGGGGGTCCGGAGTCTGGGAGTGCTCCTGGATGCCTCCTTAACTATGGAGGCCCAGGTAGCAGCCACTGCCAAAGCAGCCTTTTACCATCTACGGCTGATTGGGCAGTTGGTTCCCTTCCTCGAACGCAATGACCTGGCAACATGATCCATGCTATGGTCACCTCGAGGCTTGACTACTGTAACGCTCTCTACATGGGGCTGCCCTTGACCCAGCTCCGGAGGCTGCAGCTAGTGCAGAATGCCGCGGCCAGGCTGCTGATGGGCCTCTCGGTGAGGGACCGTGTCCGGCCTGTGCTGAGGGCGCTGCACTGGCTGCCTATAGCGTACCGGATCGGGTTCAAGGTGCTGGTTTTAACCTTTAAAGCCCTATATGGTCTGGGGCCTGCCTACCTAAGGGACCGCCTTTCCCCGTATACACCCCAGAGAGCACTGTGGTCAGGCACTCAACATCGCCTGACCCTTCCAGGCCTGAGGGAGGCCAGGTTGGCAACCACCAGGAACAGGGCCTTCTCGGTGGCGGCTCCCCGCTGGTGGAATGAGCTCCTGGAGAACATCAGGGCCCTGAGGGACCTATTGCAGTTCTGCAGGGCCTGCAAAGCGGAGCTCTTCCGCCAGGCTTTTGGGGCCGCCACCGGAGGGAATGGCCCTTAGCAAGTGGCTTGGTGAGTCACCTCTAGAACATCTTTGGTGGAAGCCTCCTGGCCGGAAATAAGTAGGTTGCTGATTTGGGTGTTGGTTTGTATCTGCTGCCATCTGTTCGATTTTACTGCTTGAGTGTATTGTATTTTAATGTGATTTTATATGTTGCGTATTTTAACTCTGTATGTTTGATCTTATGTTGGTAGCCGCCTAGGGCCGGTTTCCTGGCTAGGCGGGATATAAGTTGAAATAAATAAATAAATAAATAAATAAAACTCCGAAAACCTTGTTGGCCTCTAAGGAGATACATGACTCAAATCTGCCTGCTCTACTGAAGACCAGCATGGGTAACCTTTGAAACTGATCTCTAGATGACAGAGATCAGTTCCCCTGGAGAAAATGGCTGTTTGGGAGGGTGCGCATTATCCTTATTCTTATTAACTGGAGTACACGCCATTGTACCCCGCTGAGGGCACCTTGGGAGGCCAGCCTCCAGGTAGGGCCTGGGGATTCCCTGGACTACAGAGATCAGTTCCCCTGGAGAAAATGGCTGCTTTGGGGGGGGACTCTACAGCATTGTCCCCCACTGAGGTCCCTGTCCCCCCCAGACTAAATCCCTAGATCTCCAAGAGTTTCCCAACCTGGATCTGGCAATCCTACCCCATCCCACCCCCCTCCGGCAGCCAGGGGCGACCTGGCATCCCTATTTAATGATGAATCATATAAACATGACATTGAAATCAAGGCAATTGTGGGGAGGGGGAAAGACTGTCCCTACGATGTTAGCAATTCTAAAAATACATGCAGTTAAAATAAATCCAGCCATTTAGTGGAATGGGTGCTTCCATGTCACCCCAAGACTTCTTGACCAAATTGCCTCCTAATTACAAGCCACACAGGCAGCATCGATGGGCTGGAACCTTGTTTACCATGAGGGAACTGTTGATCCCAGTAAGCTTTTGCTTTTAAAAGCTAGGCCAAATGGCTCAAGAGATTAAGACACCGAACTGCAGACCGGAAGGTTGGTAGTTCAGCAGTTCGAGACCCAAGTGCTGCATGACAGAGTGAGCTCCCGTCTCTGGCCCCAGCTCCTGCCAACCTAGCAGTTCGAAAGAGAGAAATTGCAAGTCGATAAATAGGTACCGCTCCAGTGGGAAGGTAACAGCGTTCCGTGGGCCTCGGTGTCTAGTCATGCCGGCCACATGACCATGGAAATGTCTTTGGACAGCGCTGGCTCTTCGTCTAGGAAATGGAGATGAGCGCCACATCCCTCGAGTTGTATTTGACGGGCTTTTGAGCAAGGGAAACCTAAATCCCTTACAGCAGGAGTACGGGAGCCAGTTTGATGTCGTGGTTAAGAGTGCGGATTTTAATCTGGAGAACTGGGTTTGATTCCCCACTCCTCCACATGCAGCCAGCTGGTGTGATCTTGGGTCAGTCACAGTTCTCTCAGAGTAGTTCTCTTGAGGACAGTCCTTGAAAGAGCTCTCTCAGCCCCACCTGCTTCACAGGGTGTCTGTTGCAAGGAGGGGAAGAAAAAGGAGATTGTCAGCCGCTCTGAGACGCAGAGTGACGGGCGGGGTATAAATCCAGTCTCCTCCTCCTCCTCCTGCTCCTCCTAGGGTCCTGGAGTGGTAGTACTGCTGTAATCTTTGAAGGCCCACCATTGTGGGAAGGGTTGCTGACATGGAGTTGAGCGATCCCTGGAGATTTGGGGGTGAAGCCTGGGGATAGGGTTGCCAGCCTCCAGGCGAGGCCTGGAGAGCTCCCGCTTTTACAACTGATCTCCAGCTGACGGGAATCAGCTCCCCTGGAGAAAATGGCTGCTTTGAAGGGTGGACTCTGTGGCCTTGGACCATGCTGAGCCCCCCCCCTCCTCAACCCCCCCCCCTCTCCTGGATCCACCCCCAAAGGCTCCAGGTACTTTCCAACCCAAAGCTGGAAACCCTACCTGGGGAGGGTGGGGTTTGGGGAAGGGAAAGACCTATGCTTGGCTGATACCGCCTGGCCACCGATAGTGGGTGGGTGGGGACAGGGGCGTAGAGTTTAAAAACTCCGGGGAGGGGCAGGGGCTCTTCCGTAAGTGAGCGCAAAATGCGCGCGCCCACCGGGACCATGTTCCCGCCGCCGCCGCCTCTTCCCCCCCCCCACCTGACCACTCCTGCTTCCATCCCTCCCTCTGTCTGTCCAGGGGCAAGGCATTTGCTTAGCTGGCCCCTGGACGGACGGAGGGAGGGTCGGAGTGGCCAGGCCGGGGGGGGAGAGAGAGAGATGGCGGCGGCCCTAGGAAGGGCTGAGGGAGGCGCGGTGGAGGGCGCACCATTTCCCCGGGGGGGGCTCAGTCCCCCCCAGGAAATTTTGGGGGTGGCTCGAGCCCTCGAGCCCCCCTGTAGTTGACGCCTATGGGTGGGGACAGGATTGCCAGCTCCAGGTTAGGAAACTTCTGGAGATTTGGGGTGAACCCTGCAGAAAATAAGGACCTCAGTAGGGGTCCTTGCTTTCATTTGCCGGCGGCCCATTCACTCTGAGGCAATGGCAACAAAATGAAATAAAATGTCCAGTGTTCAGCCCTTCTTTTTCCTGCCTTTTGTTTGGGAAAGGGCATCTCACACACACACACACACACACACACCCAAGCCCACGTTGCCATGGAAATGATGGCCATGCTGTCGTAAATAAGAAAATATTGCCGGATCACCAGGCCTGCCAAATAAACAGGGGAGGAGAGATTGGGGCTGGGGGGGGGGGGGGGGGAGAGAGAGAGAGACAGGGAGTGGGCCTGAGACAGGGAGATTCTGGAATGTCTTACACAGGCAGAAAAGATAAGTCTGGTGTTTGGGGGAGGGCTTTTGCACGTTATCGTTCAAGGACAGCTAAATATAAGGATTGTATTGTGAGCTCGGAGCACATCATAAAACTCGCTTAAAACTTGCCCACATTCGCACTCCCACATTTATCCTTTCTGGCCATGTTAATGAGAGAGCTTACCCAAAAAAAGAATAGAACCGTCTGTCTGTGCTGAGAAGCGTGCCTTTGCATTTTTGTTAAGTCTTTAAGGCGCTCCTGGACTCTTGCTCTTTTCTACTGCTACAGGCAGACGGTGACACATCTCGAGCCAAAGAAGTTGGTTTTTAAGCCCCCGTCGTCCCATAAGGGTATTCTGATGGTCAGCATAGGGTTGCCAACTCCAGGTTGGGAAATTCCAGGAGATTTGGGGGGAGGGGAAGCTTGGGAAATAGAGTTGCCAACTCTGAATTGTGGGAAATTCCTGGAGATCTAGGGGTGGAATCTTGGAGGATGGGTTTTAGGGGGCAAAGATACCTCAATGGGGTATAATGCCATAGAACCCACCCTCTGAAGCAGCCATTTTCCCCTGTGGGGAGACTGATCTCTGTCATATGGAGATCAGTTGTAATTCCAGGAGATCGCAAGGCCTAACTGGAGGCTGGCAACTCTGGGCTCTACCCCTGAGTGCACTTCCCGGCACTCACGCACTTCTTCCCGAAATCCTGGCTTCAGTTTCCTCATCGTCCTCCTCCTTATCAGGGCAAGAGACCTCAGGAAGCATCAGTTGTGATTCTGGGGAATTTCCAGGGCCTGCCTGGAGATTGGCAACTCTATTGGGAAGGGTGGGTTTTGGGGACAGGAAGAATCACAGTGGAATCTAACGCCATAGAGTCCACCCCTCCAAAAAGGGTGGCCAGATCCCCCTGGCCACCAGCGGGGGAGGGGGGTGTAGAGTTGCCATCTCCAGGTTGGGAAACGCCTGGAGATTTGGGGGTCGAGCCTGGAGAGGACAGGGACCTCAGTGGGGGACAATTCCCTAGAGCCCACCCTCCAAAGCATCCATTTTCTCCAGCGGAACAGATCTCTGTTGTCTGGATTTGACCAGTAATCAATTTTGTAATTCGGGGCACTGACGTCACAGAATAAAAAAATAAAAATTGAAAAAAATTGAAAACTTATGCTAGCTTGGAGAAGGGGCAGTGGGGGCGGAAGGAAAGCAAGCCACGCTTGGGGAAGGGGCGGTGGTGGAGAGTCCTCCATGTGGCCCAGAGAGTCAAGGGGGCCTGGATAGAAGTCAGGGGGCCTTGGCAGGAAGTTAGGGGGCCAGGTCCCAAAATGCCCCACTGTAGCTACTGGCCTGCCTGTGATTCCAGTATGGTTGGCATTCCCCTACCTCTGAAGCAGCCATGTTCTCCAGGGGAACTGGTCTCGGTAACCCGGAGATCAGCTGTAATTCTGAGAGCACCCCGGACCCACCTGGAGATTGACCAACCTAGCTGAAAAGCACCTTAGCACAGGCCAGAGATCTTGCAAAACTGAGTTCTGGGCTCGTACTCTGGGACAGAGATACTTGGACCTGTTTGTGAAGGTTTCCCCACAACCTTCTCGGGAATTCCTCAGTCTGCAAAGGCAAGACAAGGGGCCCTCAAAGATTCCTTGCTTTTTCTCGTTCGTTGCCAGAAACATAGAACGTTACCACAACCTGTCTTATGAATCTCGGAACAGAACAATCTGCTCGTCAACAGTACTAGGACCACACAGAATCATGTACCTCTTCCATGAGACCTGTCCGGTAAGCCTTTTAGATATCCCACCAAATTTCCCACAAGTGCTGCCCTGGTGCTTGTTCCTCCATTTGCCCTGATCGCCTGCTTGAATTTCCCACTATCTGCTGCGGGGTGCATTTTGACCCACGGCTTCGCGCGATTTCCCCCGTGGCTTCAGTGATCCTGTTTTTGAGGATCACTGAAGCCGCAGAGGAAATCGGATGAAATCCGGCCACTCACGCGCCTTGTCCCCAGCAATCGCGAAGCCACAAGGAAACGGTTGGGTGGATGGAAAGAAGGGTTGCCAACGTCCAGTCGGGGGCTGGATATCTCCTGGAATTACAACCCATATCCGGACTACAGACATCATTTCCCCTAGATAAACTGGCTGCTTTGGAGGTTGGACTCTGTGGCATCGTACCCTGCTAAGGTCCCTCACCCATACAAACCCCCAACCTCCCCACCCCCAAATCTCTAGGAATGTCCCAACCTGGAGCTGGAAACCCTATATTATTTGTTTAGACATTTATACACACCTTTTCTCTCCAATGAGGACTCAGAGTGGCTTACAACATCTCTCCCCTCCTCCATTTTATCCTCATAGCAACAACCCGATGAGGTAGGGGAGGCTGAGAGAGTGAAAATAAACATATGGTTGTATGTCCCCCCCATAAAAGTAAGCTTGACTTGGGGTTGCCAGCCTCCAGGTGGTGGCTGGAGAGCTCCTGGGATTACAATTGATCTCCAGGCGACAGAGATGAGTTCCCCTAGAGAAAATAGCTGCTTTGGAAGGTGGACTCCATGGCGTTATACCCCATTTAAGTCCCTCCCACCCCAAACCCCACCCTCCTTAGGCTCCACCCACCCCAAATTCCAGGTATTTCCCAACCCAGAGCTGGCAACCCTCGCCGGGCCCGAAGAAATCATTCGGGTCAGAACCTGAGACGTTCTCCCATGAAAAGAAAGTTCCCTCTTTTATCTGGAATTAAGTTGACAGCCAATAAAAGCACAAAGACTTGAGGCAGCTTCAAACCCCTGGTTCGTTTAGAATGTGTTAACCAGAAATGCGTGTGTGTGTGTGTGTTTAATGGAGGGTGGTTTTGCGTGTGTGATTTTGGCCGGCTTTTCCTCTGCAATAATGCAGATCCTAAGAGGCACAAGGAAGATTTATTACCTTTGTTGTTCAGTCGCACAGTCGAGTCCGACTCTTCGCGACCCCATGGACCACATCACACCAGGCCCTCCTGTCTTCCGTCGTGCTCCGGAGTTTGTTTAATTTCATGTTTGTTGAACTGATAGCACTGTCTAACCATCTCAGCCTTTGCCGCCCCCTTCTTCTTTGACCTTCAATCAGGGGTCCGTTGAAGCGGGAGCGCACAGGAGCACAGCTCCGGGAGTGAGGAGCCCAGGGGGCGGGCACATGACCAAGCCCCGCCCCCTCCTCGGCTTCCCCGAGCAGTGCAGAGGCGCAGCGCCCCGGGGAAAGCCCTGCTAGGGTCTTCATTGTTTTTAATGTTTTGTTTTGTTATTGATAATTTTATCATTGTTCCTTTTATGACTGTGTGCTGCTTTTCCAGAGACTTGCTCAAGGTGGCATATACATTTTATAAGTATACCGTTTTTTATCTGGGCACACGGCACATAAGTACTGGAGAAATTTCACCAACCCTTCAGCAGCTTCCACCCCATCAGTTTAGTGAGGAGTTGGACTCTAATCTGGGAGAACCGGGTTTGATTCCCCACTCCTCCACATGGAGCTGCCGGTGTGACCTTGGGCCAGTCACAAGTTCTCTCAGAGCTGTTCTCTCATGAGCAGTTCTCAAAAGACCTCTCTCAGCCCACCTACCTCACAGGGTGTCTTGTTGTGGGGAGGGGAAGGGAAAGGGATGGGTGGTGCACATGTCCTGGGTATCTCAAGTCTACTTGAAACCTGGTGGTTTCAAGGGAGCAGGAAGAGAATGAGGGTGTGTTCTTTACGCTTATTTTTATTGCACAAAGTATTGGATGGGGAAGGAATGGAGGAAGAGCAGGTCAGTTTCACTCACCTGTGGCGTGGAGCCTGAGGGGTGGGTGTCGCCTCCTGACACACTTTCGATATGTTAGGGGGTGTGGCATATGCAAATGAGTTATGCCAATGAGCTCTGCTAATGAGCTCCTGCACCTCTTTTTCTACGAAATGACCCCTGCCTTCAATAATTCCCAGCATCAGGGTCTTCTCCATTTGGTGGCCAAAGTCTTTCAGCTTCAGCGTCGGGATCTGGCCTTCCAGGGAACAGTCAGGGTTGATTTCTTTTAGGACTGACTGATCTGATCTCCTTGCAGCCCCAGGGACTCTCAAGGGTCTTCTCCGGCACCCTAATTCGAAAGCATCTATTCTTCGGAGCTCGGCCCTCCTTATAGTCTAACTCTCGCAGCCATACATTGCTACTGGGAATACCTTTACTTTGACCATACAGACTTTTGTTGGCAGGGTGATACCTCTACTTTTTATTATGCTGTCTAGTAACTGCTAAGTAAGTGTGTGTGTGTGTGTGTGTGTGTGTGTGTATCAAAGCCTCAATCCATTTCAGACTGTACAGCACCACTTGAGTGTGGGAAAACTTGACAGACTGAGTCAGACGTGCCTTGGGGCGGTTGTCATGTTGTCTCTCGTGTGTCTGCAGTGGAGTGCTAAGCCGAGTTACATCCTTCCAAGCCCACTGTCTTAAATGGACTTGGAAAAGAGTAACTCCACTTAGGACTGCTCTCTTGGTCTCCCAAACAAGTAACATGTTTTGGGCGGCATTAATTCATCACCGGGTATTGTGGTATCGTTGCGCGGGTTCAGTCGTTGGCCTCTGTTCTATCCAGGGCCGACAAGCACACCCAGTTGCGAGCAGTTTCACAAGGTGGGCAGCCATGTTGGTCCGAAGGAACATAACAGAGTTAGAGTCAACTGGCACCTTTAAGACTAACAAAGTTTCATTCAAGATGTGAGCTTTCGTGTGCATGCACACTTCGTCCGACAATGAAATGGAATTACAGATCATCGTTGTACATATAGATGGCTTGTTAAATTAGCATGCAAAACAGTGAAAATATTTTTTAACAGATCAAATGCAGGGCTATTTTTGGGCTCGAACGCACCGGAACGGAGTTCCAGCTGGCTTCTGAGTTGGCCACACCTACAGCCTCCCCCCCCCCCCGCCCCCGGTTCCCCAGGCACCTCGCAAGCTGTGGGGCACCTGGGAAAGCTGATCCAGAAACTGCCTTCCTTCCCTCAGGTTCCCCATGCGCCCCGCAAGCCGATCCTGGGAGGGAGCTCCGCTGTCAGGGGTGTAACTTAATATGCTAATGAGTTTCTGGTGTTGGGTGTGGCCTATTATGCTAATGAGTTCCTGCTGGGCTTTTTCTACAAAAAAAGCCCTGATCAAATGAATGACAAGCTGGTTTCTGGTTATCATTTGTTTCTGTTCAACTGGGGGGGTGGGGGGAGAGAACACGTTAGAACTGGAGATTGATGTGTCCTGATCTGTGAGAATCCCATCCATAGACCCCGTTCATCTCCTTTCTAGCATGGAAGCAAACTTTACAGCATCTTGGCTTAGGGTATTTTCCTTGTCCCTAAAACAGAGAACTACATTTAAATTTCACAGTTTCACAAGGGTAGCCCACAAGGGTGTGGGCACAGAGTGTTTCTGAAGAATATCGACCTCTACTTGAACATGGGAAGCTGCCTTATACCGAATCGGAGCCTTGGTCCATCAAGGTCGATCTTCTCTACTCAGACTGGCAGCGGCTCTCCAGGGTCTCAGGCGGAGGTCTTTCACATTGGCTGCTACTTTATCCCTTTAATCAGAGGTGCCGGGGATTGAGCCAGGGATCTTCTGCGTGCCAAGCAGATGCTCTGCCACTGAGCCACAGCCCCGCCCCTGCTTCTGGACTGCCCTCTGACTGTGTGGCCTGCAACTCTTTTGGCCACTGCTGACTGGTCACAAACAGAAGACTCTGGCATAAAGTAGCACGCTTGTGTATTTATCTGGGGACTGGACAAAGTAGGATGCATTCTTTTGAACTCCTAAAGCTCGCTCAAGATCATCTAGCTGGAGAGCCAGTTTGGTGTAGTGGTAAAGAGTGGGGACTCTAATCTGGGAGAACCAGGTTTGATTTCCCACTCCTCTGCATGCAGCTGCTGGTGTGACCTTGGGACAGTCACAAGTTTTCTCAGAGCTGTTCTCTCAAGAGCAGTCCTCAAAAGAGCTCTCTCAGCCCCACTTGCCTCACAAGATGTCTGTTGTGGGGAGGGGAAGGGAAAGGAGATTGTAAGCCATTTTGACACTCCTTTGGGTAGTGCTGTATTTCCAGAGACTTGCTCAAGGTGGCATATACA
The DNA here is from genome assembly GCA_029233225.1 of Lepidodactylus listeri. Classification (NCBI taxonomy): domain Eukaryota; kingdom Metazoa; phylum Chordata; class Lepidosauria; order Squamata; family Gekkonidae; genus Lepidodactylus; species Lepidodactylus listeri. Next base: position 27,196,035 of record JARCFY010000022.1, read on the forward strand.
TTTTTTAAGTATACCATTTTTTATCTGGGCACATGGCACATACGTACTGGAGAAATTTCACCAACCCTTCAGCAGCTTCCGCCCCATCAGTTTGGTGTAGTGGTCAGGAGCTGGACTCTAATCTGGGAGAACCAGGTTTGATTCCCCACTCCTCCACATGCAGCTGCTGGTGTGACCTTGGGCCAGTCACAAGTTCTCTCAGAGCTGTTCTCTCATGAGCAGTTTTCAAAAGACCTCTCTCAGCCCCACCTACCTCACAGGGTTTCTTGTTGTGGGGAGGGGAAGGGAAAGGGATGGGTGGTGCACATGTCCTGGGTATCTCAAGTCTACTTGAAACCTGGTGGTTTCAAGGGAGCAGGAAGAGAATGAGGGTGTGTTCTTTACGCTTATTTTTATTGCACAAAGTATTGGATGGGGAAGGGAATGGAGGAAGAGCAGGTCAGTTTCACTCACCTGTGGAGTGGAGCCTGAGGGGTGGGTGTTGCCTTCTGACACACTTTCGGTATGTTAGGGGGTGTGGCATATGCAAATGAGTTATGCTAATGAGTTATGCTGATGAGCTCCTGCACCTCTTTTTCTACGAAATGACCCCTGGAAACATCCAAACCCCACTTGGGGTCAACAGAAGTCACCATGACTTCCAGGCATGCAAGGGCATACACACACAAACCCACACACAAAAAAGAAAGAAAATGTAGTGTGTGTGTTTGTGTGTGTGTGTGTGTGTGAAGGGCTGTCAAATTGCAGCCAAGTTATGGTGACCCTGTAGGGCGGGAGTGTCAAACATGTGTCCCGGGGGCCAGATCAGGCCCCCGGAGGGCTTCTATCAGGCCCGCCCTGGAACTGACCATCTCCTGCTTCCAGTTCACTTGCGGCTGCTGCATCATAGCTTGCTTCGCCAGACTCTCTCAATTGCTCAGCCATTTCAGGTTTTCCCCTGGGTCCTAGGCTCAGGACTCTGAGCATTTCTGTGGTGAATGTCAATAAATCAAAAGTAGGTCTGCAGCTTACAGAGACGCACCTGAACAGCATACTCAAGATTGCAACAGCACAGACATCTTGATGCAGTAATTCAGAGCAAGAGGCGTCAGTTAACAGAGACTGTTGAATAAACAAAATATTGCAAGAGTGCCAATGTTTTAAGCATGTTTTTATTTTAAGTTAAAAAAAACCCTTTGTGTTTGTGTCCTTTATAAAGTTTATACCTCCGCTACCTGGCATTACATTTCATGACACACATGGCCCGACCCAACGAGGTCTCATTTATGTCAGATCCGGCCTGCTTAACAAATGAGTTCGACACCCCTGCTGTAGGGTTTTCAAGGCACAAGATGTTCAGAGGTGGTTTGCCATTCCCTGCCTTTCGCATAGCAACCCTGGCCTTCCTTGGTGGTCTCCCATCCAAGGACTAACCAGGGCCAACCCTGCTTACCTTCTGACATCTGGCAAGATTGGGCTAGAATGGGCCATCTGGATCAGGCCGTATCCTCGCAAACGACTGGACCGGGAGCAAAGGACTGAGCCAGCCCAACGATAGCACAATACCCAGGGATGCATGGATGCAACATAAAACATATGTGCAGAAGGAATCACCATGCTACTCGTTTAAGAAACCAAACAGAGGGAGAGACCACCTCTTCTAAAGTCCCCGGGAAACAAACAGCGGACAAGTTTCTTCTCTGTCCTCCCCTCTGAACTTGCACCACGCAGAGGAAATCAGTGCCCAGCCCTCTAACTGCTACACTAGAGTAGCTCCCTGATATGGGGATTTATCATCCTCACAGGCTTCCTGAAAAATCCAAGCAATGTTGCTTTTGTAGTCAGGGGAAGCATCTTCGTTCGTCTCCCCAGCTGTACGGAAGGTAAGCTGACGTTATCTCCATGGAATCTTGTTTTGGGACGAAGCTATGGACAGCACAGCTCCTGAGGTTATCGTAGCAGGAATGCTCAATGGTGTGGGATAGGACATTTCTGACAAACTGAGACCCAGTTTGGTGTAGTGGTTAAGTGCGCGGACCCTAACCTGGGAGAACCAGGTTTGATTCCCCACTCCTCCACTTGCACCTGGCTGGATGACCTTGGGCAAGCCATCTGTACCAGCTGTTCTCTCAAGGACAGTTGTCTCAGAGCTCTCTCAGCCCCACCGGCCTCCCAGGGTGTCTGTTGTGGGGAGGGGAAGGGAAAGGAGTTTGTAAGCCGCTCTGAGACTACAAGTGAAGGGCGGGGTATAAATCCAATCTCTTCTTCTTCTTCTCTTCTTCTGCCTCCCCCGTAGGCCAACCAGAAGAGGCAGGGACAGGGTTACCGAACTCCAGGGTTGCCTGAAGGTCTCCTGCTGTTACAGCTGATTTCCGCACAGTAGAGATCCATTCTCCTGGATGAAATGGCCGCTTTGGAGGGTGGAATCTATGGCGTTGTTGTACCCCACTAAGGCCCCTCCCCTCCCCAAACCCCATGTTCCCAGATTCCACACCCATAATCTCCAGGTGTTTCCCAACCCACAGCTGGCAAACCTGGGCGGGGGGGGGGGGGGAGACAGAAGCCACATGCTTTCTATCCATTAATAAAAAAAAACTGCCCCATTATGCTATTTATTTATTTATTTATTTAATTTCTATCCCTGCCCTCCCAGCCGTGGCAGGCTCAAGGTGGCTTACACGGATTAATAAACAGCTAAAATAGAGAGAGAGATAAAATCATAAGCAGTACAAATATAAAAACATTGTAAAGCGCTAGTGCGAGATGGTTCATATGCCGACGGCAGGTCCTGCAGGGCCCTGATGTCTTCTGGGAGCTCATTCCACCAGTATGGAGCCACCACTGAAAAGACCCTGGGCCTCGTCACCGCCAGCCTGGCTTCTCTGGGGCCCGGCAGAGCCAGACAGTTTTGGGACCACAATCGTGGTGCTCCCTGGGGAACATGTGGGGGAAGGCAGTCCCTTAGGTATGTTGGTCCTTGACCATGTAGGGCTTTAAAGGTGAGAACCAGCACCTTGAGCCGAATTCGGTATGCTATAGGCAGCCAGTGTAGTGTTTTTAGCGCAGGCTGGATGTGCTCCCACATAGGGAGACCCAGCAACAGCCTGGCCACCGCATTCTGCACCAGCTGCAGCTTCCGGATTTGGGACAAGGGCAGCCCCGTGTAGAGAGCATTACAGTGATCAAGTCCTGAGGTGACCATTGCATGGATCACTGTTCCCAGGGCATTGCATTTGAGGAAGGGAACCGACTGCTTAATCGGCCGAAGGTGATAAAAGGCTGACTTAATAACAAACGTTATTTGTAAAAGCCTACGTGAGGTCTAACACTCATAACCTTTTCACTGATGCGGATCCAGATACATTTTTTTTTAAAAAAAAACCCTTTTTAATGGCCTACCTGACGGAATCTCACCTCAGGCTGCCATTTAAATGGAAAGTGAGTGACAAGTGACCTCTTTCCCGCCTGTCATTTAAGCAGGTCAAAGTTCTCCAGAGCGGCGCTTTGATTTCCCATTCACGAGGAAGGCCTGTGCCTTCTGAGGAGCCCCTTTAAGAAGCCATGAATGAGAAACAAGTCGCGGGCTCAGATGTGTTTACTAAAGACCTCTCACGCGCACACAAAGAAAGACAAAAGGGAACACGGAGGAGAAAATGGCTGCCCTCGGGTACTCAGAGGCTAACCGCCCTCTGTGTATTTAAACAACCTCTGCCAAGATTTTAGCAGTTGCTAAGTAACCGCAAGGCATCTTTTAATGTTTCAGTGACCCTCCTGTGTTGACGCCAATTGCAAAAACAGCATCGCAGCCAAACCGAGAGGTTCCTGCGTCACTGGAACCAGAGTGGTTTCTCCGGAGAAGCCAGTGTGGGTGTCGTGGTTCCAGTATCGGACTAGGATCCAGGAGACCTTGGTTCCATTGCGCCACGCAAGCTCACTGGGTGACCCTCTCAGCCTAACCAACCTCGCAGGGTGGTTGTGAGGAGAATGTTGTAAGCCACGTCGGGGGAGGAAGGCGGGATATGAATGAAGCAAGGGAGAGCATGCAGGATCCGTTCACTCGCGCATTGCGAGCAATTGGTGACCAGCGCATATACCAGTGGGGCTCCCCAGACAGAACTTTCAATCATAACACTTTCTTTTAAAAAATTCCTGATCATGTGTGAAGTCAGGGCAGGCTTTGACAGGTCAGGACAGCATTGCTCGGTGAGACTTCTTGCCGGGCGGATGGCAGAACCCAGCACATTTGGGTGAGGCTGTTCAAAAAGATGTCTGATAATCAGTGCTGGACCGCAGAAGCGCTGACCTGATCTGAAGTGATGGGTGATAGCTTTAGGGTGGACAAAAGGCAGCCCTGCTTCATTCAGGGAGTTGTTAAATCATGCACTTCACTGCCAGACGATGTTGTGATGGGTAGAAATAGAAGAAGAGATTGGATTTATACCCCGCCCTTCACTACCCAAAGGAGTCTCAGAGCGGCTTACAAACTCCTTTCCCTTCCCCTCCCCACAACAGACACCCTGTGAGGCAGGTGGGGCTGAGAGAGCTCTGAGACGACTGCCCTTGAGAGAACAGCTGGTACAGAGCTATGGCTTGCCCAAGGCCATCCAGCAGGTGCAAGTGGAGGAGTGGGGAATCAAACCCGGTTCTCCCAGATTAGAGTCCGTGCACTTAACCACTACACCAAACTGGCTCTCACACCAAACTGGCTCTCTATTATAGTTGGCTTTCAAAAGATGTTAGGCAGATTTAAGGAGGAGAGGCCCATCTATGGTTACAAGCCATGGTAATCAAGGGGAGCAGGAGGAGGAGGAGGAGATGATTGGATTTATACCCCACCCCACCCGAAGGAATCTCAGAGCGCCTTACAATCGCCTTTCCCTCCACACAACAGACACCCTGTGAGGTAGGTGGGGCTGAGAGAGCTCTGAGAGAACTGCTCTTGAGAGAAGAGCTCTGAGAGAAATCCGGGGGAAATCCGGTAGTAAACAGGTTGCAACGGGCCACGAACGGACTTTCCCGTGTCTGATTGCTGCAGCATGCTCTCCTGTCATCAGGATGGTCTAATCAGGCCATCCTGACTCCATTTCGTTGTTTCCCCCCCCCCCCCCTCGCAGTATGCACATCATCGCAAAATCCATAGGGAGCCCTCAGTGTGGAGGTGCAATTGATCAATCCCTCGTTTAAGCGCTTGGGGAACAAACGACACAAAAAAACCCCAACTCATCTGCAGTTGGTCTGATCACCCAGAGATGGGCTGTGCCCGCAGCTTCAAAGGGAAGTGTGATCATGCAACTGCGAGTCTATTTCCTCCGGAGGAAATAGCCTCCCCCCCACCCCGTTTTGTCTGGTGCGTGTGACCGCACCCCTCAGCTGGCTGCCAACATTTAGTCCAGTCGGGGCTTTGTTAAGGGACCTCATGGAAACTTGATTAGCATGATTAGCATTGACTTGACAGATATCAATCTAATTACATAATTAAAGATAGTTTATGGCTGCCTTTTTAGCTTTGACCACAACCAGTTAAAGGGCAGCTCTATCCATGCCCGTAGCCACGATTTTGTGGCTTGTGGGGCCAATTTTTTCGGGGGGGGGGGCTGAAAGTGCCAATAGAAAGCTGTTACCAGGATACAGCTCTAAATGGCAAGCTGTCATCCACTTCAGATGACAGTTCTTAGCTGCTGCCTAAGCAACAGTTCTGATAAAAAGCCAGTAGGTGGGGGTGATGACTTCTATAGTCAAGAAAGCTAACACTCAGGCAGAAAAACTCTTTTCAAGGAGACCAGTTTCTTGACATAGAGTTAGAAGGGATCCTAGAGGTCACCTACTCCAACCCCCATGCTCAGTGCGGGAATTTTAGTCAACTACAGCACCCCACTCTGCTTAAAGGAGTGGACGCCTTTATAAAAAATGTTTGGAAAGGACTAAAAAAAGCATTTACAGGAGAAATTCTTGCGGGGCTGTGCCTTTAAGAAAGGGGGTGGAGCCCCTGAAAGCCCCGCCCTACGGGCCTGACTCTATCTCTTGGCTTTGGTGGTGGAAATAGCCCTCGAGTCATAGCTAACTTATGATGACTCTGAGGTTTTGGCTACTGGCTGGGCCAACATGGGACTGGATAGGCCAACATGACTTCGCTTATGTTCTTATGATTCCATGAGGTATTCAAGGCAGGAGGCATTTGAAGGTGGTAGTCATTGCCACTAGCGGTCTCTCATCCAGTGGTGGCTCCATACTGGTGGAATGAGCTCCCAGAAGACATCAGAGCCCTGCAGGACCTTTTACAGTACACGAGAGGGACCGCCTTTCTCCATATATACCCCAGCGGGCACTGAGGTCGGGGTCAACCCATCGACTAGAGATTCCGGGCCTTAGGGCCACCAGGCTCACCAGAACAAGGGCCAGGGCTTTTTCGGTGGCGGCTCCTGTCTGGTGGAATGAGCTCCCAGAGGAGATCAGGGCCCTGCGGAACCTTGTGCAGTTCCGCAGGGCCTGCAAGACGGAGCTCTTCCGCCAGGCCTTCGAATAGGAGCCGCCACCGAGGATTCCATCCATCAGGCATACCATCTATGATGTAACCGGCCCAAATTGGCCCCAGCTGGTGGCAGGGGGGATATGGAGACCTACCACTGGGTCGCCACTTTGATGTTATGTTACAGGAAGCTGTTAGTAATGTTACTAGTCATAGGAATCTTTTAAACTGATTTTAGCTATTTTAATGTATTACTTCTGGCCTGTGTGCCCATGTAAGCCACCCTGAGCCCGTTCGCGGGGAGGGCAGGGTATAAATTGGAAAAATAAATAAATAAATAAATAAGACGGAGCTCTTCCACCAGGTTTTTGATTAGGAGCCACCACTGATGAATGAGCTATTCTAATCAGAATCATTATGGCTCTGACATTAAGAACAATTGTGGATACTGGTCTTGCTACAGTGGACCATCACACAGTAATCGTCATCTGCACTTAATTGCACTTTGTACTTATACTGTGTGTTCCTGTAAATTTTATTGTACTGCATTATACATCTGTGTTTTATTGTATTTTAGCTGGTTATGCGCCACCTTGAGCCTGCCTGGGCAGGCAAAGCGGGATATAAATCGAAACGAATAAATAATAATAAATAATAAAATACTAACTAGGGCCAACCCTGCTTAGCTTCCAAGATTAGGCCAGGGCATCTAAAAACAGACGCCACGTTTTCCAAGTCTGGAAAGAGCTATCCTAAAGAGGTCTTTTAAAAATTTTATCCAGGTCTCTTTGGTACATTGGGGTATTTGGGGGCCTGCCCCCCTGACTTCCTGCCATGGCCCCCTAACTTCCATGCAGCCCCCCAGCCTTCCGGCTCTCTGGGCCGCCCAGAGGACTCCCAACTCTCTGGGCCACCTGGAGAACTCCCCATCACCACGCCTTCCCCAAACACAGCTTGCTTCCCTGCATAGGCAAGCAGAGGGCAAATGCTGCAAAAGTGAGGGTTTTTTTGTTTTTTTTTAATATTTTTAATTTTGTAAAGTCAGTGCTCCCCGACTTATTTAAAGGGCCCCCAAATTACAAAATCCCTGGCAGGGATTGCTCCCAGGAAAGTGTTTTTAGGATTGCATTTTAAAGCATCTGATTAGAAGAGCATTTCTTCCCTCTTTTGCACTGATGTGATTACCAGACAGACTCTGAGCCTTCTCTGCCTTGGTGTGTTTGAAACATCCTCCTTTTATGTATTAATTGCCGTGCTTTTGTGCGGTAATCCTACCCTGCTAACTGTTCAGCCACAAGATATGTGTTTGGTTTGACACTCATGCAAATGAATCCCTCTCGCTCAAAAGGAAGCAATGAATATCATTTGCTCGTTGAAAGGGATGTTTTTTTTAAAAAGGGGGGGGGGAACCCCACCTGCAGAAGCTTCACTGATGGGTTCATTATTCCGACAAAACGGAGGAAGAAGGTTTTCTTTAAAAACCCTCTTTGCTCAGTTTGCACAGCACCGATCTTGACAGCATGGAAACACAAGAGCCGAGCGGTGTTTCCTGGATTAGGGTGATGATATAATATTGACTGGGGACAGAATGCGCAGCTGTTCAAAACGCTAAATCAACATGACACAGCAAATCGTGAAGGCCCATCGCGGGCTTCCTTGCGGGGGGGGGGGATAAAAAATGCCAGCTTCTCCTTGAACGGCTACTCTTGGTATGTCCACTAAACCCCCGAGATGGTTTGGATCCGTTGCAATCCTTCGGGTTGTTTTTTTTCCCCTTTAAGCTAATCTTTCAAAGCTGCTTAATAAAATATGCTGCTTCCATTATTATTGCCAACTGGGATCAAGGAAAATAAGAACTAAGTTTGCGGTACGGTTTCTAGGACTTCTGCCAGTCACTGGCAAACCTTTCGATTGGCGATCCATACACAACCCCCCGTCTTTAGCCATAAAAGGCTGCCCATGGAGCTGGTGAGAGCTGTTGGAACAAGGCTCCTAGCTGTCTTCCACCCAGGTTTGCCAGCCTCCAGGTGGGGCCTGGAGATCTCCCTGAAGAATAACTGATATCCAGACTACAGAAATCAGTTCCCCTGGAGAAAATGGCAGCTTTGGAGGGTGGACTATATGGCATTATAGCCTGCTGAGGTCCCTTCCTTCCACAAACCCCACCCTCCCTAGGCTCCGCCCCTAAATCTCCAGGAGTGTCCTGATCCGGAGGTGGCAACCTTACTTCCCCCACCAGGCCATTCACCATTCCTAATTAATCCCATACTTATGGTATGGAAGGTACTGGGCTAGGTTTCCCAGGTAACTATATAGCTCTCCTAACAAACCGTGCCTTTGCTCGCCAGCACCTGAAAGTCCAGTTAGAGAAAATGGCTGGAAACTGGTGGAAACCATAGCGTTTCTCAAATCCAAGAGCATCCCATGATGTCTCTTCCAGTTTTTGCCCAAAGTGGGGTCCATTACCTGATCAGAGAGTTTTCTTTGGTGTAGTGGTTTGCTGTAGTGGTTAGGAGCATGGACTCAAATCTGGGAGAATCGGGTTTGATTCCCCGCGCCTCCACGTGCAGCCAGCTGGGTGACCTTGAGTCAGTCACAAGTTCTCTCAGAGCTGTTCTCTCAAGAGCAGTCCTTGAAAGAGCTCTCTCAGTCCCACCTATCTCACAGGGTGTCTGTAGTGGGGAGGGGAAAGAGATTATAAGCCACCCTGAGACTCCTTCGGGTAGTGAAGGGTGGGGTATAAATTTTTCTTCTTCTTCTCCTGAGACTCCAGGGGAGGGAATTAACAGATTAGGGATTTATGATGAATTGACATTAATGTTTTAACAAAGCACACACACACACACACACACACCCAAAGGCAAAAACGGAGAGCCAACGGAGATAGCAATATTTCAGAAATGGGGAATGCAAAACAGGGACTATTCCCAGTAAACAACAGAATATGCTGTTGCTAAGCTTGGCTGCACACAGTATCCAGCACATAAAAAGTTGTGTGGTCTTTTTCCACCCTCCCTCACATTTATCTTCTGGGGCAAGTGTTTGGGGAGAGTTGGAGGGGGGGGGGGGGTTGTCTATTGTGACTTTCCGAATTGTGTCTGTAAATAAAAGAAACGATTATTTTTTTCTTCAAAAGCAGACACAAACAGTTGTGATAATGAATGAGAAAATAAAAGCCTGCTTTATCAGAACATGCAGCTGTCTGTGCTTTATATAATCAGAATTTCATGCCTTTAGTGTTGTCTATGTTCCATTAATATTCCGCGCTTTGGTCTCTGCTGCCTCTGGAAACAAAAAAATTGGCAAACAAATGACTGCATTGCCTCGGTCTCAAAGCTATCACGACTTTTACAAATCCCATAGACTTCACTGCTGCAGCTGAGGGCAACATTTTTAGCATGAGTTGAAGGTTATGGTGGGCAGTCTGGTATAGTGGCTAGAGTGTCAGTCTAGGGCCAGAAAGACCTGGGTTCAAATTTCCCCATAGCTACAAAGCTTGTTGTGTAGCCTTCGTAGACTCACTTTCTTACAGTCTGGCCCACCTCAGGGGGTTGTAGTGAGAATTTATTTACTTCATTCATACCCCACCTTTCTCCTCAATGAGGACTTAAAAGAGCTTACATCGTTCTCTGTGAGGTAGGTTAGGCTAAGAATGCGTGTCTGGCCCAAGGTCATCCAGCAAGCTTCCATGGCGGAGGGAGGATTCAAATCTGGGTCTCCCAGATCCTAGTTCGACCCTCTATCCACTACACCATCCTGGCTGTATACTAGGCTTCCCAGCCCCCTAGATGGGGGTGGGGCATCCCCCGCTTTTGCAGGTTCGGGCCTGCTGCTGGCCAGCTGGCCATCAGGGAAATGCCACCCCAACCCTTGGCAACGTCATTGACATGACATCACTTCCATAGGCATAGACTACGGGGGGGCTCGAGGGCTCGAGCCTCCCCCGAAATTTCCCAGGGGGACTGAGCCCCCCCCCCCGGGGAAATGTAGCGCCTGCCGCCATGCCGCCTGGGGCCCTTCTGAGGCCGGCAGCTGCTGCTGCCGGTGCCTCTCCCCCCCCCCCTCCCCGCCTGGCCACTCTTCCATCCTTCCCTCTCCCTCCCTCTTTTCCCGGCGAAGGGAGAGGGAAGGAGTGGGGGGGGAGAGAGGCTCCGGCAGCAGCGGCTGGTGGGCCTCGGAAGGGCCCGGGGAGGCACGGAGGTTTCCCGGTGGGGAGGGACATCGCCCCAGCAAGCGCACATGTGTTAAAGAGCCCCCCCCCCAAAATTTACAAAACTCTACGTCCCTGATCACTTCCAGAAGTGACATCATTGTGTCAGTGACATCAGGGGCGGCGCTCTACTTTTTGGGCAAAACTCTATGGTTTGAAGCAGGGCTATTTTGGGGCAGGAACGGAGTTCCGGCTGGCTTCTGAGGCTGTTTTTACATCTGACTTTCCCGCTGGAATCATTCTAGTTCCAAAAAAACCTGCCCACACTTCTGTGCGGTGTGAAACCGGGCTGCCACTGAAATGTCCACATCTACTAATTGCCCTCCTGTGGTCAAGCTAGTATCCAACCAGCTTGATTCTGCTTTAAACAATTGCTGTTGATTAGGGCACTTAGACCCCCCGGAGTGAAATTTCACACCACTGTGAATTCAGCACAGGAAAAGACAGCAGTCAAACTACTTTTGAGGGGAGGTGTAAAATGACCCTGAGGTGGCCACGCTCACAGCCTCCCCCCCCCGCTCGGGTTCCCCAGGCACCTCGCAAGCCAATCCAGAAACTGCCTTCCTTTCCTCGGGTACCCCATGCGCCCTGCAAGCCGCGGGGTACCTGGGGGAGCCACTCCTGGGAGGAAGTTGCGTTGTCAGGGGTGTGGCCTAATATGCTAGTGAGTTTCCACTGTTGGGTGTGGCCTGTTATGCTAATGAGTTCCTGCTGGTTTTTTCCAAAAAAAAAAAGGCCCTGGTTTGAAGCCATTTTCACCACAGAGTTTTGCTCCCCCAAAGCAGAGCATTGCGCCAACATCACCCATGTAGTAATAATGTACCTTCCAGAAGTGATGTCATCCTACATCAATGGCATCCCCCACCCCACCCCAGGGCCCCCCCACCCCAAATCCCCCCACTGGCAGCAGTTAAGGACTTGGCAACATTGCCCTATGTATAGAATATTATGTAGAGCCCTTTGGAGTCCATTCTGCAAAGTCATCATGTTCCCCAGGGGAACTGAGGTCTGCAGTCTGGAGCTGTAATTCTTGGAGATCTCCAGGTCACACCTGAAGGCTGGCAACCCTTGTGGATGCTATCTGTATGACCTGTTAACCGAACCGTTTAGCAGGAGAAGCCTGGCACTGAACCTGTGACTTTCTGCTTGCCACGCAATTGCTTCAGTTTGGTGCAGTGGTGAAGTGTGCGGACTCTAACCTGGGAGTACCGGGTTTGATTCCCCACTTCTCCACTTGCACCTGCCGGATGACCTTGGGCAAGCCATAGCTCTGTTAGAGCTGTTCTCTCAAGGACAGTCCTGGAAAGAGCTCTCTCAGCCCCACCTACCTCACAGGGTGTCCGTTGTGGGGAGAGGAAGGGGAAGGAGTTTGTAAGCCGCTCTGGGACGCCAAATGAAGGGCAGGATATAAATCCAATCTTTTCTTCTTCTTCTTCTTCACCCCTGAGCCATAGGCCACCAGTGGGTTTCTGGCACCCACATGCTTCTTCCCCAAATCCTGGCTTTCCTGTCCTCCGCAGTGGGACTGGAGGTACTTCAGAAGAGTCCAGGGAGCCTCACTTTTGTGTGAGTGCCGGGAGTGGCATTCAGAAACAGCTACCTAAGGAGAGGCTTGGCTTGGAAGCTGCCACCATTTTATGACTGGCCCCAGCAGTGTGGCAGCCATTTTGTGACTGCCCCCTCCAGGGCAGCCATTTTGCGACAGTGTCCACTTTGCTTTCTCAAAATTCCAAAAGTGCCCACAGCTCCGCAGTGTGTCCTTGGGGGGAACTTGGATACAGGAACAGGGATGTCAGGACAACTGTGCCCCTTTTTGCTCCTGTGAAATGTCGGCCGGGTAGGATGCTGTTTCAAGAACGGTACACTCAGGGGTCCTTTCGTAGAAAAAGAGGTGCAGGAGCTCATTAGCATACCTATTAGCATAACTCATTAGCATAACCAGCCGAATGTCAGTTTCAGCCCTATTATACCCTATGGGCCATTGAAGTCAATGGCAAAAACTCATAGGGTATATGAGGGGCTGTAGGGGAGGGGTTTGAGGGAGAGGCTCCAAACTTGCAGGGTAGCTTCTGGGACCTCTCCCCCAAGTACCCACCAAGTTTCAAGAAGATTGGACTACGGGGTCCAATTTTACGGGGCCTCAAACAGGTTGCTCCATCCCCTCCATTGTTCCCTATGGTGGGAAAAGTGTTATCCCCTGGTCCAGTCTTTCCTATATAAAGCCGTTTTCAAGTGGCAAGATTCCATGGGGCGCCAAAATCAGTTGGCTGGACGGACTGCCACTCAAAAGGGGGTCCCTGGCCACTGGCTGCATTCTCTCCCTGCTTTGCCTCAGTCCTACCCACAGAGCCACCGGCCAGCATCCCGGCCTCTGTCTGGAGGGAGCCAGCGAAGGGGAAGGACCGACTGGGTGCTGGGTCCACTCTTCTCCTCCACCCACTGCCAAGTAGGTCTAACTGTCCCCTCAGTGGCCTGCTTCTGTCAGTGAAAAGACAATGGACTTTCAGCATAACCCCCTCCCTGCACACTGCCAGCGTGCCCAGAATAAACTGTCAGAATAAACTGAAACAGGGGGCCATTTCACACAGCGCCCTGGAGTGCTTCAGGACCAGTACAAGAACTGAGGAATGCTTGGGAGGAGGTTTCAATGTAAACTGGCTCAGGAACACTTCCCCAATGGGAGAGGCACGTTTCTGTGTGAAAGGGCCAATATGTTCCATTGGGGAACCCATAGTAATATGGTTCTGTGTGAAATGCCTGACAGAAACCATAACTGAAGAGTTCCTGAAGCGGAATATATTGGCTGTGTGAAATTCCTCAGGCTCTCTCTCCTGCTTAGCTCCACCATGGCTGGCTGGCTAATGAGGTGGGCCAGCGACCATCAAACCATTCTCATCAACCCCCTGCTGTGTGGCTGACTTTCCCCCTAGGGTTGCCGATCTCCAGGTGGGACCTGGAGATCTCCCGCTGTTACAATTGATCTCCAGATGACAGAGATCAGTTCCCCTGGAGAAAATGGCTGCTTTGGAGGGTAGACACTATGGCATTATACCCTGCTGAGTCCTTCCATCCCCCCCCCCCAAAAAAAATGCTGCCCTCCACAGGATCCACCCCCAAATCTTCAGGTATTTCCATCATAGGGTTGCCAGGTCTGGGTTGGAAAATCCCTGGAGACTTTGGGGGTGGATCCAAGAGAGGGTTGGGTTTGGGGAGGGGAGGGGCCTCAGCATGGTACAAAGCCATAGAGTCCACCCTCCAAAGCAGCCATTTTCTCCAGAGGAGCTGATATCTGTCAGCTGGAGGTCCATTGTAAAAGCGGGGGATCTCCAGGCCCCACCTGGAGGTTGGGAACCCTATTCCATCATCAGAGCCAGCAACTTTTCCCTCAGTGCCCATTGCTAGGCAACCAAGCTTGCTTCTCTGAAAGCCCCTTTCCACACCTATGTTGGGCTCTGGGAGAAAACTCACTGGGGCCAGCTGAACAGAATGCCATAGAGGCCACCCTCCAAAGCAGTCATTTTCTCCGGGAAAGGGGGGGGAATCTGTTGTCTGGAGTTCAATTGAGATACCTGGTGATCTTCAGGCTCCACCTGGAGGTTGGGTACCCTAGGCGTAGCAGTAAGCGCTTCAGAGCAGGATCTGCTAGACTCAGGGTCTTGCTGAGTGGGTAATTTTGGGCCAGTCACAGACTTTAAGCCTAACCTACCTCACAGGGTTGTTATGCAAGTCAAAAGGGGGAGAGGAGAATGATGTCAGCTGCTTCGGTCCCCATTGCAGAGACAGACTACTTTTCCACCAGGGGAAGTATGGTTGTCAATCTCCAGGAGAGGGCTGGAGATCACTCAGAATTACAAGTGTTCCCCAGATGGCAGAGATCAGTTCCCCTGGAGAAAATGGTGGACTCTGTGTCCTTATACCCTGCTGAGATGGACCCCTTATGACAGCCAATGTGACATAGCTGTCAGGGTTTCAGAGCACAGTGGAGGCTGCAGGGGGGGGGGGAGAGATGGAAAGTTGAAGAGTGTTGATGTTGGCTGGGAAGGAGACAGGGTTGCCAACTCCGGGTGGAAAATTCCTGGAGATTTGAGAGATGGAGCCTGGAGATGGTGAGGTTTGAGGAGGGGTGGGACCTCAGACAGGTACAATGCCATAGACTCCACCCCCCAAGCCAGCAAGTCCCTTATGGGGAACCATTGTTGCCAATCTCCGGGTGGGGACTGGAGATCACTCAGAATTACAACTGTTCTCTAGGAAGGAGGGGGGAGGAGATAGAAAGCTGAAGCCAGGGGGCAGATAACGATACATTGACAGTTGGCTGGGAGGTAGGGTTGCCATCTCCAGGTTGGGAAATTCCTGGAGATTTGAGGGGTGGACCCTGGAGAGGGTGAGGTTTCAGCATGGGTGGGACCTCAGACAGGTTCAATGCCATAGACTCCACCCTTCAAACCACCAGTTCCCCCATGGGAAACCATTGTTACCAATCTCCAGGGGAGGGATGAGGATTACGCTGCATTACAACTGCTCTTCAGATGGTAGAGATCTTCCTCTGGAGAAAATGGTGGACTCTGTGTCATTATACCCTGCTGAGGTCGCCACAGCAAATTGACACTGAAAGCCCAAGGCCAGGGCACTCTCCCAGAGCCTCTTTCTAGAGCCCATTGTATTTATTTCCACAACGGGCCTTCTTCCTTGTATATACTATTATACAGTTGGTCTTATGGGGTTGTTATATTTATTAATTTTCAAGGTATCATACTATATTATATAATAGTATATAATAGTATATAATATAATAATTACTAAAACAAGATAACATTTTATCGTTAATATTAATATTAATTATCAGTATGCATGATGTTTTGCATAACTGGTGGTAGTGATGGTATTTTTAATTGTCATAATTATTCATATATAACAGTTTGAGCCAGTTTGGTGTAGTGGTTACGTGCGCAGACTCTAATCTGGGAGAACCGGGTGTGATTCCCCACTCCTCCACTTGCACCTGCTGGATGACCTTGGGCAAGCCATAGTTCTGGCACAGCTGTTCTTGAAAAAGAGCAGTTTCTGTCAGAGCTCTCTCAGCCCCACCTGCCTCACAGGGTGTCTGTTGTGGGGAGGGGAAGGGAAAGGAGTTTGTAAGCCGCTCTGAGACTCCTTTGGGTAGTGAAGGGTGGGGTATAAATCCAATCTTCTTCTTCTTCTATTATGTAATTCAATTAAAATTAATTATTATTATTATTTAATAATTATTTAGAATATTTAGAAGCTGCCTCATCAGAGTCTTGCTCATTGATTCTTCACCATGTTTTGATCCCAGAACCTGTAGGCATCAGAAAAACCCAAGCCTGGCTGTCACCAGATAACAAGTATGTCACGTATTTTAAGTGCAAAATGCCTTCTTACATGCTGTTGTATTGTCAGCATAGTTTAGCACCGTGCAGGCCTCTGTGGGAAGCCGTCTTTTTTAGACAAATAGCTATTTGAACCATTCCAGGAAATAAACCTATTTTCGTAGCACCAGTAATACTGAGATAATAATAAAACAGGAAATGATCTTTTAAACAGATGCTCAAAAGGTGTGTGTGCGGGGGGGGGGGGTTTGCCAATGTCTTTTTGGGTTTCCTAAAAAAGTAAATGCATTTGTTTTCCATCTTTGCTCAAGAAACCCAATCGAGTAAAAATGGACATATCCCATGTTCTCCTCCCAACAATCCTGTCAGGTTGGCTCACGAGAGATACTGGGCTTCTTAAGGCCACACAATGAATGATTCGGCAGAGTCTCTAGTACGAGGCCGTCGTGCAGTTTTGCCCCAAAGACAACTCCTCACAGTGACTTTGAAGAATGTGGATCACTTCAGCTGCCGGCCTCCGGGTATGGAGATTTCACCATCCGAGCTAATATTCATTGAAAGACATGCCCTTGGTGGGATTACCTCTTAGCTTCTTCTAGCGAAGCCAAATAGCTGAGTTCTCTCTTCGAACCGTCCAAGCGGCCCCGGGGACAGTGGCCCTCTCAATATTTCGCCGCTTGGATTCCAGGCAAACAGGAGCTGAGTGATTTGATCAGAGCACCTGCCTAAGCCAGCAAAGACCCTGGGCAGACCCTAAACCCTGATGACAGCAATTTGCAAAGGACGGGCGTCCAGATGGCCGTATCCCTTGAAACCCACAAAGAGGCTCATGGTCAAAGCCTTGATTAATGTGAATTTGTTGCTTCGGCGGTGTTCCTTTCCTTAAAGCACGCTCTCAAACGGGGTAGGGTGGGGGTGGGAATGAAGAACTGTTCTGGGGCAGCGTGTGCAATGCCATTCTCTTGATGACGGGTTGACTGTTCCCAAAAAGGGCGAGTCTGAAGTTGCTGAGCTTACGCTGCCTTTGCCTGCTTGGCTGCCACAGGAAACGCAGGAGACTAGATTATGTTGATGTGTGGGAGCTGACTAGCCGATGATAGCTTCGTCCGTCTGTAGATGTGTGAAAATCTCAATTTTCATCAGTCGTTGCGGCCTTTTGAAGGTACGCTTTCTGCGATCAGTCATGCACCTAAAGCAAGAATGACTCCTGCAACCCCTGTAGTCTTTAAAGTGAAGAGTGCGTGGTGTGCGTTCGAAGTACGATCACCTTGGTTAAAGAATTAGTGGGACACAGGGGTCCGTTGGAGCGGGAGCGCACAGGAGCGCAGCTCCGGGAGGGCAGGCACATGACCAAGCCCCGCCCCCTCCTCAGCTTCCCCGAGCAGTGCAGAGGCGCAGCGCCCCGGGGAAAGCCCTGCTAGGGTCTTTATTGATTTTAATGTTTTGTTTTAATATTGATAATTTTATCATTGTTCCTTTTATGACTGTGTGCTGCTTTTCCAGAGACTTGCTCAAGGTGGCATATAAATTTTCTAAGTATACCATTTTTTATCTGGGCACATGGCACATAAGTACTGGAGAAATTTCACCAACCCTTCAGCAGCTTCCACCCCATCAGTTTGGTGCAGTGGTCAGGAGTTGGACTCTAATCTGGGAGAACCGGGTTTGATTCCCCACTCCTCCACATGCAGCTGCTGGTGTGACCTTGGGCCAGTCACAAGTTCTCTCAGAGCTGTTCTCTCATGAGCAGTTCTCAAAAGACCTCTCTCAGCCCCACCTACCTCACAGGGTGTCTTGTTGTGGGAAGGGGAAGGGATGGGTGGTGCCCATGTCCTGGGTATCTCAAGTCTACTTGAAACCTGGTGGTTTCAAGGGAGCAGGAAGAGAATGAGGGTGTGTTCTTTATGCTTATTTTTATTGCACAAAGTCTTGGATGGGGAAGGGAATGGAGGCAGAGCAGGTCAGTTTCACTCACCTGTGGAGTGGAGCCTGAGGGGAGGGTGTTGCCTTCTGACACACTTCCGGTATGTTAGGGGGTGTGGCATATGCAAATGAGTTATGCTAATGAGTTATGCTAATGAGCTCCTGCACCTCTTTTTCTACGAAATGACCCCTGATGGGACATATAGTATGTCAAGATTTATGGGGTGGGTAAAGTTTGTGGGGAGTCTGGGGCAGGTGAAATTTGAGGAGGGGTGGGAACTCAGCAGGGTTACAATGCCATAGAATCTCTCCTCCAAAGCAGCCATTTTCTCCAGGCAAACTGATCTCTGTTGTCCGGACATCAGTTGTGATTCCAGGAGACCTCCAGGCCCCACCTGGAGGTTTAGCAACCAACATATGGGAAACACGGCAAAGTTGAGCAAACGTAGAAAAACACTGTGTTAGAACAAAATACACAATACTAATAGGCCACTATGTCTTCATATATTGATTTACATTATATATTTAAATACAATAAAGACCCTAGTGTATCTTATCCATTATCGTACAAAACCTAAAGAAGAATATTTATGCAGTGGAAAAGTCCACAGCTACAGAGACAGATTTCAGTGCTGTAGATATCTTGCTTTCTCTTGAGAGACTAATGAGAGAGGCAGCAGTCGTCAATGCCAAAGTTGTAGGCTGTTATTCTTTCTGAAAAGAGATACAGCCCGCATCAAAGCAACACGCCTCCCAGGCAAAAATTGCGTGTTTCGAGCGAATCTTCTTCAGGCAAAATTATTTCTCCTGGAACTGAATTACAAACACAATATAACACAATATACTTTGCCTAGCAACCAGGGAAAAAAAAGAGCTAGCTTGCTGTACTCACCCAAAGCTCACAGTGCTACAGTGCACAAGTCAACAATTCTATAGAAGGCTTCTCCGGTACTCCACAAACAAACCAGAAAGACCACTCTAAGGCTGCGAGCACACAGCCCTTTAATGCGGGAGGAAGGGCTGCTTCCTCCCGCATTTAAAGGGGCTGACTACACGGGCCGCAGCAAGTCCCGCGGCGAAGCGGGCTCAAATGTGGGTTGCTCCTGCATTTTCCAACCCCAGGAAAATCAACAGTTTTCCCGGGTGTTGCGGGAGGAACCCGCATTTGAGCCATCTGGCCAGCCCTCTCTCGCAATCATGCCCCCCCCCGCCATTCCCCCCCCCCTTTTACACTTGGGCGCTTGGCCACTCAAGCGCCCAAGTGTAAAAGGGGGGGGAGGAACCCCAAACTTACCAGGCAGCCAGCGGGGCTCGGGGAAGGGTGCCTCTCCTGGCCGCCGGCAGCGGCCGCCGCCTCCTCCACTGCCCGCCGGCGGCAGCTCCTCCGTCACCGCCTCTTCTTCCACCTTGTCACCGCTTCTTCCGCTGCCGAAGCCTTCCCGGCCGCTGCTGCCAGCCGCCGCCTCCTCCACTGCCCACCTCTGCTGGCTCTGCTGCCGCCGCTATTTCCCTCCGCTGCTCGCCGCCGCCAGCCGTCTGTGTTGGGATGTGAACATCCCAACCCGAAGCTAAGAAAAGCGGTCCCTTTAAATCCGTTAGGGCTCCCGGATTTAAGGGACCATGTGACCACATACAGCACAGCTGCACTGATGATTCCAAAAGAACTAAAGGAACAGTATTTACAACATCTCGCAGAGCTAACACTTATATAACTATAACTAAGCTAATTACTTGGATTTTGAACCAGATTGCAAAATTGCAGCATTACAGTCTCAACGCTATTACAGGATAGCATTACAGAATTCAAAGGGGAAATCTCAACATTGCATACATGACGAAAAAAAACAAAAATTACAAAACAGCATTACAAAATTAAAGGGATTTACAATCAGTGGGCTTATGATATGGCTTCACCCCTACATATATATTCTTCTTTAGATTTTATACTATAATGGATAAGATACACTAGGGTCTTTATTGTATTTAAATATATGAAGACATAGTAGCATATTAGTATTGCGTGTTTTGTTCTAACACGGTGTTTTGCTACGTTTGCCTCACCTGGAGGTTGGCAACACTCACTGGTGGTGGCGACACCTCTGGCTGTGGCAGATGGCATCCACCTAACATCACCAACTCTGTCTGCCAGTGACTGAGCTGCTGTTATCTAGAGGAGTGCAGACCACAGGAAAGGCGTCAGCCTGAGCGTAGCAGGGCCAGGAAAGCAAGAAAAGGATGATCAGGACAGTCCAGAAATTTATGGAAAACGAAGGGAAGAGAGAGGAGCCCCACCGGGAGAAGTGGTGGCAGGACCCAGAAGTGCGCAAGTACTAAAGAAGGCTGCGAAATTCACATCGTTTTGATGAATTCTGCCTAAGCTTTGCCTGAGAGTCTGTAGTTCATACCAAACATAGCGTGTGGGTACACAAGCAGTTTGCCGCAGCAGTATATCGGCTCTAAATAAGCCGCTTGAGTTTGGCCGATTCCACACCAGTGGTTGCCCCGGCGGCGTCCCCTGATAAAATCCACGGCAGAGCAACAGTTCCCCACTTGTTGCCCTGGGTCAGCAGTTGGCCCGAATCTAATCCTCGTTCCCCCCGAATCCCCACCAGGGATTTTCAGGTTTCTTTTTTTGCCACAGGGTGGAAGTTGGGTCATTCTAGTGGGGAACTCACAAATCGAGGTTTCTTGCTCCACCCCTTTAATGCCCCTCTGCTTCTTTCCCTCCCCTTTCCCGCCTCTCCTCTCCCTTTCCCCTCCCTTTCCCACCCTGGTGCGAGCGGGGTTTTTGTGTCCCCCCCCCCCCCCATCGTTGCATTACAACACCATGACTCAACACTGATCCATCATTGACCAGCATTTAAATGTCTTTTTAAATGTACTTTGAATGTTCTGGGCCCTGCTGGGGATGATTGGATGATTAAGGGGACATGTTAGGGGGGGAAGGAGAGGCGGCTGAAGCATCCAGTTTCGAGCTAAACACACACACGTACACACTGTTTAAAGGGGGGGAGTCTAATTTTGTATTTCTCCCCCCCCCCCCCGCCGCCGCCCTTCCAGGGATGTAAAGGAGCCACGAAGATGGAAAGCTGTCTCTGTGCTAACACGGAGATGTGGGGGGGAGAGAATTGGTGGTGGATGTTGGTGGCAGACGCCCGGGAGGGGGGAGGGCGCGATCTGGCGTTGCTTTGCTGCCTTTTCTCGCCTGCCTGTCCACCTGCCTGGAGAGGATTTTTTTCCCAAGCCCAGGATCTCTAAACTCGAAAAACAAACAAAATCCACCAGGCAATGCATCTTTTCTCCCAGTCTCTCAGCTGTGGGTTGCGGGTCTCCACTCCGCCTCCTCCCCAAACCATTGCATTACAATGCAAAGCACACCTGTTTCCTGAAATGGATGGTTTCGCTGTAATGCAACCACACCCCTATCAAAAAAAGGAGGGGGGAGAGAGGGAAGGGGACGCTAGATTTGGGGCAAGGCGACAAATGCGGAACTCCCTCAACAGAATCAGGGGAAACGGAGAGCAAACCATTGGTGCGGACACTTTGCATCGACCAAACAGTGCCCCCTAAGCCAGCATCATAGTACCGTGGGTCCGTGATTGGTTGTTCACATCACTATTGTGCCACAACTACGGACCCGCAGCTGGGTTGGTTGTTCTCCTAAGTCCCGCTGTGCGCATGCAGAAGCTGACAAGCACACGTGCTCCTGGCCGCATTCTATAAGGATGCTGAAGTGCGTGTTGGTGTGGGGTTGTGGGGGAAAGGATGCGCCAGAAATAGAGAGGAACGATCACATGTTTCCTTGGTGCGCCTGGGCAATCAGACGCCCAGAAACCACCATGGAAGAACCTTGCCGAGGTAGCCACCAGAATTTGCCGGTAGCTATTTAATCCATGTGGGAGTCATTTTAGTGTGAGGTGGCCAGATGTGCGCGTTTGCTCATGCCCATTTGATCCAGAGGGGAAGGGTAGCTATGTCGGGCCAAACTGCTCATGTGATCACACCCACAGCTTTTCCCATGGCCCATGATGCAAAAGCGAGCTGACATTTTGGCGCTTTCGCACACGCTAAATAATGCAGTTTCAACCCACTTCAGTGAACCGTTTGCAAGTGGGTTTTGAAAGTGTATTATTTAGCGTACGTGAAAGCGCTGTCGTCTCTGTGTCTGTAGCACAAGCCAAGCTCTGCCGCCACCATGGGGGAGGCCACTTGACTCAACTTGCTCCAGGGCTGTTTAGCATTCAAATGACCCTTGGGGATAAAGTCACTGCCTTGCTGAGCAGGCCTGAGATTTGCTAGGGTCTTCCAGAGAGAACCCCAGTACCCAAGGTTCCGCTTTTAGAGATAGTGATCCTGCAGTTATCTTCAAGCATAAAGTCTTGGGCACGTAACTCCTGAAAAGCTCTGCATCTAGTCTTCAATTTCCCATCTCTTTGAAAGCACAGATTGTGAACTGGCACTGTGTCAGTTAACTGCCATGATTTCATTCCAATAACTGTATGACTGCTTCAAGGGGTATTTATATGATCTCTGAAAAGGTCACAGGCCTACATATGCTTTTTCCCCAAAGTTTGGTGACAGGTCCCACCCGGGAGTTCGCAACGGGGCCATGACCCCCCTCCTCTGGAATGCGTGCTCCGCTCGCCTGCCTCGCTTGCGCATGCCCTGACTCACTTACACGATTCCCTGGTGTTCTCTCTTGTGCCCCGTCCTTGAACAGGAGTGCCTCCTATTCTGTGTGAGCCAAACTCACCGGTGTTATGTATTCTTTTTCCTCATGTCTTGGGAACATAGCTTTTAGGAATGTTCAACATCATTATTTTCTGAGAACTCCTTTTCCCGCGTTTTCTTTGGGAACTTCAGGCCAGTATATTTGAGCACCTAAAATCCTGTCTAGTGATTGGTAGACAGCTCTTAAACCATATTTCATATCCAGTATATCAATACATGTAATCCCTAAGCACAGCATTACTAACAGGAAAAGTGTTTGACTACAATGATCTTTTCTACAAATAAAGGACTTACTGCTTGAGGAGACCTGTTGTGGAGTATATCTATTAGGACATTCTCACACGCTGATAACATACATGCTTTTCCTTAGATTTGTGTATGCATGTGTGTGTGTGTGTGTGTGTGTAGGGGGGGTCTGAACAAGGGGGCTGATTAAATTAACTAGTGTTCACAGGTTTCAGTTAATGCAATCTCATCCTTTTCTGTTTAGTCCACTGGGTTTCCATATTAGGGAGGCCTTCCAGAAAGCTTTGGTCAATTCATGAAATGTTTTTTAAAGCTAGACTCGGGGGGGTGGGGGCAGCCATGTTGATCTGAAGCAACAGAACAAAGTTCGAGTCCAGTGGTCCCCTGAAGGCCAACAAAGTTTAATTCTGGGGATAAGCTTTCGTGTGGATGCAGCTGCAAAGTGCACGCAGCTGCAAAGTGCACGCACACAAAAACTTACACCCAGGATTAAACCTTACTGGTCTTCAGGGTGCCACTGGACTCAAAACTTTGTTTTTTAAAGCATTAGCTTTATCAGACAAGAGATACTTTAATCGATAGGCTTGATGCATGTGTGCCAATGAAAGAAAACAAATTATTTGTTAGAAATGGTAATGTGTTATAGCTTTTAATACGGGTGGTCGCTTGCCACCGATTACTGCTTTGAGTTTCTGCTTGGAGAGACCTTCAGCCCTGGACCCACTGCTGGACCTCCTGAGGGCACCTGGAGTTTTTGGCCACTGTGTGACACAGAGTGTTGGACTGGATGGGCCACTGGCCTGACCCAAAATTGGCTTCTCTTAGGTTCTCAGAGCAAGTGGCCAAATGACTTTGTGATTCTGCTTATTTTGCCACTCTCCGATGCAGGATTCAGCTGTCCTCTCTAGGCCTTGCTAGGAAATGGTCAGGGGTCCGTTGGAGCGGGAGCGCACAGGAGCGCAGCTCCGGAAGGGAGGAGCCCAGGGGGCGGGCACATGACCAAGCCCCACCCCCTCCTCGGCTTCCCTGAGCAGTGCAGAGGTGCAGTGCCCCAAGGAAAGCCCTGCTAGGGTCTTTATTGTTTTTAATGTTTTGTTTTAATATTGATAATTTTATCATTGTTCCTCTTATGACTGTGTGCTGCTTTTCCAGAGACTTGCTCAAGGTGGCATATACATTTTCTAAGTAGACCGTTTTTTATCTGGGCACATGGCACATAAGTACTGGAGAAATTTCACCAACCCTTCAGCAGCTTCCACCCCATCAGTTTGGTGTAGTGGTCAGGAGTCGGACTCTAATCTGGGAGAACCGGCTTTGATTCCCCACTCCTCCTCCACATGCAGCTGCTGGTGTGACCTTGGGCCAGTCACAAGTTCTCTCAGAGCTGTTCTCTCATGAGCAGTTCTCAAAAGACCTCTCTCAGCCCCACCTACCTCACAGGGTGTCTTGTTGTGGGGAGGGGAAGGGGAAGGGATGGGTGGTGCACATGTCCTGGGTATCTCAAGTCTACTTGAAACCTGGTGGTTTCAAGGGAGCAGGAAGAGAATGCGGGTGTGTTCTTTACGCTTCTTTTTATTGCACAAAGTATTGGATGGGGAAGGGAATGGAGGAAGAGCAGGTCAGTTTGACTCACCTGTGGAGTGGAGCCTGAGGGGTGGGTGTTGCCTTCTGACACACTTCCGGTATGTTAGGGGGTGTGACATATGCAAACGAGTTATGCAAATGAGTTATGCTAATGAGCTCCTGCACCTCTTTTTCTACGAAATGGCCCCTGGAAATGGTATTGTAACGAAATAAAAATGCAGCATCACCACTGACATTCACAGCATCATGGACTATTTGGTAATATGTTCAAGAGCTAGTTGCTAGGCCTGACCTTGGTGGCCCAGTCTAGCCCAATCTTGTAAAATCTCAGAAGGTAAACTGGATCGGCCCTGCTTAGTACTTGGAGGTGAAACCACCCAGGAAGTCCATGCCTGCTATGCCGAGGCAGGCAACGGCAAAACACCTCTGTTCGTCACTTGCCTTGAAAACACTATGGGGTCACCACAGGTTGGGCGTGATTGGACAGCACTTTCCACCATCACCGACTAGTTGCTGCTGACTTACAAGTTTTGCGAAGCAAATGGCTTTAGTGTAAGGGTCCCTAAACCTGTGAAACTTCTGGGACTTTTGAGACCAGGTAGTGGACCCTACCTCAAAATGGCTGCCGTGGATTTGGGCCAATCACAAAATGTTGAGAGGTGCCAAGTTAAGTTTCCTCCTACGGATGGTGGTAGCTGTTACTGAAAGGGTGCTGCCTGCTGAAACAAAGGTGGTGCTTCCTGGGTTCCCCTTAAATCCTGGGAAGCCAGGATCGGGACATGGGCACCACACTGGCAGGTACCACTTTGGGGATCACTGCCACAGAGCCATTCTGCATTCCCAATGGGGTTCAATGCCCAAACACCAGAGTCCTTCACAATAGAAGAAGAGGATATTCGATTTATACCCCGACCTTCACTCGGAGTCTCAGGCTGCGTTCACACACGCCTTTAGATCCAACATAGCTGCGAATGCCTGACGGATCTAAAGGGTGCACTCAGACAGAAACATCTGGGAAGCGTCCCGCAGTCGTCGGCAACCCATGCTGCTCCGCCACAGAAATGGAGTTAAAAGACACTGGGGAAAGTCCGGCATTAACCAGATACGATGGGCCGTGGATGGACTTTCCCCCGTCTGATTGCTCAAGCACGCTCTCATGCTGTCGGGATAGTCTGATCATTCCGTCCCGACACCAACCTCCCCCCCTCGCAGTATGCATATAATTGCATACTCCTTTGGGAGCCCTCAGTACAAAGGTGTGTTTCCTCGTTTATGCACATGGGAAACAAATGGCAAAAAAAAAGACTCACCTGTGGTGGCATCTGATTGCACAGTGATGGGCTGAGCTTGCAGCTAGAAAGGAAGTGTGATCGTGCAATGCCATGTCAAGTTCCTCTGGAAGAAATAGCCTTGCTTCCCCTCCACTTCAACTGGTGCATGTGACAGCAGCCTCAGAGTAGCTAGCAATCGCCTTCCCCTCCTCTCCTGCAACAGACACCATATGAGGCAGGTGGGGCTGAGAGGGCTCCGAGAGAACAGCTCTGAGAGAACTGTGGCTTGCCCAAGTTCATCCAGCAGCTGCATCTGGAGGAATGGGGACCCAAACCCAATTCTCCCAGATTAGAGTCCCACCATACCAAACTGGAATCACAGCCAACCTTGAAAAGTTATGTCCATTCAAGTACCACTGGCATCTTTTCCCAAACCTAGAGCCTTTTTCTTTCCATCTATGCACTTTTAATCGATATATGTGATCTTATTCATTAGATACGTTTTAGGAGGGGAAAAGAAAGCCAAGATCAAATCCACATGAGTGCCATCTCACTCAGACATAAACTATATAAATGACATTTTGATATACTTTTCCGTTTTCACATAGACACTTACATTCATGTGCATAACACTGTAAAATCGTACACTTGGTGGAACACAAGCACAGATGCATTTAGTTAAAACTCCCCCCCTCCCCCAATTTGGGTACTGTGTTTTTCACGATGCAGTGAACAGAATTGTGGCTTTAAGGTTTTAACATATCAAACCAAGAAAACCTCTTCTCATTCTGATTTTTCTTAGGTCAAGTAGCACAGGTGAGATGGGATGGAAAGGGGGGAGGAGAACATATCCATACACAAAGACTGGGGGGGGGGAATAACTGAATCCAGTAAAATCGAGGCCAAGTTGAAAATCAACTGCAAGTCATCAATGCCAGCATCCAAGGAAAAAACTATTTTTCTTTCTTTGATGTAGGCTTTACTTCTGAAAATACAGCAGGTCGTTCAACACTGGACACATAAAACTATATCCACATCCGCATGTAAACACACAGGTTGAAGACAGATTCCGGTGGGTAGCCGTATTGGTCTGGTGTAGCAGAAATACAGGTTGCTTACCTGTAACTAGGGATCTTCGTGTGGTCATCTGTGCATTCACACCTCTGGGATATAGTGCGCCTGCACCGACCCCGATCGGTATCTTCGAAAGCTAAAGGGATTTTTGCGCCCTCTCCCCGGTCACGTGCAGGGCTGCAGTGCACATGACCAAGGGAGGGGCACGACAATCCCGCCAGTTCCTTCTGCCCACTGCCATCAGTCTCCGAGCAAGATAGGAAAGACCGACAGCAGAGGGAAAGGAGGGCAGGTGGTGTGAATGCCCAGATGACCACTCAAAGATCCCCCGTTACAGGTAAGCAACCTGTATATCTTCTTCGTGGTCTCTGTGCATCACACCTCTGGAAGATTAGCAAGCGAGAAAAAACCCACGCGCATACCTGGAGGAGGGAATTGGAGGTCTTAAACTTGCACCGCCTGCAACACAGCTCGCCCCACCATGGAACATTGGTGAAGATGGACATCAAGGGCGTAGTGCCTCACAAGCGTGTGAGGGGACGCCCAAGTAGCTGCATTACAGATATCTCCCAAAGGCGTTCCCCTGAGGAAGGCTATGGAAGTGGCTACTGCCCTGGTGGAATGAGCACGAAGCGGACCAGGCAACGGCTTCTTTGCCAGTAAGTAGCCCAGTTTGATCATCTCCACAATCCATTGGGACAGACGCTGAGACAATAGCTTCTGATCTTGCCCCGGCAGGGCATGGGAGACAAAGAGGGCTGGAGAGCTTCGAAAAGACCGAGTCCTATCCAAGTAGAAGAGCAGAGCTCTTTTCACATACAGTGTGTGAAGACGACGCTCCGCCTCAGTGCTGTCTGAGCCACCACGGGGTTACCAGAACGCAACGAGGATGGTCCCTCATCATCTTGTTGATCACCTTGGTAAGCAGACAAATTGGTGGGAACAGATATACTTGTCTGCATGTCCATGGGTAAAGGAGTCTGTCTCCCAGGGAGGCAGGATCACACCCCGCCCTGGAGCAATACAGGCGGCATTTCGCATTGTGCCGGGATGCAAACATATCGATCTCCGGGTAACCCCAACCATTGAATACTAGTCAGAGATAGGTCCAGTTGAGTTCCCATTTGTGCAGCAACACTCCCCCCCCTGCTCAGGAAGTCTGCCTGCACATTCAGGGAGGTGTGTGGCTGAGGTAACATACAGTTGTTGTGTTGTCAGGACTGCGACAGTGTTGTTGCACACTAGGTGCTGAAAAGAACACCATGAGCATCTCCAGAAGGTTCATGTGATTGTGACTCACATGAGGTTCCCATTTGGCCCTGACATACAGTCCCATGAGGTGAGCACCCCACCCCCAGAGGGAGGCACCCATGGTCAGACTCATGGATCGGGTGGGTGGGTGGAAAGGGGCTCCCATCAGTAGATTTTGTGGATTCATCCACCAACTGAGGGAGTCCAATACTGGCGCTGCAAGGCAAAATGTCCTGGACTGGGAATGAAACTGAGGGCGAAAATGACAAAGAAACCAGAGCTGGAGCGGTCTCAGGTGCAGTCTGGCAAAAACTATGGCGGCTGTAGTAGCTGCCATCAGCCCCAGAAGGTGTTGGAGTTGCCTTGCTGTAGCCACTTTCTCCTGACGTAAGAGGCGTACCAGGGTGATGATGTCGTCTGCCCTCTTGGGAGGGAGGAAGGCTTTGCATGCCAGGGAATCCAAGATGGCCCCTATAAACTGGGCCGGTCTTGCAGGGATGAGCACAGACTTTGCCAGGTTGACGGTGAGTCCTAAGGCTTCTAGAGTGCCCATGGCCAGTGCAATGTGGTCTTGCAGAATCCACCATGAGCAGCCAGTCGTCAATGTACGGAAAGATCCATACACCTTGCAGGCGAAGGTAGGCCGCAATGACAACCATGAGTTATGTGAATATGCGGGGGGCGGTGGAAAGGCCAAATGGAAGAGCCTTGTATTGATAATGACTGTTCCCCACAGCGAAGCAGAGAAAATGCCTGTGATCTGGGTGTATCGTGACATTGAAAGTAAGCATCTTTCAAGTCCAGGGTCACCATCCAAACCCCGTGCTCGAGGAGTGGATGTTCTGAAGGGTCGTCATCTGGAACTTTTTGTACACGATGAAAGTATTGAGGTTTCTCAGGTCTATAATAGGGCGGAAGCCTCCATCCTTCTTGGGAACCATAAAATAATGGGAATAGAAGCTCTGATGGAACTGCAACCGAGGGACGGGTTCTATTGCGCCCTTTTGAAGGAGGTTCTGGATTTTGCCTAGTAGTGTGACGGAGCTGGGTGTAGGGATGAAATATAACTCTGTAGGCACCTGAAGAAACTCTATACGATAGCCCTCTGTGACGACAGAGAGAGCCCATCTGTCCAATGTTATCTTTCTCCAGGCAGACCAAAACAGGGACAGATGGACAGGAGTTTTAGTCAGTTGGCCTAAGTCAAAGGCTCTGCTTGGGGGTCTTGGTAGTCTTGGTCCTCGATTGGGAGGCAGTATTGAACTTCTTTGTCTTTCCATAGGGCCGTGACTAGAAACCAGAGGATCTCTGCCATTGAGGTTCCGGGGAGGACTTTTGGGATGATCTGCGGGACCAGGATTTGTTCCAGGACTTCAATTTGGATTGTTTGGGGGGGGGGGCTGGGAGACTCCCAGATTATGTGAAGTTTTGATACTTTTGTTCTTGCAAGACTACATCCGTAGTAGAACTGAACAATCCCTCCCCTTCAAAAGGTAGATCCTCAACGAAGGCTTTAGTGTCACTAGGTACAGATGTGGAGCGCAGCCAGACATGACGTCTGAGCATGTCTGCCGATGTGAGCATTTTGGCTGCCACATCCAGATTGTGTTTAGCAGCATTAAGGTGATGTTTTGCCAACATCATACCCTCTTTTTGCAGCCTCCTGGCTTGACGGTTCATGTCTTCAGGGAGGGAAGCAATAAACTCAGTCATTTGCTCCCAAAGGGCATACTGGTATCTACCCATGCAGCCCGTGTAATTGGAAGTTTTAACTCCTAGCGCCCCTACCGAATAGAATCTGCGTCTAAAGGAGTTGAGTTTCTTCCCTTCCTTGTCAGGAGGAGAGGAGTGGCCGTGTCTGTCCTTAAACAAGGGCATGATGACAATGGAGTTGGATTTAGGGTGCATGAATAAAAATTCAGCTCTCAATTCCTGCACCCTGTACATATGGTCAATCCTTTTGCTAGAAATAGGAGTAGAACCCGGATGAGACCATGGTGCTTTGGCCGCTTGCAGTTAAGACCGAAGTTGACGGTAACGCAACAGCTGTGGAAGTGTCCATCTGTACTATGTCAAACACTGAGTCTGTCACAGTGGGTGGAGGCTGAACAGTGGAGAGCGTCAGCATATTGGCCATCCTCTTGATGAAATCCCCATATGATTTCAGATCCTCGGATGGGGAGATGGGAAGGTTAACCGCCACGTGTTGCGGTGGGGAGGGTTCCTGGGTAGGGGCTTCATCGTCTGGGTAGGGACGATGAAGACAATCCCAAAGGTTCCGAATGCTCTGAAGGCTCGAACAAAGCAATGGGTTGCCTCGGCATCGATGGCATCAGTGTCGACTGTTCGGCATGGTGCCCCAGAGGCGGAACAGCAGGTTTGTGCTTCCTGCCTATCGGCACCAACTGTTGTGGCCGTACGAATTCTGGTGTCGGAGGGTGCTCTCGGCATCGAGACAGGCCTGGGGATGTTGACTGGCGATCCCAATCTGCCGGGACACGCGGAGGGAACCAAGGCGCAGCAGGCATGGGATAAGCTCTGTAGAGGTACTGCCGCTGTCAGGCATCCCATGGAGCCAGGGGGTAATGCCCAGATGACCAATCCCGATCCTCTGATTGATGCGGAGAAAAGGCTGAGGCGCCACTGTCCCTGTCTAGGTGTAAACTTTTGACACTGGGCGGCCGGGGCACTTGGGTTCAATCCATATCCAGTTCAGAGTCCATGAAGTGGATAGAACGCAGCAAAGGCGAGGTAGCTGCTCAAGGCCTGCAGAGTCAAGCACTGCAGCCCCTGCCAAGGCTGTGCCCGACGCGACGTGTGCGGATGAAGCATTTTCACAGAAGGTACCCTTCTTGTGCTTGCTCTGCCTGTCGTCCTTGCCCTCCTTGCGCTTCTTGGCAAGAGTAGGGGCTTTGGACTGGAGTGTCAACATTGGTCGTCTCAGCACTGATCTGTTGACATTGAGGATGCTCGGCAACGGAGATAGTGCCGTCACCGATCCCGAAGCTGGGGTCGACAGCAAAGCATGTCCGGACGTCTCTTGCGAAGACATCATCGGAGAAAGAGCCTGTTCCAACAAAGCGATGCGGAGTCTCGCGGCTCGGTTCTTCCTCGTCTGTTTCGAGAACCTGGCACCGTGAGCACAGGAGTCCACCCGCTGCGCTTCCCCAAGGCACAAAAGGCAAAGTGTCTATCGGGGGGGGGGGATTTTGCTGCCGCGCTTTAGGCACCGTTTAAAGAAGCCCCCCCATTTGGCCATAGGCCGGGGGGTAACCTGCCTGGGCAGAGTACTCTAGATCAGTTCTGTCCAAATTAACTAAGTCTTTCAGGAAATCCAGTAGAAATTAAGGAGAGAAGAATAGAAAAATACCGACTGAAGCGAGGAGGGTCCTACCAGCACGGCGATCAGGAGAGAACTGGCGGGATTGTCATGCCCCTCCCTTGGTCATGCGCACTGGAGCCCTGCGTGTGATCGGGGAGAAGGCGTGAAAATCCCTTTCGCTTTAGAAGAGAAGGATCGGGGTTGGTGCAGGTGCACTATATCCCCGAGGTGTGATGCCCAGAGACCACAAAGAAGATCAACGGTTGATTCCAGTGGCAGCTTGAAGACCAACGAAGTTTAATTCAAGGTATAAGCCTTTGCCTGCACACACAAGTTTTTAACATGAATAAAAATGTGTTTGTCTTAAAGCTGCTGCTGGGTTGAGGACAGTAATGGAATCTTCACTGCAAGATTTTCTGTCCGTACATATGTGGAGGGAGGGGGAAAGATTGTTTCTTTGGACAGCATTTTGTAAATAACTCAGTAGTTTTATCTTACTCGATGACTATCACACACCCCAAGAAAAACCATATCCAGAGCTGTGCTTCCTACAACCTCCCTTGTTATCCCAAATCATTATCCTAATTTGTCCCCCGATACAAATTTAAAAGATCTGAGTGCTCCCACAAGGTCTATGACTCTTTTTTGTGTCTACTGTACTAAAATTTTGGTCTGGTGTAGTATTGAAAGAGCAAACATTGATCTCAGCTCTACCCTTTGTTTAGAAACCAAGTTTCTAGACTTCTGTGATGTGGAGATAAAGCTGAAGACGTATGGGTTGAGCCAAGACTTCTAACAGTTTGAAGCCAGACTTTCTATAGACAAGATAATCAGTTTGGCAGAATCAGAGATGCCAAATGAGAATATATAAAACTAGCTTTTATTTGGATTGCAGAGTGTGGCCTTTTTTGACCTAGTATTTCGATGCATCTTATCCACAATATACATTTCTGGGTGAGGTTGCATACCCGCTCTTCCATTTGGGAGAAAGACCAGCGTGCCTCTATTTCTGCACTGGTTCTCACGTTACATGGATGGTCCAGAACATCAAGTCTT
This sequence comes from Lepidodactylus listeri, assembly GCA_029233225.1. Classification (NCBI taxonomy): domain Eukaryota; kingdom Metazoa; phylum Chordata; class Lepidosauria; order Squamata; family Gekkonidae; genus Lepidodactylus; species Lepidodactylus listeri. Next base: position 27,228,499 of record JARCFY010000022.1, read on the forward strand.
GTTTATGGGTTCCCACAATCAGCTATTGGAAGGAACAACCCATTAGCACGAGGATCTTTCTTCTGTCTTCCAGCCAAAACATGCCAATCCAACGCGAGGGCTCATAGCCTATGAAGACAGCCCCAGGTGCAATGTATAGGAGCGCTCATAGATTCATTACGTAGGAAATGAACCCATATGCCCCATCCGATCGTAAGCATGATGCTTTGTAAACGACACTTCTCTTCAGTTGGACCTAACTATGCATACTTTGTAAGGTGATTTGGAGACCATCCCCAAAGTGTTGTATATGCTCTGTCGTCCATTTTATTTTATTTTTTTTTTGTAAAGGACCCTACCTCACAAGATTGGTGAGAATAATTACAGTTAAAAAATCACAAAAACATCCAAACAGTAAAACCTGGGTTGATTTTAATGCTTGCCAAGTAACAGCGTGATCGCAACATCTGCAGCAAGACTAAATCCAGCCTTGTTATCGTTCAATTCCGTCCGTATTAATTCTGTGGATTTCAGGTCCTGTTTGTTGACAGGAATCCATCGGACTGTTTCGAAGGGACACTTTGCGCCACGATCACGTTTTGTGCAATCCCCTTATATGATAGGGTGATTCTGCATTGGCTTTCCCCTCCGTTGTTTTACAAAACCCACGTAGGAACAGAAATTCCCCTCTGCATTGCATGCCGCTTTCGCTTCCTTCGATCATCGGATTTTATGGTACCTTCTGCGTAGATTTATGGCCGTTTTATGGCTGTTCAGGGGTGACTTTGCAGTCCGTACAGTGTTGCCCCGGGGTATCTGGATGTGGTTTTGAGTTACACTTTTTCCTCCCAGTAGAGAAATATGGAGCGAGTGCTAGATGCAGAATTGCCCTAAGTCCATGGCAAAACAGCATCCAAATAACCCGGGGAAACAGCAAGCTGAAACTGGGCTGACCACTGGAAGGGAGGTAATGTAATGCAGAATGGGGTGGGTGGAGAACCCAGAATAAAAAGAAGGTTGAACTCTATTTTAGTGCAGAATGGAGTGGGGGGACTCGATTAAAAAGCAGGTTGAATTCACTTTTAGTGCAGAATTGCTTGGAGGACACCGCTGTGAACATAGATTAAAAAGAGGGTTCAGGAAGGGCCATTAACAATTGGTTACTTACAGTACGTCTTTGGGGTGTTTCCCTTGATCTGAGACATTTTCCTTTCACTGCTTTCTCATATTATAAGGTCCATCATGGAATGAACATTACTTGAAGAGGACAAGTCAGCCAACAGGGCTACCATAAAATGTTTTGCATAGTCCTACATTTTCAAAAGTGGCTGAAAAGCGACATACGGAGTCAAAGCAGGAGAATTTAAGCCCAAAGCTGGTTGTTCTGGCACACCCTAAGACTGGTGTGGCCAGAAGCTGATTCTCTTCCCATTAATAAGACTCTGGGTTGCTAGCTCTGGGTTGAGAAATACCTGGCGATTTGGGGGGGGGGGGGAGCCTGGGGAGGGCGGGGTTTGGGGAGGAGAGAGTGCCATAGAATCCATCTTCCAAAGCAGCCATTTTCTCCAGGTGAACAAACCTCTGTCCCCTGAAGATCACTTGTAAGTTTGCAACCAATGCTCCCTCTAAGCTGCAGTCTTGTGAGCACAAATTCTACTTTGTGAGCTACTGCCAATAAAGCTGTGAGCGAGCGATTTGGCTGCTGCATAAATGAGTTTGCTCTGGAGCCCTCCTTCCTGAGCCGAGACAAAAACGTGTGAGCCGGCGGCTAAAAAACTGTGAGCCAGCTCACACTAACTCAGCTTAGAGGGAACACTGGTTGCAACAGCTGGAGATTTTAACCCTAATAAGACTGCATGCACAAGGATTCCCATGTCCCCAAACTGGTTTATGCCAAGCTCCCAGTGACCTACAGAATTCTGCATGGAGTATGAAAACGAACAATCTTTGTCATCTGAAAACGTAGGAGATGAAGCCTGAACGGTCTAAGCTGCCCTGCTATAATTAAACACACTCAGAAATTATAAGGGTTATAACTACTAGAAAAATACGCCCCTCCCCCCAAAAAAATCATTCCCCAGCCCTCCTCCTTTCTTTTTTCTTCTTCTGTTCAAGAAAACATAGCAAGCTTTCTCCGATATACAAAAACCATTAATTTTAGATTTTTAAAAAAATACAAACTTCACCTTTACAAAAAACACTTATTTCTGTTGAATACACATAAAGCATAACTTTTTTTAATACCAAAAATAAAGAATTTTAGGCTTTCCGGCAGGGTCATCCCCACGCCACAGTGACATCATACAATACGAGTAACAAGTAGAGTTTGTACATCTCACACAGCTTAAACATGTGAAATAGCGAAAGGGCATCTTGTCTACGAAGAGGAATAGCAAGCGCTACCACAAAAATTGCGCCCGGGCAACTGGTAGAAGGAACAAGATCTTCTTTCTTTTTTTAAAATGCTTGCATATAGCCTCGACTTGCTTATGCACATCAGCTGTCCTCCGGAAGGTTTTAAAACAGTGACTTTCAAACTTCTTACTGCATTCCTTGCTCCAATGTTTCTGCATTGACCTGTCTGTTGAGCTATCGCTGTACATCTGCCACAAAAGGGTCTGCCCACTTGAAAAGGATCCCGGTATATATTCTAGGCACCCTAATTGTTGCAGGCCCTCGGTTCATACTGTTAGGGCGTCCTGGTTTCCCATGTTGACTAGAACAAGTCCTAACTCCCCACTCCCAACTGATTATCTTCCCTGTCTCCCAGAAGGCGAGATTGGTCACAACGGACACCCAGGTGAAGTTCACCCACCATGACTGTTCTTCTGTTTGGAGAAACCCCTCAAGAAGCATCCCCGGCGTCTGGAAACATGCTTTGAAAACCACTGTTTTAAATTAACGAGTGGGACGAGATGGACATGGGGGGCGGGGGGGGGGGAGGGAAGGAAAAGAGAGAGGGACATAAACCAAGAAACATTTAGAAAATTATGCATAGGTATACCATTTTTATTTCGATACATCTCATTAGTTTGCATCCTGCTAGGAGAAATCCCATACTCGTCTTGGTGTGTCCCGACTCATCGCTACAGCAGGTCTTCTATATGGGTTATTGGTAAATGTAGTCCCAAAAGATAATAAAAAGCTAGGCAAAAGAGTAAAAAGAAAGCTTAATAGTAACTTTTATGGTGTAAAAAAAAAATCCACTTTAAGGCGCCCCAGAAGATTTCTTTTTTTTCTTTTTCGTTTTTTCGTATAGACTTTTAGAACACCACCAAGCAAAACCGCACTGTTTCTATCGTTTCTGCTGTGGTATTTGATACATTCCTGCTTTTTGCTTTGTTTTTTTTTCTTGTGAGTGTGGTTTGTGTGTATGTGCCTGAACTCCATCAGCATTCATCTGTCTTCATCAAGAATGCAGGCACATTTCTTGACAAAAACAAACGGGGGGGGAGGGGGGGAAGCACCAATGACCGCTCTTCGGAAATCCACCATTCGCTTTCGAGTTTTGTCCTGTTTGTTTTTTTTGAAGTCCTTTTGGCATCTTCCATTCAGGTCATCTTTCCTCCCTTCCTCTCGCTCGCTCTCTTTCGGACAGGGAAACTTCGTATTGTCTCGCAGAGTGCTACAACGCTTGCTTTGATGTCATATTAAACAAATGTACATTGTCTCTTTTTGTCCTCACGAAGCATCCTTTTATTTTATTTATTTTTTAAAGCCAGTTCCCCCACCCCACCCCTCCACGTAGGAGAACAAAAACGAAGTATACAGTCGATAAAGCACCATACATCGCAGGTTCAGGAATGTAACCAACAATGTACATCCATGTCCCAGAGAGAAGGTATTTTCTAGCTTATTTTCACCTTACGTCTGCAAGGGAAAAAGGGAAAAAAAAAAAGCATATTGTAATTTTATGGTTAGGAAAGTGCTTCACTGCCACCCCCTAAATTTCGGAGGGGACCAGAAGCCCTCCCACATTACAGAAGGCGGTGTCTTGAGATTTTAGCTCGTAACACTGCTGCAACACTTAAAGGCATGCAACCTCACGAGCAGAGCCCATTCCTGCTGGCCCTCCCTCACCCGACTCTCTCCCCCAATCCCGGCCAAGCAAAAATGGCGTGGGAAGGGGCCTCGCCCATGCGGCGGGCAAACTTTAAAGGTTACAGCCGCACTGTGGGAGGACGGCTCAGCAATGCAGCCTCCACGACCCGGCTGGAATGTAGAAAGGGCACCTAACTTGAGTCGGAAAGTTTCCTACGCTGTTTTGAGCTGAGGGGCATGCTGGCATTGGAAAACTGGAGTTCACCAAATTTGCTGCTGCTTGCTAATCAGGAGTAGGACATGATATTACATCTGCATTCACTTGTGACAGGGGACAGGCCATAGGTAGCTTCAAAAGGGGATTGGATAGATTCATGGGCGAGAGGTCTATCAGTGGCTACTAGGCATGGTGACTAAAGAGATCTTCATGTTCCGAGGCCGTCAGCCTCTGAATATCAGTACCAGAAGGCAACACTGGGAGAAGGCCTCGGCCTCTGTGCCCTGTTGTTGGCCCTCCAGAGGAACTGGCTGGCCACTGTGTGAGGCAGGATGCTGGAGTAGATTGACCACTGGTCTGATGCAGCAGGGCTCTTCTAATGTTCATCTCAAGAGAAGGCCTCAGCCTCTATGCCCTGTTGTTGGCCCTCTGGAGTAACTGGTTGGCCCCTGTGTAAGACAGGATGCTGGACTAGATGGACCACTGGGTCTGATCCAGCAAGGCTCTTCTGATGTGCTAATCAGGGGAAGGCCTCAGCCTCTCTGCCCTGTTGTGTTGGCCCTCCAGGGGAACTGGCTGGCCCCTGTGTGAGACAGGAGGCTGGACTAGATGGACCCTCATTGGTCTGATCCAGCAGGGCTCTTCTGATGTTCTTATCAGGGGAAGGCCTCAGCCTTTGAGCCTTGTGTTGTTGGCCCTCCAGAGGAACTGGTTGGCCATTATGTGAGATTGGGATGCCAGACTAGATGGACAACTGGTTTGATCCAGCAGGGTTTTTACATTCAGGGGGAAGAAGGATTAGAAACCAACTAGGATCCAAAAGGTGCCACCAACGAGCAGCACTAATCGAGAATTTAGCACATACCACATCAGTCCGCTTCTTGATTTCCCATAGCTTTTGCATGCACCTCCACTGGTGATTTCCAGTAGTTACTTCATTGCCAACACTGCATATTTTTGTAGGGTAAAGTCAGAGTCTTTAGAACCACCCCCTTTCCCCAATACCCCAAGAAGATCCACACATTCAGCAGACTGTAAGCACCGTAGGAGCTGAGACCTAACTTTTTTTTTTGTCTGTCTAATTTAACTCCAAGAGCCAGGGCAGGCTAGGTAAGTCTAAGCCTAAGATGACCTGGGTTCAAATCCTCCCTCTATCACAGTGCTCATGAGGTGACAACCTTGGCCCAGCCATCCTTGTTGGGCCTGAATTATCTCACGGGCTTACTATGCAGATAAAATGGGGTGGGGTGGGGTGGGGACCTTTGCATATTGCTCTTTGGAAGAAAGAAGGCCTAAACATGTAACAGGCAGATGAAATGCATGGCCCAGGCTAGCCCAATCTCTTCAGAATTTGGAAGCTAAGTAGTTTTGGACCTGGTAAGCACTTCGATGGGGGACTGCCAAGGAAGTCCAGGGTTACTATGCAGAGATAGGCGGTAACAAACCACCTCTGAGCGTCACTTGCTTTGAACGGGGTCGTAAAAAATAGACTGCGAATTGACAGCACTAAACACACACAGAGATAAAACGCCATGTGCTGTATGGTCTTGTACACAGAATAACTTACATATGGGACAGCTTTCCTGAGATTCTGGTGGATTACATCTCAGAAAGCTCGCTCAGTCTTTTAGTGGAGTCTGTGTAACTTTCTCTGCTTCCTGCACTGGGAGTCTTCTGTTTTTACACACATTTCTCTCAGCTGTGGGTTGTTGCGGCAGGACTTCAAGAAGACACCTGCCCAATGCACAAACTCCCCCTGGCGTGACAGTACAAACTGCTTTCCTCCCTCCCAAAAACATACAAACATGAGTCTGCCTTTATTTCAGGCTGCGGTCACAGTGGGGGCTTGCCGCAATCTGGGTGCGCCTCTAATTACACCGGTTTAAAGTGTTGCGGGGCAGACCAACCAGACAGCACACCCTGGAGCGGTTTCCCCACGCACTCGTCTGGTGGTCAGGCGTTCACAGGACTGCAGCACCTTGACCACGGAGTATGCTGCCGGTGCTTTTTTTTTCAATAGAGGTTGGTGCGTGCGCATATGAGCTCGTGCGCATAGGCAGTGTCCCGCCAGTGGGACCTTTCCCCCCCCCACCGGTTGCGACCCCCAGGGGACATCTGCCCCCACACCAGCCAGCCCCGTGGCACTCACCAGACAGCCGGGGGCGACCCCGACCCGCCGGCGGGAGAGGAAGGAAGCCGACAAGGGGACGAGTGGAGGAACTCACAGGGCAGGGAGGAGAGCCGGGTGGCCAGCGTCTGCGCCGCCACCAGAGGGCCGGGCCGCCCAACCGCCGCCGTCCAGAGGCAACCCCACACCACCAGCCCCGTCGGGCAAAGCCTTCCGGCGGTTGCCACCGCCGACCGGTGGCCTCTCTCTGTGGCCGCCACAGCTGGCAGGCCCGCCCAGTGACCCAATGCTCCAGGCCGCAACAGGTTGTCTGGCTGAGCTGGGCCTGTGGCCCAGCGCGAAGGCTCACCCCCGCCTCCGGGAGCCACGGCCTGACACCAGGCAGGGAGGGCGGGCGGCGCAGGAAACAGCTCCCGACGCCCGGGCCCAACTCGGAGCCCAGTGTCAGGAGATAAGAAAGGGGGCGGGGTCACAGAGGGGGAGGAGCATTAAGCACGATGGGAGGAGGGGGGAGAGAATAAAAGACGGGTGCCTGAAGGGCCGAGGAGGATGGGCCAGGCACTCTGCAGACGCTGAGAAAGAGGGAGAGACAGAGTGTCTGGAGCGAGTACCGAGGGGTGAGGTGCCGTAACCCACCCCTGGCTCGCATATCTGAGGCCCTGGCAACCCTTACAGGGGGGCCTCACAAGGTGGCTGAGCCACCCACTCTTGCAGACTCCAGTGACAACGGGGGGGGGGGGGTGTCAGGGGACTCGTGTGACAGGCAGCAACTCTCCCTGCAAAAACCCCAGCGGCGGAAACGAATCTGTGGGTTCAGACTTCCCTTCCGGGTTCCTTTCACAGCAGGAAAGTTCAGATGTCCAGGAAAGCGGAATGAAAGTGCTGGCATCTATTAATACTGGGCTTCAACTGGAGCCTGATTACTCCGGTTCCAAAGCAGGGCAACCCGGGGTGCCGATGACCGGGACATGAAAGGCAGATGTTGTCGTCCGCTCGTGGTCTTTAAATCCGCAAAGGGGACGCTACCATATTGCGGCAAACTGCCCGTGTGACCACAGCCTGAAATGTATTTTGATAACTGCAAAAGAGCTTGAAACTACGTCCTGGGACACCAGAAAGCCGTCAAAGAGCGGTAGCCCTAATGATTTAGCTCAGTATTGGCAACTCTGGCTGGCAGTATCACTTCAGAATCTAAAGCTGAGAAAGGTCTGTTACCCGAGATGCCAAGAACTGTGGCTGGGAGCTTCTACATGCAATGCAGGTGGCTCTGTCTTTGAGCCACACGTTCGCTGTAAATGCTTGTGTAACAAGTGCAGGAAATGGGATCTTAACAGCTACATGGATAAGATTTACCCCACAAACGCAGCTGTTTGACATACAACTGCTGCAAGACCAGCCGTTTGAATCCTGGTCCATCTAAACGTTATCACAGAATGCCTTGACGCCCCCCCCCCCCCCCCCCAAGGAATCAACAATAATTTTGGAAAGCAACAAGGGAAGGAAAAGGAGCGGAAGATTACAGTCGATTTAAAATACCAGCCCTCCCAAGTACAATTTTCCTTGTGTGGGAGGCAGCAAGCAAAGGAAAGTTCCTTCTAGAATGTGAGATTCTTGCAGCGATGGGTGTAGCGTGAAACGGGAAGTTTTTGGTGGAAAGAACGCCCAAAGCTAATCACATCTGATTTCCAGGCACCCCTTAGGTGAAGATTTTGAAAAGCGATTGGGCAGTAGAGTGGCAAGTGATGATTATGTTTTCCATTGCTGGTAGTAGGAGGGTAATCTTAGTGCATGAATCCTACCTGGTCATCAAATTGTCCTGTGAGTAGTGTGTATATGTGGGTGTTTTGTTTTTATGATGGCTTAATTTTTTTTCCGTTTCCGTTTCTTAGCTTTTCCCCTAGGCCTTCCTGTCAACATAAGGGCAGGTTCGATTAAAAAACAAAAATTACCTCGGCGATTTCATATTTACTGTTAAAAAAATGATTTTCAGTATTCATGCCTCCTAGAAAAAGGAGGCAGAAAATGTCTTGCACTGGCCGTGGTATTTCTTAGGATGAATCTAGAGGAAAGGCTGAAAAACCATCATCGGTTACAGTTATTTTAATTCCTGTTGCAGGGGGAAGATGTGTAACACACACACACACACACACCCCAATCCCCCAGTCACTGTTTAAAAAGTTTAAAGCGAGGAGAGATACTCAGGGCAAACCTAAAGAGCATTAAGCCGTTCGAAGTCCACTGAAGTCAACAGGCTAAGAATGGGTGTAACCAGGGCTCATTTCGTAGCAGGAGCTCCTTTGCATATTAGGCCACACATCCCTGATGTAGCCAATCCTCCAAGAGCTTACAGAGCTCTTCTGACAGGGGCTACTGTAAGCTCTTGGAGGATTGGCTGCATCAGGGGTGTGTGGCCTAATATGCAAAGGAGCTCCTGCTACGAAATGAGCCCTGGGTGTAACTCTGCTTAGAACTGCTTGGCCAGTCACCAAATACACCATTTCCAGCCTGACCCTTATAATCTATCTGAAATCCTTTTTTCTGTGGTAGTAATGGCATAGCGATTGCCAGACTATTTATTCATTTCTTTAATTTATACCCCCACCTTTCTCCCCAATGCGGACCCAAGGCAGCTCATACCATTCTCCTCGCCTCCATTTTATCCTCTCAACAACCCTGTGAGGTAGGGGAGACTGAGAGAGTGTGACTGGGCCAAGAATTCCATGGCACAAGCAGGAATTCCCAGTTATTAGTCCCACACGCTTAACCCGTTATTCAGCCCAGTTATTAGTCCCAGTCCCACACTCTTAACCACTACACCACACTGGCTCTCAATTAATATCACCCAAATTTGCTGTTTTAGGCAGTCAAGAGATTGGATTTATACCCTGCCCTTCACTACCCATAGGTGTCTCAGAGCGGCTTACCATCTCCTTTCCCTTCCCCACAACAGACACCTTGTGAGCAATGTTCCCTCTAAACTGTGGAGTCTTGTGAGCAAAAATTCTAGTTTGTGAGCTACTGGCATTAGAGTTGTGAGCGAGTGATTTGGCTGCTGCATAACTTAGTTTGATCTGGAGCCACCCTTCCTTAGCTAAGACAAAAATGTGTGAGCCTGAGGCTAAAAAACTGTGAGCTAGCTCACACTAACTCAGCTTAGAGGGAACACTGCTTGTGAGGCAGGTGAGGCTGAGGGAGCTCTCTCGAGGACTGCTCGAGAGAACGGCTCTGAAAGAACTTTGTGACTGACCCAAGGTCACACCAGCAGCTGCATGTGGAGGAGTGGGGAATCAAACCAGAGTCCACCCTTCTAAGCCCTTAACACCACATTGATTTTAGATAAGTTTTTTCTTGATTTGCTCATCAGCAGCTGAGATTCATCAGGAAAAATCTGGGCTTGGCCACACGCAGGGCCGAAAACCAAGAGGCAGCCCTGTGTATGCCACTGTGAGCTTTCATGAAGGAAAGATGAAGTGTAAACCTTCTAATGACTAGAAAGCTGCTGTGATTGGACAGTTTCTCTCACTACCAGCTTGCACTCTCCCTTTATGCGCTTCGTGCTTGACATTCACCACTGAAGACATCAGGTGCCAACGTACCCGTTTCTTCTTCTCGATAATCTGAATTAGAACTGGATGATGTACAGGTGCACTCCATATGTTCTTCTAGCTTCACCAGAACTTCTTTTAATTTTGGCTTTTTTCTAACATATTCCACTTTTGCCACCTGTGGGAAAGAAACACAGAAGGCTGAGTTACGGGGGTATGGTCACACGAGCCAGATAAAACGAGGGGGAAGCAAGGCTATTTCCTCTGGAAGAATTTGACCCGCAGTTGCATGATCACACCTCCCTTTGAAGCTGTGGGCGCAGCCCGTCAGTGTGTGATCAGACGCAACTGTGGATGAGTCAGGTTTTTCGGGTGCTGTTTTCCATGCACTGAAAGGAGAGATTGATGAATCACACCTCCGCACTGGGGGCTCCCTATGGAGTTTGCGATGATGCGCATACTGCAAAGGAGGGAGAAACAGAGGCAAGGAGCGCAATGGAGCTATCAGACAGGGGAAAGTCTGCCTGTGGCCCATCGCAACTACCGGATTTTCCCCGGTGTCTTTCAACTCTGCTTCTGCAGCGGAGCAGAACAGGTTGCCGATGGCTGTGGGGCGCTTCCCAGATGTTGTTCTCTGATCGCACCCTTTAAATCCCCCCAGCATTTGTGCCTATGCCGGGTCTAATTGTGCATATGATCGCAGCCACAATGTCACAAAAGAACAAGATGTGAAGCACTGAGCCACCAACAGTTGCCGACCAGCACAGACTTCCGGGAATACCTCTAACCCGAACTGGAGCTTCTGAGCCAAATTGAAAATGCCAGTTGTTACCTTTAGACGGCATGCGGCCAAGATATTTAAAGTGCTGCATTCTCCCACAGGAGCCTGTCGGCCAAATTAAGGTCTTCTGCACAGACATATCCCCTTGTGTCCCAAGAGGTCAGAGCCTTTTCGGAACTAGCAACTCACCTCTGGAACTCTGCCCCAGTGTCACTCAGCTGGTACCCAGCATCTCTGGCTTTATGCACTAGGTCAGGGGTGGCCAAACTGTGGCTCGGGAGCCACATGCGGCTCTTTCACACATTTTGTGTGGCTCCCGGGAGGCTCCCCATCTATTTTCTCTCTCTCTTTCTTTCTGCCTGTCTTCCGTCATCCCTCCCCCATCTATTTGCTTTGTTTTTCTCCCTCTTTCTCTTTCTTTCCACCTCGTTCATTCTTTCTTTCCACCTCTCTCTCTCTCAGACACATAAATACCATTAGCAAACAAATAAATATCATTGGACAAATAAATATCATCATGAATATGTTCCCCCCCCCTTTTGTTTTTATTTTTGGCAGTCTCATTTAATATTAATAAAAAGCAAATTTGGGTATTTTCCAATAAAAACATGTGTGTCATATTTGTTCGTGTCTTGTGGCTCTCAAACATCTGACGTTTATTCTGTGTGGCTCGTACGTTAAGCAAGTTTGGCCACACCTGCAGTAGGTCAAAAGTCTTTCTATTGTTCATTGATTCCCCTCTCCTCAAAAACTGTTCTTTGATAATGACGGATACTGATTTTCTTGGAAGTAGGCCTGCCAAGCCAAGCCGGCAGGAGGATTTGGTAGCAGGGACATTTGGGGTGGGGTGGGGGCTGTGCGGTAAAATCAGAGTTTCTGGTGATTCCTAGAGCTGCACATTGTCACTTCTGGGTTATACTGGCTGCGCCAGCAGCAATGGCTTTCTTCAGGTGTCATTTTGTAGAAAAAGAGGTGTAAGAGCTCATTAGCATAACTCATTTGCATATGCCACACCCCCTATCATACCGGAAGTGTGTCAGAAGGCAACACCCACCCCTCAGGCTCCACTCCAAAGGTGAGTGAAACCGGCCTGCTCTTCCTCCATTCCCTTCCCCATCCAATACTTTGTGCAATAAAAATCAGCGTAAAGAACACACCCTCATTCTCTTTTTACTCCCTTGAAACCACCAGGTTTCAAGTAGACTTGAGATACCCAGGACATGTGCACCGCCCATCCCTTCCCCTTCCCCTCCCCACAACAAGACACCCTGTGAGGTAGGTGGGGCTGAGAGAGGTCTTTTGAGAACTGCTCATGAGAGAACAGCTCTGAGAGAACTTGTGACTGGCCCAAGGTCACACCAGCAGCTGCATGTGGAGGAGTGGGGAATCAAACCCGGTTCTCCCAGATTAGAGTCCAACTCCTGACCGCTACACCAAACTGATGGGGTGGAAGCTGCTGAAGGGTTGGTGACATTTCTCCAGTACTTATGTGCCATGTGCCCAGATAAAAAATGGTATACTCAGAAAATTTATATGCCACCTTGAGCAAGTCTCTGGCAAAGCAGCACACAGTCATAAAAGGAACAAGGATAAAATTATCAATATTAAAACAAAACATTAAAAACAATAAAGACCCTAGCAGGGCTTTCCCCGGGGCGCTGCGCCTCTGCACTACTCAGGGAAGCCGAGGAGGGGGTGGGGCTTGGTCATGTGCCCGCCCCCTGGGCTCCTCACTCCCGGAGCTGTGCTCCTGTGCGCTCCTGCTCCAACGGACCCCTGGTTTTCTTTATTTTCTCCACTCCACACAACAAAGACAATCCGCGGGGGGCCTCTTGCCATAGCAAGAAGCCTGGTAGCCCTACCAAGAGCTGTATTATCAGTTCAGTTCAGTTTATTTAAGTTTAACAGCCCATTGGCCGTACACGACAAAAAGGAAACGTAATTTAAGAACTAAAAATCACAGCGTAACAGAGGTTTGCCACGTCCACAATACAACATTTACGGAGACTGTTCAAGAGTTGTCTTAATCTTAAGATGTCGGAGAAGGCTGAGTATGGTTGTAACCATTTCCTAAGAAAATTTTCTCTGGCTGCATCATAGTTTGGACAGTTAAAGAAAGTACGAGGCAAAGGGTTTGGTCACGTGAGCAGTTTGCCGCGGCAACATACAGGCTGCTTGAGTTTGGGACACTTTGTGTCGATCAGACAGCGCCCCCCTAAGCCGGCATCATCGTGCCACGGACCCATGGTTGGTCATTCACATTGGTAATGCGCCGCAACCACGGACACTTTGTTGTCAGGAAGCTATCCTGGAGGGGGTTTTTTTTGTTGTCATCTTCTGTTGCATGGAACACCAGTCGCTGCGGGTGTGGAGGAGAAGTATCTGTGAATTTATTTATTTATTCATTTTGAGATTTATATCCCGCCCTCCCCACCTTGCGGCAAGCTCAGGGCGGCTACCAACAAATTCAATACAATAAAACCATAAAACCTTTCATAAAACATACAAGACACAGCAAAATCATACAAGATGGCACAACGTCGTCATCCTCTATCAGAGCAGCGTCACAGCCGGTAACCAACTCCGGTCGGTGCATAATAGTCCAGATTGGCAGGTTCCAATAATAAAGCCAGGGATGTAAAAGTCGAGGCGGCCCCTACTTGAAAGCCTGGCGGAAGAGCTCTGTCTTGCAGGCCCTGTGGAACTGTAAAAGGTCCCACAGGGCCCTGATGTTATCTGGGAGATCATTCCACCAGTGTGGGGTCGCCACCGAAAAGGCCCTGGCCCTTGTGGCCGCCAATCAGGCCTCCCTCGGCCCTGGGAGAACCAGGCAATTTTGGGATCCTGATCGGAGTGCTCGCTGGGGTACATATGGGGAGAGATGGTCCCTCAGGTAGATAGGTCCCTGGCCATATAGGGCTTTATAGGTGAGCACCAGCACCTTGAACCTTATTTGATATGCTATGGGCAGCCAGTGCAGTGCTTTTAAGGCGGGCTGGATGTGCTCCCGCAAGGGGAGGCTTATCAACAGCCTCGCCGCCGCATTCTGCACCAGCTGCAGCTTCCGGATTCGGGACAAGGGCAGCCCCATGTAGACTGCGTTACAGTAATCCAGTCTTGAGGTGACCAGAGTGTGGATCACCGTAGCCAGGTCGTCGTGTTCAAGGAAGGGAACCAACTGCCTGATCAGCCGTAGGTGGCAAAAGGCTGACCTTGCAGTGGCTGCTACCTGGGCCTCCATCGTTAACGAGGGGTCCAGGAGCACTCCCAAACTCCTAACCTCTGACGCTGGCACCAACAGCGTCCCATCGAAGGTCGGGAGAGGGATCCCTCCCCTTGGTCCACTCCGACTCAGGCATAGGACCTCCATCTTCGTTGGATTCAATTTCAATCGGCTCTGCCTAAGCCAACCAGCCACGGCTTTCAACGCCAGGCCCAGATCACCCGGACTAGAGTCTGACTGGCCGTCCAACAGCAGATAGAGCTGGGTATCGTCAGGGTATTGATGACAACCCAGCCCATGCCTCCGGGCAATCTGGGCGAGGGGGCACATGTAGATGTTAAACAACATTGGGGAAAGTATCGCTCCCGGTAGCACCCCGCAAACTAGCGGGTGTCTTTGGGACAGCTGTTCCCCAACAGCCACCCTCTGTCCCCGGTCTCAGAGAAACGAGGAAAGCCACTGTAAGGCCAACCCCTGGATCCCAGTGTCGGCGAGGTGGTGGGCCAGTAGCTGATGGTCGACCATGTCGAACCCTGCCGACAGTTCTAGCAACATCAGCACTGCCGTACCGCCCCGATCCAGATGCCTCCGGAGGTCATCTGTGAGGGCGACCAGCACCGTCTCTGTCCCATGGCCTGGTCAGAAACTGGACTGGAAGGGAATGTCCTGCATTGTGCAGGGAGCTGGACTAGATGATCCTGGAGGTCTCTTCCAACTCTATGATTTCATGATTCTATGACCCATGGCTGGGTTTGTTTTCTAAGTCCCGAAGTTCATGTGCAGAAGCAGACAAGCACAGATGTGCTCCTGGCTGCGTTCTATGAGGATGCTGAAGCGCATGTTGGAGTGGGGTTGGGGGGGGAAGGCCATGCCAGAAACGGAGTGGAATGATCACAGTGCTCATACGTTTCCATGGCATGCCCAGGCGATCAGATGCCCGGAAACCCACCGCTGAAGCACCTCGCCAAGGCAGCCATCGGAATTTGCCAGTGCTTTTTAATTATTTTATTTTTTAATTATTTTTAATTATTTATTTCTAATTATTTATTTCTAATTATTTAATTATTTAATTGAATAATTATTTAATTATTAATTAATAACAGTGGTTATTTAGAGCCAGTTTGGTGTGAGAGCCAGTTTGGTGCAGTGGTTAAGTGCGCGGACGCCAATCTGGGAGAACCGGGTTTGATTCCCCACTCCTCCACTTGCACCTGGCTGGATGACCTTGGGCAAGCCATAGCTCTGGACCAGCTGTTCTCTCAAGGACAGCTTGGGAAAGAGCTCTCTCAGCCCCACCTACCTCACAGGGTGTCTGTTGTGCGGAGGGGAGGGGAGGGGAAAGGAGTTTGTAAGCCGCTCTGAGACTCCCTTGGGGAGTGGAGGGCGGGGTATAAATCCAATCTCTTCTTCTTCTTCTTCTTCTTCTTAATCTGTGTGGGAGTTGTTTTAGTGTGAGGTAGGGATAACTGGGGCACGGGAGCCGGATGTGCGTGTTTGATGGTGCCCGTATGATCCAGAGGGGAGGGGTGGCTACGCTGGGCCAAACTGCCCCTGTGATCACACCCAAAGAGTCAACTACAGTCCATGAGCAGTCACAAAAGCGCTGTTCTGAGGGAATCTTCCGGAAACGGCCCTTCATTTGGGGTATTGGCAACACACTGCAGCATGCAATCATATATGACCACCTTGATTTTGGGCCGTCCAGTATGTTGAAATAGCGGAGCAGGTCAAGTTGAGTTGAATACTTAATTTCCAGGTGAAGAGGGGAACATTTCCATCCACCATCTCTTTGTAAGGAGTCCTAGCCCTGTTTGAATAATTTCTCTGTAAACGGCGTTTGTCTTCTTTTAGTCAAATGTCTTTACTTTTGTATTATGTAGCCATATTATGATGCCTATTTGGTTTTGCAGTTTGAATGCAGCTTTTATATGCTTTTAAAATGCTTTTAAAATATCCATTCTTATTGCATAGGCCACCTTGGAAGATTCGGGGCATTATTTTTGAGAGAGAATCATTCTATTATTATATAAATGCAATCATAAATGTTTCCGAACTCAGCCTTAAAACCCACCATTTACAGCCACCAAATTACAGATAGCGCTTTCGTTTTACATTTTCTTTGGCTGTTATCTTATGCCGGTCATTCCAAAAAAAATAGTCATTGTTCCACTAATGTCAGACTTATATTAAGTTTCCTTTCATTTATGGAAAGAAGGAAATTGACATTACATTCCAGAATTTTCATAACGACTTTAGACTGACATAGCCAATTTAGATTGATATAACAAAATGTCACCATTGAGGATTTTGCTCCCAAAACCTCACTATGAATATAGTGTGCAGAAATCAACTCATTATTAACAACGCAGCTTAATACAAGGCTTCGGTAATGGATTTGGTTTCCAGTCCCTTCTATTTTTTCTTCACAGTGGGAAAAGAAAATCATCCCCACAGCGATCTGCTCTTCACTTCCCACCCGTTGGTTATAAACCAGTCTGTGTTTCAGAAGCATCTTTTACAAGCATTCACTTTGCACCTCCATAATTTTGGTGTCGTCCCCCCACCCCATTTAGAGGACACATTCAGACAGATGTCTCCATCCTCAGTTCCACTGAGCTCTCCCGCCAAATTACCACCACCACCCCTTTCAAGGAGGCCATTTAAAATCAAGCAAGCCTGCAAGGAAAATCATGTAATGCTGGAAACCCACCTCTGATAAATATTTGGCCAAGCGCCACTTGTGCTACAAATGCTTGTCCAGCTATCTTGGACAACTTCCTCCTGATGAAAGACACAGCCTTTCTTTGCAAACACAATGTTAAGCTGACTAATTTCGCAGCGGCGTGCTTTGTGCATGCAAGGCGCCCCCATTCTGGATTCTGGGGCCACATGGAGAGCCACGAATGCACGACATTCTTTCCCTTCCTATGTCCTGCCAGGAATCTTTGCCATTTATGCAAAGGCCTCTTATTCAAAACCCACCCACCCCAAATCTAGGCTTCTCACCAGCAGATCTAGTTGCCCACTGCCATTCTGAGCGGCGATGAGAGAGAGAGAGAAAAAAGCTGATGTTGACTGTACCACTATGTCATTTCCAGGGGGAACCTGGAAGTGATGCAGGGTAGCTCTAGGAATAACCTAGATTCCTCTGTGGAAAAACCATATAGTTTCTGCCAATTCCTAGAACAATCCCATGTCACGTTTTTCCCAGAAGTGATGTAGCAAAAGCAGAGGCTGTCCCCACATCCCTCCCACCATGTCTTTGCCATCTCCTGCATCTCTTTGCATAATACAGGAAGAAGAAGAAGAGGAGGAGGAGGAGGAGGAGACTGAATTTATACCCCGCCCTTCACTACCCAAAGGAGTCTCAGAGCGGCTTACAATCTCCTTTCCCTTCCCATGACAGACACCCTGTGAGGTAGGTGGGGCTGAAAGAGCTCTTTTGAGAACTGCTCTGAATCTGTAATTGACCCAACATCATGCCAGCAGCTGCAAGTGGAGGAATCAAACCCGGTTCTCCCAGATTAGAGTCCGCACTCCTAACCACTACACCAAATTGGCTCTCTGGGAGGCAAATTCCATCAGTTGTCTCCAAAATTACTCATTCAATTTGCAGTCCTCTTAACGCCTAGGCAATACTTATCAGGTTCTGTTTACCCAAAGTTGCTCCTTGCAATGGGCACTTTCATCATCTGACCAATGGCTGCTTAGGCTCATTATGACACCAAAACAATTAAGTCAATGCGCAGTCCTAAGAAACTGTGACCCTGTTGCCTGCAAAAGCTCACTGTTAGCCCCAAACAACCATCTGTTAGCCCCAAACAACCACAAAAGGGTGGGCTGCAAAGAGATCTACAAGACAAAAAAATATGGAAGAATGGAAATACAGTCTGTCGTAGTAACAGAGTCCGTCCGTCCGTCCGTCCATCCAGTTCAATTTCTATCCCGCCCTTCCCGTGGATGGGCCCAGGGCAGGTTATAACATTAGTTATAGAACAATAAAATCAGACTTTAAAACTATAAAATCTTAACCCCTAAGACAATGGCATTCAAACTACTTCAAGCTATTTCTATGGTGTCCGTTATTCAGTTAAAACCGGAGAAGGCTAAATATCCCATAAGGGATTCCAGATGGAAGGCACCCTAAACCCCAGCTAAACCAAGGCAGGGCTGTTTAGAGCCCTCAAAAATTAGGACCCCTAATAATGGGTTTAAATTAAAGACGATATGGTACCAGCTGGATATTAGGAGAAATTTTTTTACAGTAAGAGTTGTGCAACAGTTGCCTAGCTTCCCCTCCCTGGCAGTCTTTAAGCAGCGGCTGGACAGACACTGGCCAGGGATGCTCTAGGCTGATCCTGCATTGAGGATCTAGTTCGGACTAGATGGCCTGCATGGCCCCTTCCAACTCTGTGATTCTATGAAGCCTTCAAGTTAGCTGGTGTGGTCCCCCTAAAGGACAATGAGGATCCAGTCAATCTAGCAGCAAAACTCGCTGCCTTTGGATCAAAAGAAAAAGGCTCTGAAACGCTCACAACTTGCAACATTTTCCGAGGCTGCCAGTCTTCCACCCCGGAGAGATTTATGGCAGGCCACAACTCATAATAATGCTTTGCTCGAAAGGTCAGCAGTGGGCTGGAGAGCTACCCTTTGAACCTCTTCTTGGCACGGCGGAACACTTACCCAGTGTAAAGTCTGCAAGGAAATGTATGATAAATCTGAGTCATCCCGTACCAAGGTTGACTAATCCATCACATTTACAACAACAAACACAGATTAAGACCTTCATGATCAAAGGGCAAAGACGGAACCCCGGCCATAAGTGGAACAACTTTCATATTGGCTGTTCTTATTTTGGAGATGGAAATGAATCAACGCCAGAGAAAATTGCTCAGGACAGAAATAAACCCCTGCCTTTTATCCCTGTCTTTTTGAACAGAGGTAAACCGTACCCGCAGACACGCTCCATATTGCAAACGCACAACACGTGCTGGGAAACTAGGCATTTTGTGACTCCGTAATGATAGTATGAAGAATAACAGGTATGCTCTTATGCATAAATTTCTTTTAACCAAAGCTAGTATTTGAGTGACGTGAGTATTGTACTAGCAGAGATAAGAATATAAGAGAAGCCAATGTTGGATCAGGCCAGTGGCCCATCCAGTCCAACCCCCTGTGTCACACAGTGGCCAACAATACCAGGTGCCATCAGAAGGTCCACCAGTGGGGCCAGAACTCCAGAAGCCCTCTCACTTCTGCCCCACTCCCAAGCACCAAGAATATAGTGCATCACTTGCTCCAGACCGAGAGTTCCTATCTATACTTTGTGGCTAATAGCCACTGATGGACCTCTGCTCCATACGTTTATCCAATTCCCACTTGAAGTCGTCCATGCTTGTAGCCACCACCACCTCCTGTGGCAGTGAGTTCCACGTGTTCATCACTCTTTGGGTGAAGAAGTACTTTTTAAAATCTGTTCTAACCTGACTGCTCAGCAATTTCATGGAGTGCCCAGGAGTTCTTGTATGGTGACAAAGGGAGAAAAGTACTTCTTTCTCTACCTCCTCTATCCCATGCATAATCTTGTAAACCTCGATCATGTCACCCCTCAGCTGTCGTTTCTCCAAGCTAAAGAGCCCCAAGTGCTTTAACCTTTCTTCAGAGGGAAAGTGTTCTAGCCCTTTTATCATTCTAGTTGCCCTTTTCTGAAGTTTTTCCAATGCTATAATATCCTTTCTGAGATGTTCCTTTGTGGCAAGTTGGCCTGTCCCCACAGAGTTGGACATCACAGAGACAGAATCACAGAGTTGGAAGGGTCATCTAGTCCAACCTCCTGCACAATGCAGGAAATTCACAAATACCTCCCCCACACACACACACCTCCACTGACCGCTGTTCCACACCCAGAAGATGTCAAAAAAACCTCCAGGATCTCCAGCCAAACTGGCCTGGAGAAAAACTGGCCTGGAAATATTTGACCCCTATTTTTCATTTGTATTTGCTTGTCGAGTATTTCTCTACACAAGTGTCCTATAAAAAGGTTAGAGGTATCTGGTCAGAGCGTTAAGGAGAACTGGCTGAGTTCTAAAGCTGTGCAAATGAATCCAGAGTTGAGACGCATGTCCAATTAACTGAGGGCTAAGAGCTTTCAACAAGGAACAACAGTCTTAACGTCTCCCAAACGATGGAATGCTCTTTGGAACTGGGGTCGCTTCCCCCCGAAAGGCATGCGTTCGCTGCAGCTCTCAAGCGGATTAACAAGAGCGGGGTGGAATGATGGCGGACGGAACCGGGGCACTCCGAAAGGGCCGCAAGGGTCAGGGTAGAGCTTTAAATAGACAACACAAAGTCGGCCTGACACAAAAGCAACAGCTGAGAGAGCGAGGATGTTTGTGCAAAGTGACTCAAGAAGCGATAGCTGGATTATGCTTTAGGGGGAGAGGAATTAACAGATGGAGCCTTTCGCGAGGCGGAGCGGATTTGCAACGTCCATCCATCCTTCTGAAAATGCACAGCAGACAGTGCGATAAGGAAGAAAGGGCAGGGCGGACGGCAAAGATTTGGAGCCGATCAAGTGGCCGAAAGGCCATTTTGCAAATGGAAGGGATTCGGCCATTCTGTCATTCACAGGCTACTGGCAAGACTGGTTAATGCCACCAACATTTCGCACGGGACTTTCGAGAAGGCTCACGCAAGCTAGAGCTCCACCCAATCCAACAGGCTAAGGGATGAGGCTTACAAGCACAGGGAGAGAGGACGGCTCCAAAGTTATGACAGGCAAAGTGAAAGGACAGTTTATTTTTATCCCACCTTCCTCCTTGAGCAGCTCAAGAGACTCCCGTCTTCTCTTTTACCATCTCAAGGGTTAGGCTGAAAGAGAGAAACCCTTTCCAGATGTTTCAGTTTTGGTGATCTAACCACACAAAAGGGAAGACTGCAGTATGTTTGGGCCTCTTGATATGCACCGTGTCAATTTTGTGTACTTAAGGCAACGGAGATACTTTCCAGCCTTGGTACATGCGAACCCTCAAAACCTCAAAATTCCGGATTCAGGTGGACGGCCGTGTTGGTCTGAAGCGACAGAACGAAGTCTGAGTCCGGTGGCACCTTGAAGACCAGCAAAGCTTAATTCTGGGGATAAGCTTTTGTGTGCAGGCACACATTTTGAGGAAGTAGGCTTGCGCACGAAAGCTTATACCCAGAATTAAACTCCATTGGTCTTCAAAATGCCACTGGACTCAGACTTCGTTCTTTTGCTTCAGACCAACTTCGAAGAAGCTGAAATAGTGTGAGCCGGCTCACAGTTTTTTAGCCTCCGGCTCACCCATTTTGGTCTTCGCTCAGGAAGGAGGGCTCCAGAGCAAACTGATTTATGCAGTAGCCAAATCGCTCGATCGCAACTTTAATGCCAGTAGGTCACAAAGTAGAATTTTTGCTCACAAGACTTCACAGCTTAGAGGAAGCACTGCCCAGAATTAAACTTTGTTAGTCTTGAAGTGCCACTGTTCTTTAAAAAATATATATATAGGTTTTTCAATTGCAAATATCAAAGTTTGGGGATATGTATACAAAATGAAGAGTGCCTGTATTGAGGGGGACTCAGTAGTTCGGCAGTTTGAGACCCGAGTGCCACGTGATGGAGTGAGCTCCCATCTCTGGCCCCAGCTCCTGCCAACCCAGCAGTTCGAAAGCAAGAAATATCAAGTAGATAAATAGGTACAGCTTCGGTGGGAAGGTAACAGCGTTCCGTGCACCTCGTTGTCTAGTCATGCCGGCCACATGACCACAGAGAAGTCTTCGGACAGCGCTGGCTATTCAGCTTGGAAACGGAGATGAGCACCGCCCCCTAGAGTTGGATTCGACTGGCTCTTGAGCAAGGGAAACCTTTACTTCCTATCCTAGTCTGCCAATGCTGGCCAGCATTGTGGTTAAAGCGTCAGACCAGGACTTGGGAGACCCAGGTTCGAATCCCCACTTCTGCCATGGCTTGCTGGGTGACCTTGGGCCAGTTGTACACTCTCAGCCTAAGCTACCTTGCAGGGTTGTTGTTGTGAGGGAGAAACAGAGGAGAAGAGAATTATATAAGCTATTTTGGGTCCCACTTAGAGAGAACGTTGTTGTGGTCAGCCAGCGTGGTTACAGTGCTGGGCTCGGACTTGGAGTTCAAATCCTCGCTCTTCCATGGAAGCTTGCTGGGTGACCTTTGGCCAATCACATGCTGTTGGGTATAACAAGTTTAAAACACTTCAGTGTATTTTCAGGGTTAATGTTGTTTGTATTAGTCAACAGGAAGTCACATGTTTGTTTGTGACCAATCTGTCTACACAACAGTTAGCCTGCGGAAACGTTGTTAGATCCTTCGCTCTCTGATTGGAAACCATGTACCAGCTATTTAGCATTTTATGGTTTCTCCCCTCTGCCTTTGTTCTTGCTTAGAGAACGAGACGCCATTCCAGTTTTCCAGTTTTATCTCTCTAGCTGTAAAAATGTAGGAATCTAGTTCTGTTGTTGTTTTGCATCCCATTTTCCTTTTCCCACGTTAGGTTTATAGTAAACTTTAACCTTTTAAATACACATGGACTCAGTCTCTCAATCTGCACTCTGCTGATGTTTAACAATTTTACTCTGCTTAAATATATTTTTTACCAAGAGTAACCAATCTCAGCCTAACCCACCACACGGAGTTGTCGTGAGGATAAAACGGAGGAGATGAGTACGACTTAAGCCACCCTTGGATCCCCACTTGGGGAGAAAGGTGGTGTACAAAAGAAGTAAATAAAAATTAAAATAAATTAAAGTAAGGCTTCAGTAGCTCAACCGTCCGTTCAAGCGAGATTCACCAAGTGCCTTGCGACAAGATTAAACAGTGTAAAACAATGAAAAATGCAATCAACAACCATCCAACAAAACATAAAACACAGCTGGAAAGCAGGCGATGTAAAAAGCTGAAATTGAGCCTCCAAGCGCCCTCCTGAAAAGAACCTTGCATACCGCTGCCGGTGGGGAGGAAACCCCAATAAATAAGACTCGACGAAATAAAATAAACGGAATGTCAAAATACATGACCCCCGGATGGCACACAGGGCGGAATTTTGACTGTGCTGCCAGCCAGTGTTCCCTCTAAGCCGAGTCAGTGTGAGCTAGCTCACATTTTTTTAGCCTCTGGCTCACACATTTTTGTCTTAGCTCAGGAAGGAGGGCTCCAGAGCAGACTAATTTATGCAGCGGCCAAATCGCTCCTTCACAACTTTAATGCCAGTAGCTCACAAAGCAGAATTTTTGCTCACAAGACCCCACAGCTTAGAGGGAACATTGCTGCCAGCATATAACAAATACAAGACGAGGGAATCACAGCTGTCAGCCATGACAAAAAATCACACGACAAATGTTACTAGACCAACGCAGATTTGGCTCAGTCACCAGTCTCTACATTTCTGGCCCTCCTTAAAGTCCTGACCCCGTGCACGACCCGGTCGCCGGGGCGGGGGGGGGGGGGCAGTCCAAAGTGAAACAAAGAAGTTGACTGTATACTGGTGGTGTGTATCAGGGTAATAAGGCCCAACAAGTACAATCTTGCTGTTGAGCCTGCTCATTTGACAACGTTTTCTCCTACAGAGGAGGGGTGACTGGACAGTGTATGTATCCGCCATGGAAACACAGGGTCCCCTGCTCCAGATCGGGTATGGAACAGTCTCACAAGGCTTAGTTTGACCCCCTGTCCTTGAATCCCACACTTTCGGCCCTCTACTAACTGGATGTCTTTCCAGTCAAAGTGAGTTAATTCAGGAAAAAGCCATGATCTCACCCATCTAGAACAAGGGAGCTCTCAACTCCGTTCTGGGAACAAGCAAAACAGATGCTCTCCCCCCCCCCCCACCTTCTGCGTGACCCCCCTAAAGAGGATCTTCTGGATTATGGCACACATGAGCCATTCATCTCTCAACATGGGAATCCCCGAGAGCCTCTGAAACAACTAATTATATCAAAGCCAGAGAACAAGGGAAAGGCATCCGAGGCGAGAGAACGTAAATATGGATTCTGTTTGGAGGCGAGCGGTGCGGCCGTGGGGGCAGGTAACCCCTCTCGATAAAGAATACATTGCTCCCATCTGACTTCTCCTCTTTAATTAAAAGTTTCGAACGGGGAGGATTTTCTCAAGACCTTTGGAGCACAACAAACATTCGGGGGGGGGGGGGGGGAGGGAAGAAAGGGTACGGATCGCAATAATCAGAGGTCAGATGTTGTTATCGCAAGCGGCGGCAAGAGCGAACCGAGCTCTCCCATTTTTAAACCTAGCACCAACTGGGATCCAGAAAACTGCGCAGCTAGTTTCATGCCCCCAAGTGAGGCCGTGGGGCTGCAGTTCTCGAAGATCAGCGCTCGACACGAAGCACTATTAAAACGCAGAGCAGATAACAAAAACAATTTGCTAAATGCTGCAGGGAGGGGAGAAATCCAGTGCTTCCTTTTCCAAACAAAGTAATAACTTGGAATACAGCCTTCATCCTATGACATACAAGGCCACCCTTGGTCCGTCTAAGGGCTCATTTCATAGCAGGAGCTCCTCTGCATATTAGGCCGCACACCCCTGATGTAGCCAATCCTCCAAGAGCTTACAGTAGCCCCTATGAGAAGAGCTCTATAAGCTCTTGGAGGATTGGCTACATTAGGGGTGTGTGGCCTAATATGCAAAGGAGCTCCTGCTATGAAATGAGCCCTGCAACGTCTAACCCAGTCTCATCAAGCCAGATTGACAGCAAACTCTCCAAGCAGAATTCTTTCTCAGTCTTGCCTTCTGAGATCTAAAGAGACTGACTCCTGGGGGCCTTGTGTGTCAAATGTATGCCATGTGCCACCAGTTTACCATCTTTCCCTGTCTTTTAAAAACAGGGCTAAAATGAATTTACGTGCTGAAGAAGAGGAAGAGGAGGAGGAGGAGGAGTTGGTCTTTATACTCCACTTTTCTCTACCTTACGGAATCTCCGAGCAGTTTACAACAGGGGTCATTTCGTAGAAAAAGAGGTGCAGGAGCTCATTACCATAACTCATTTGCATAACTCATTTGCATATGCCACACCCCCTAACATACCGGAAGTGTGTCAGAAGGCAACACCCACCCCTCAGGCTCCACTCCACAGGTGAGTGAAACTGACCTGCTCTTCCTCCATTCCCTTCCCCATCCAATACTTTGTGCAATAAAAATAAGTGTCAAGAACACACCCTCATTCTCTTCCTGCTCCCTTGAAACCACCAGGTTTCAAGTAGACTTGAGATACCCAGGACATGTGCACCACCCATCCCTTCCCCTTCCCCTCCCCACCACAAGACACCCCGTGAGGTAGGTGGGGCTGAGAGAGGTCTTTTGAGAACTGCTCATGAGAGAACAGCTCTGAGAGAACTTGTGACTGGCCCAAGGTCACACCAGCAGCTGCATGTGGAGGAGGAGTGGGGAATCAAACCCGGTTCTCCCAGATTAGAGTCCAACTCCTGACCACTACACCAAACTGATGGGGTGGAAGCTGCTGAAGGGTTGGTGAAATTTATCCAGTACTTATGTGCCATGTGCCCAGATATAAAACGGTATACTTAGAAAATTTATATGCCACCTTGAGCAAGTCTCTGGAAAAGCAGCACACAGTCATAAAAGGAACAATGATAAAATTATCAATATTAAAACAAAACAAAAAAATCAATAAAGACCCTAGCAGGGCTTTCCCCGGGGCGCTGCGCCTCTGCACTGCTCGGGGAAGCCGAGGGAGGGGGCGGGGCTTGGTCATGTGCCCGCCCCCTGGGCTCCTCACTCCCAGAGCTGCACTCCTGTGCGCTCCCGCTCCAACGGGCCCCTGGTTTACAATCATCTTCCCTTCCTCCCCCCCAATTTAGGCATCTTGTGAGGCAGGTGGGGCTGAGAGAGTTCAGAGAGAACTGGGACAGGCCCAAGGTCACCCAGCAGGCTTCACGTGGAGGAGGAGTGGGGAATCAAATCCATTCTCCAGATTAGAATCTGCTGCTCTTCACCACCACACCATGCTGGCTGGGAGATAATATCAAGCCTGTGGGATAGAATTAGAGCTTACAAGAAACGGAGGGGTGATCCACACGGACTTCCCTGATTCCCCTCTTCCAGCCCCCATAATGTCTAGTTCAACGGAGTCCATGACCAATGCTCCCTCTAAGCCATGGAGTCTTGTGAGCAAAAATCCTACTTTGTGAGTTGCTGGCATTAAAGTTGCAATTTGGCTGCTGCATAAAGTAGTTTGCCCTGGAGCCCTCCTTCCTGAGCTAAGACAAAAATGAGTGAGCCGGAGGCTAAGAAACTGTGAGCTAGCTCACACTAACTCAGCTTAGAGGGACCACTGGTCCTGACATCACAGGGTTGTATATTTACGTGATCCGTAAACAGCACAATGTTGGGACAGTAGGACACAAGACAGGTTGACCCACATGTTACACAGGGCTGCCATTTGTGTTATCATTAACTCCATGCTCCTTGTTCTATTGAGCTCTTTCCTCAGACATCCATCCCACCTATAGATTTTCAGCACCAAATATGTAGATGCAAACAGAGTCTAGGACTTTCCAGGTCTGTTTAAATCAATGGCATCCATTACATGCTGTATAACTTCAATAATCTTCAGTGTCAACCCTAGGGTTGCCAAGTCTGGGTTGGAAAATACCTGGAGACTTTGGGGGTGGAGCCAGGAGAGGGCGGGGTTTGGGGAGGGGAGGGGCCTCAGCAGGATACAATGCCCTAGAATCCACCCTTCAAAGCAGCCATTTTCTCCAGGGGAGCTGATCTCTGCCAGCTGGAGACCAGTTGTAAAAGCAGGGGATCCCCAGGCCCCACCTGGAGACTGGCAACCCTAGTCAACCCTAGTGATGGGACCCCCCCCCCCCTTCATCTACCACTACCTCCCCACCAAGTCAAATTGGAAACAGCCCAGAGCAACGTTTGAGTCCAGCGGCACTCTTGAGACCAACAAAGTTTAATTCTGGGTAGAAGCTTTCGTGCGCCGGCACACTTCTTCAGTATCTCAAGAAGTATCTGAAGAAGCGTGCACGCACACGAAAGCTGATGCCCAGAATTAAACTTCGTTGGTGTTAAAGCTGCCCCTGGCCTCAAACCTTGTTCCGTTGCTTCAGACCCACACGGCTACCCCACCTGGACCTATCTGCAAAGGGCCCAGTCAATTATGAGTGGAAATGGGACCTCTTACCAAAATAAACAGTTCTTTTTTTAAAAAAAATTATTATTATTTTATTTTTATTCTTTTCCAGAAAATCCTTATTGTACAGTACATCTATACATAAGTATGTAGATTCTTGTCATTTATACATAAAAAAGAGAACATTTTAATTAGATCCAGGGGTCCGTTGGAGCGGGAGTGCACAGTAGCGCAGCTCCGGGAGTGAGGAGCCCAGGGGGCGGGCACATGACCAAGCCCCGCCCCCACCTCGGCTTCCCCGAGCAGTGCAGAGGCGCAGCGCCCCGGGGAAAGCCCTGCTAGGGTCTTTATTGTTTGTAATGTTTTGTTTTAATATTGATAATTTTATCATTCTTCCTTTTATGACTGTGTGCTGCTTTTCCAGAGACTTGCTCAAGGTGGCATATAAATTTTCTAAGTATACCATTTTTTATCTGGGCACATAAGTACTGGAGAAATTTCACCAACCCTTCAGCAGCTTCCACCTTATCAGTTTGGTGTAGTGGTCAGGAGTTGGACTCTAATCTGGGAGAACCGGGTTTGATTCCCCACTCCTCCACATGCAGCTGCTGGTGTGACCTTGGGCCAGTCACAAGTTCTCTCAGAGCTGTTCTCTCATGAGCAGTTCTCAAAAGACCTCTCTCAGCCCCACCTACCTCACAGGGTGTCTTGTTGTGGGGAGGGGAAGGGAAAGGGAAAGGGATGGGTGGTGCACATGTCCTGGGTGTCTCAAGTCTACTTGAAACCTGGTGGTTTCAAGGGAGCAGGAAGAGAATGAGGGTGTGTTCTTGACACTTATTTTTATTGCACAAAGAATTGGATGGGGAAGGGAATGGAGGAAGAGCAGGTCAGTTTCACTCACCTGTGGAGTGGAGCCTGAGGGGTGGGTGTTGCCTTCTGACACACTTCCAGTATGTTAGAGTGTGTGTGTGGCATATGCAAATGAGTTATGCAAACGACTTATGCTAATGAGCTCCTGCACCTCTTTTTCTACTAAATGACCCCTGATTAGATCTTTGTTTGAGGATTGCATTCTGTTTTGTCTTTCCTAGGTTTTCTTTAATATTGCTGATGAGATAATTGTGTCAGCATTAGGAGTAACTAAACAGTTCTTTTAAGCTACAAATAACCAAAACATAGGCACGCAGACAAGAAGTCATTTTATAGGCTGATGCCTGGATGTTCCAGGCTGGCCTGATCTCGTCAGATCTTGGAAACTGAGTCAGCCCTGGTCAGTACAGGGATGGGAGACTACCAAGGAAGTCCAGGGCTGCTATGCAGAGGCAGGCAATGGCAAACCCCATCTGTTTGTCTCTTGCCTTGAAAACTGGGGTCTCCGTAAGTTGGCTGTGCCTTAACAGCACTTTACACCACCAATCATTCGGGTGAACCCATCAGCAAAAAAAATGCATGCTTTGAAATATTACCGTTTTTGCAGAATTCTACTTACTGAAATTTGGCAAGCACGTCCAAATGCTAACATGGATGCAATGTCCACAGGGGCACCATCATAATCATCATCGTATGGCAGGGTGTGTAGAATAGCCTGGAGATCCTAAGGTTGTCTGGCAGCCAGAAGTTCTAGCTCTTTTAGCATTATGGCACCACTAGGTGGCGAGCTAGACTTGTTTTTAAGGCAAGAGACGCTGCAGAGGTGGTTTGCCATTGCCTGCCCCTCTGCATCACGCTCCTGGTATTCCTTGGAGGTCGCCCTTCCAAATACTAGCCAAGGCCGACCCCGCTTAGCTTCTGAGATCTGATGGGATGGCGCTAGCCTGGGCCAACTACGGCACTTTGAACTCAGATGAGAGAACACCACTGCACCGGATATGGCGGCGGTTCAGACTGTGATTGTCACAGTGCTGCACTGGCTCCATGCCTTGGCTGGCTAAAGCAGCACAGAGCTACCCTGTCGCATTAAAAAGGACTGGCATGACAGCATTAGTAGATGGGGCAGAAGAGGGTATGGACAGAAGGAAATGGCCAAGGGAGGGAGGGAGGGAGGAGGAAGCTCCCACCCAACTACAAACCAGGGCCAACCCTGCTTAGCTTCCGAGATCTGATGAGATTGGGTATTGTGTACTGGGTTCATTGCATTCAAGAGCCAGACTTTTATTAGGTATACAATTAAGCATGCAATAC